>JADRCH010000107.1:7429075-7440166 GCA_019843965.1 Rhynchomys soricoides | reverse complement strand
ATATATGCCTTCATATTACAAGAGATAGTATGCAGAAATAAGAAATTGCTTAATGATTATTAGATGTCTATATTTTCATGCAATCCAACCTCCAACCCACTCAGCTGTCTGCAGTGCCTTCATTTTCTACTCTCTGAGTCCTAGCAATGTGATGTTGTCAATATGCTGATGCTACCTGGGGTCGTGGGGTTGAGATCACTGGCTTTCTTTATGGTTTAAATTTGAACCTACACATGGTAAGCAGGGAAGTATATTGCAGGCCTTACCAGGTAAAAGCAAATTGTATCTTACTGGAACTGAACTTTAAAACAACACTAATCATTTAGTGAGCTGTAGAGTAAGAGTCAGGGGCTAGCTTATTTTTCCCAAGGGGAGGACCTTATCTGGAATATTGTAACTAGAGGTTTGCCATCACATCTTCAGTAATCTGTCATTTCTTTGTGTTTTCGCCATTCTTAGACAACAAGTGGTTTAAATGGTGTTGTGATTAGAATCGCCATACCTGACCTTACAAGTCTTAGACAATAATAAGTATTTCTCCTGAGGATAGGCTATGGCTTTGGGTTTACTACTTGAAGACATCTGTCCACATTTTCTTTTCATAGGGCTGGGGGTGCAGCTCAGTGACAAATACCCTGCCTAGTATTAAAATTTTCTCTCTCTCTCTCTCTCTTCTTTCTCTCTCCCTTCTCCCCTCCCTCTCCCCCTCCCTCTCCCTCCATGTCTTCCCACCCCACCTCTCTTTCTCTGTGTGGTATGTTATATGGACTTGTTAGGGTAGTTGTACACATACATGCACATGAGCACATGTGCATACGTGTGCACATATGTATGGAGACCAGAGGAAGATAGTGGGTGTCTTTTCTTTATTGCATTTCACCTTTATTTTTTGAGCAGAGTTTCACTGAACTTGGATCTCATTGGTTCAGATAGGCTGGTTGGCCAATGAGCTTCAGAGATCTGCCTGTGTCTGACCATCCTCCCAGCCCCACACCCAGCATGGCCACTCTTGGGGTACTAAAGGCACAAGCATATTACTGTGCCTGGGAATCTGTACTTGAGTTTCCTCATGCTCACAGAGAAGGCACTTTAGCAATTGAGCCCTCTTACCAGCTTTAGTTCCCATTTCTCACATAGTAACGTTGGGGGAAATCACTGTAATGACTCCATATTTTAAATATCTAGCTCTATAGTCGGAAACTGAGAGAAAAAATAATGGAATAGACTTGGGGTCTACTGGACCTATGGTGATGTCAAAACTTATCACTTGACCTCCTAATCCAATGATCAGAAGACCATGATGGAATGCTATATCCCCAAGAATTAGATCAGTATCAATGAAAATCTAAAAGATTTTGCTCAAAGTATAAAGACACACTTTTGTGAAAATCCATAGTGAATCCCATTACTGTGTATGCTAAGCTAAAATTAATTTTTAAAAAGAACAAATAAATTTAAAAAAACATAGAAAATATTGCTGTCTACTTCCCCCTAAGGAATACTTATCTTGATCGGGCTCTCTATTGCTGTATATATCACAAATAACAAGGTAGAGTTTGTGATACATTTTGTGTATGTACACAATATAATTCTAGGGTCCTTTCCAATATCTGGCCCCTCTTTCTAAGGAGCTCTGAGTTGATGGCTCCAGATTAGGAATTGCATGAAGAGCAATGGTTCTTTATACTTGGCGAATCAAAGAAGACTTTGTTCATTGTATTTGGTGTTTGTCTATCTTTCTGTATTATATAGACTGTCTTAGTTAGGGTTTTACTTCTGTGAACAGACACCATGACCAAGGCAATTCTTGTATTTATTAGGGGCTGGCTTACAGGTTCAGAGGTTCAGTCCATTATCATCAAGGTGGAAGCATGGCAGCATCCAGGCAGGCATGGTGCAGGAAGAGCTGAGAGTTCTACATCTTCATCTGAAGGCTGTTAGCAGAATACTGACTTCCAGGCAGCTAGGATGAGGGTCTTAAAGCCCACGCCCACAGTGACACACCTACTCCAACACAGCCACACCTCCTAATAGTGCCATTCCCTATGCTGAGCATATACAAACCATCACTGGACCAAGAAATTCTTAGAAGCTTGTCCATATGTTTTCAAGTCAAAGTCTTTGCAGCCATTAGCCTTCCTTAAAACCTCTGTGGCCCTGACCATTTTGACTACAAGGCTAGCCTGCTGCTTGTTAGGAGACCATGTGGTGTTAGAAACTCTTAGCTACTTTCAACAGCCTCCCTCTGCTTCCAGCTTGCTGACAGAAGCACAGTTTGTTGCAATTTAGTGAGTTATCTAATGGTCCTCATGCTCCCAGATTGCTTTGCAAGTAGGTTGCAAGAATGTGCTTACATTCTGATAAATCAGACAGGTCAGTGTGAAAACTGGATGCAGGAGTGAGTGAGACCGAGAGTAAGCCAAGTGCCCCAGAGCTGACATCTGGCAAGCACGGTGGGGGAGACTGCCAACTCTGTAATAAGGAGAGCACAGAACAGCTGGCGGCCAGTTCCCAGTGCTACTAAGTGTCAAGGAGCAGCCGGGCCTGACTAGAGCTGCCCCACAGCTCCAAGCTTAGCTTTCTGGGTAGCTTCCCATCCAAATGCATTTTGGAGGGTTCCCGATATCCTTTTTATGTAGGCCTTCTTGCTTAAGCCAGCCAGCAAGCATTTTAATGCAACTAAGAGCATTAAATAATGCATGTGCTGCTTTGCCCCAGGAGGTTTGTAACGTGTCACCTCTTGGTCTCTTCCTCTAATGATCCTAGTAGCTCTCAAGGAACTTAGGATCCTATTTCAGCTACTGACCTGTCAGCTAAGGATGGGTGAGCAAGTCTCTCAATGAGAAATCCACATTAACTTTGTATCTAGCAACTGTTAAAGTTCTTCACATTGTATAAAGTTGTTTCTGCCCTCTTCATTCTTATGAGCGAGCCTTTAGTGAAAAATGTTCTCAGTAAGGCATCTAAGAAAGTGTTTAGACATTCTAGATACTTGGGACAATATGGCGAATAACGTCTCTGAAAAGCAATCAGTATCCATAAATAGATCCTGATCTAAAATTACATTCCCACAGAACAGAAAGCCCGTTCAGCACAGACTCCTGGTGTTTGTCGCCTTTCTCTTCACTGTGACTGTAACATCTGAAAGATACAACTTGAAGGAGAAAAGGTCTGCTCCTACTGCTTGTTTCATAGTGAAATACCACAGTCAAGCCGAGGGGGACATGCTGTGATCAGTCCAGAAGAGAGAATGCTGACACCTAGCTGGCTTTCTCCCCCCTGTTCCCCCTACTTGATGCAATGGGGCCACTGGAGTTCAGAGTATCTTGTTCCTCAGTTAATCCTCTCTGGAAACTCTCTCCCAGACACACCCAGGAGTGTGCTTCATCAGTATCCTAGGTGATGTTTCCTGTTGATTTTTGCTTTGTTTCGAGACAGTCTTTTGTAGCCCAGACTAGCCCCAACTCATTATGTTAATGATGTTAATTAGCCCAGACTAGCCCCAACTCATTATGTTAATGTTGACTTTCTTATCTTGCTCCCTCTGCTTTCTGAGTCCCGGAAATACAGCCATGTGCTACCACACTCAGATTTCTCTTCATGGTCCTAAATCCAGTTAAACTGTCGAGATTAACTGTCATCGGCGTGAAAATAAGTGAAATCTGTCTTCTGTGGTCACCAGTGTTGGTTTACAAAGTTTTCGCATGAAAGTTCTAAGGGGCCCTCAATTCTCTCTAAAACTGAAAAATCAGAAAGGTCTGGACACCAAATGCCACTTTGACCAGAGAAATGCCAAGAAATCATCTTACAGGTTTTTGCATAGGGAAATGCTCTCTGATTTGAGTTGGAAAGTCACTGAATTGGATCGTCTTTGAAGTCTACCTGGAAGACTCTGACTTTCTAATTTGGACAAGTGGGTTTGATATCCCTTGCTAGAATCTTAAGGGGAACTTTTAGGCATGATTATATTCCTGGTTTCAGGGTCTGTTTTCCTCTGTGTCCACAGAGCCCACTGAGAGGCCATCTCTTTGTCTTTCGAGTCTTTAGTGTAGCATTTTCATCTTTTGAAAAAAAGCACATGCTATCAACTCCAACCATAGTCAAAGCATGAAAATGCTTCTCAAAGGCAATGCCAGGATCCATGTGCCCCCCCTCCTTCCTGTGAACTGGTGTAAGGTCATCTTATACACAAGGTATAATCTGAGAATGAACACTCACTGCCTATAGGCCATGTGCTTAGTTCTAAGCTGGGTTCATTGGGGGAATTCTTACTTTATCTATCCATTCTTTGTTTTCAGCTGATACTATTGCATTCAAGGCTTTACCCCGCTAAGCACAACCTTCCTCCCAAGATCCCACTGATCTACTTTGGTCTCTGTTGCTGTAATAAAACCCACTTAGAGAGGAAAGGGTTTGTTTCAGCCAAAATCCCCATGTCAAAATTTATTACTGTGGAAAGTCAGGACATAGACTCAAGCAGGAACTTGGAGGCAGGAGCTGAAGCAGAACCCATGGGAGAAATGCTATGAACTGGCCTGCTTCCCCATGGCTTTCTCACCCCAAGACCATGGTGGCCCCATCCACAGGAGGATAGTCTCTCCATCAATTAGCAATCAAGAGAATGATGTACAGATATCACCACAAGCCAATCGGATGGAGGCAATTCCTCATTTGTTCTCTCTTTCTGGATGTATCAAATTGGCACACAAGATTAGCCAGATATCAAAGCCTAGTAGAAACACGACTTTTAGACCCAAAGCTGTGAGAGAATGCCAGAAAAGCACAATGACATCACAGGTGAGCACCATGACATCGTAAGTGAGTACAATGACATCATGTGTGAGTACAATGACATCACAGGTGAGGGCAATGACATCATAGGTGAGCACAATGGCATCACAGGTAAGCTCAATGACATCACAAGTGAGGACTATGACACAAGTGCCTCTGGGTTCTAAGTACCCAGCACACTGACAAGGAAAAAGGCAAGTGGAGGCAGCCTAGACAAAAGATTTCCAGGAAAAACTTAATGGGGTTTAGAAATCATTAGGGCATGTGGTGGCCTATCTAAAGAAATACATTATGGTGGGAACCCATGGCAGAGACAGCTGCCACTTCATGGTACCCAAGAAGCAAAGAGAGAAGAGAAGACAGGATTCCAGTAGACACCCCCCCCCCCCCCCGAGAGTGTTCCCCAGTCACCTAATTTCCTATCATCAGACCCTATTTCTTAAAAGTTCTCTCAGCACTCAAAAGCACCATAGGCTGGGGGCATACTGAGCCTCTGGGGAATATGTAAGGTCTAAATTGCCTCACACACAGCTAAAACAGATTATGTACTCTAATCTCTAGACATAGTTCTTCACAGGAAACTCAATCAAACAAGTTCCCAAGCTAGTAAATAAGGAGTTAAATCCTGAGTCCAGATTGGTGAACTGGGTGTTTCAGGGATACACACATTTCAGTTTAATTACGTTATAATTAATGGATCATAGATACTTCTGTGGTTAACTGTGGAGATGTCTGGGAGGGCTGACGGTGGGGGCCGAAAGGTCCAGGTAGAAGGGGAAATGCTTCCTTGTAAAATATTTGAGTGTGCACATGCTGTGTGGGAGAGGGGGGGCTTCTCTTAAATGCATGGGGCACAGAGAGAACACAACAGCTCTTAGGTGGCCCCTGTGGGTCTTCCACAATTACCATTTACTATCAAATTTTCAAATATAATGAAATCAAGAAAATTCTGAGTCTGCCCGTCCAGAGCTTCATGTGTAGTCTTGACCCCATTTGAGTAAGAAACTCCATGTATCTGGACAGTACAGGGGACCAGAATATTCTGTAACAGGCTTGACCCACTTTTCACATACACACACACACACCACAGTCATCCTGTATCTGCCCCTCCTAAGTCGTGGGACTGAATCACCCACCCCAAAACATGGGGTTTCCTTCCCTCTCAACTCCAACAATTCTACACAATGAAGCAGCCTCTTGGGCATCCACAGGTCCTTGCTACAGACAATCATCAGCTCTGCTGTTTCTCAGAAAGTACCAGCCATCCTTGATGAGCCCTCCTCCCTGTCTGCCTCAGACTGTCTCCAGTCACCTCACAAAAGCCCAGCTCCCATTCTCTCAGCTCAAAGACTTGTCAGGCCAACCTCAAAAGATGCCACTGTGCTCAATTTCTGGGTGTAACACGTCTTCCAGCAGACCACTCCCTTCCTCTTTTCACCCAGAGGACTTCATTTATTCTTCATGAGAACCTGCAGCTGTTTCCTCCATGAGAAGCCAGCTTACTGGGCCCACAAACAAAACTTGGTGACCACTGCCTGAAGAGCCATGACATAGATTCCCACCACTCTTGTTCTCAGGGAGTAATGTGAAACCTGTGTGAACGAATGGGGACGTAAAGGTTGTCTGTTCTGTATTAAAATACAGATGCAGTGCTGGAGAAATGGCTCAGCATTTCCCCGAAGACTCCAGTTCAATTCCAACACCTACACGGCAGCTCACAACAGTCTGTTATTCTAGTCCAGGGGATCAAATGCCTTCTTTTGGCCTCCACAGACACTGCACCTTTGTGGTGCACTGACATAAGTGCAGGCAAACACTCACACACATAAAATAAAGATAAATAAAATCTTTAAAAATACCTGACAAAGGCAACATCAACCTGAAGCCTTTGGAGTCAGGGAGGAGATAGCCATTGTTGAGCAGTCCCACTCATCAGAGTTGTTGGAATCTACCTACATCCTCTTCCAGGATATAAGGCAGCGTGGGAAGGCTAAGCGGGAGTCCCACCACCACCACGCATGCGCCATCCCTTACTCATCCGGCTTCAATCTGCCGTGGACTCAGCTCTGCCTTCTTAAGTGGATACTACCATATTACAAGCTTCTGTGGTGATGTGGGACTGCAGTGAAGCTCCATTTTCCGTTCTTAAATATTCATAAGGAGCTTTGCAACATTAATATCTTAGATGGCTTACAAGAACACTTAAATACTAGGTCTTCACTCCCCTCGTCCTGCCCCTCCTCAAAAGACCCAGCCTGTTCTAATCTGTGTAATGCATTGAGCCATTTTAATAATTGTCCAGGGATTTATCTGGTGGTCATGCTGCCCAGTCACATAGGGTGTAATTACAACCCCAGCTTCTCTTACCACTCCCTAATCCTGCTTGTTTCGCTAGCCTGGAAGCCAGGAGTGAAAAGGGCAAGTGCAGGCAGAACCGATGCACAGGAATTAAGTCATGGGCCTCAGCCATCTCCATGGCCTTTCCTTCTCTGCCCAAGCCCAGTTACGGCACGGTGGGGGAGGTACGTCTCAGCGTCTGGAGGATGTTTTTAATTAAAGAGTGTGTTTCATCAAAAAGAGCAGATTCGACAATGGGAAGCCAGGGCAGTCAATGACTACCCAAACAATAAACTTTTGGCACATACTGCTCGGAGATGAGCAGCTTAGAGACGTGTCTTATCCGAAGGTGGTCTAAAACTCTATCAGTGTGGTTTTGCATAAAAGCAAAATGCAGTAGAAGCTGCCAGTTACAACGGAGGGAGGAGGAGACGCTAGGTGTCTCAGAATACACCGAATTGCTCTGATATGGTTCAAACACCAGGGCTTTAGGAACGGTGAAATTAGACGACTAAAAAGCTAGATGCTCTGAAGAGACACAATGAGGTGGCAGAATCTGAACATAAGTGGCATTATTTGAGGAGACATGGGACATCCCTTATCACTGACACCATCTGGTTACCTCCTTCATGCCTCACAGAATTTTCAGTTGCAGGAAAGTAGGAAGAGGGGGTATTGGGGTGAGCACAGATTCCAAGTCAACACTTGAAAAACCTAAGCACCCGCATGCTGAGCCAGACCCACAGATCCCAACTCAAAATACTGTCACGAGGAAGATGAAGCCATCACACATAAAGGAGGCACAAGACCCCTTGGTAAGGATCACGAAGACACTGTGCAAAGCATATTGGGAGTACAGGAACAAGGTCATTGGTGCCATCTGCCATCCTTTCAAGACTCCACTCCTACAATGTCACCTCAGTTCTCTGGAGCCGGCTTGATTGCGAGCTGGCAGGAGCCAAGGCTAAGCCCCGCCCCTCTCATCTCTCAGTTACCCACCTCCTCTGAGCTGGACTGGAACCGACCTGAGGTTGTGGAGGTGGTAGGGTGAAGTAGCAGCCCTAACTGATACCTGGGGAGAAAGGCTTATCTCCAACCTTCCGGTTCTTTCCCCAAAAACATTTAAATCAGTGGTGGCTTCTCAGTGGAAGTCAGATGTGAACTGGGGACTGGATTGGGCTAGGCTGCTCTAAGGAGCATTTCAAAACAGAAATGGAACAGGAGCCTCTCTCTCTCTCTCTCTCTCTCTCTCTCTCTCTCTCACACACACACACACACACACACACACACACACACACACACACTCACACTCACACAGTACAAAGTTGTATTCTACAGTGTCAGGTTCATCAAGACTGTAGAAGACAAAGCTGGAGAAAAGCTCTCATTATATCTAGGCCTCAGGTATCCCTGAAAACGGACTGGGAGGATGGTGTTAAAACCTAGGCTCTCTTAACAGTTAATGACAGCGTCTGCCTCCATGTGACTCATGCAAGACTCAGAGACAGAGCTGGGCTTCCCTGACAGGCTCTCCCAAGCTCCTTGATGTCGCAGCACAAGGATCATGACTTTCTTTATCAGGACATGATGTCCAGTGCATTAGAAAGTTCATACATTTCCATAAACATCACCAAAGCCCCAGACATCACATGACCATGAGAGAGGAGAGGTTGGGGCTCAAGAGTCAGGAGCAATGAACCAGCTCTCCCAACTTTAGAGCATTAAAGCTAGATTTGAGTAATCATGAGCAACATTTCCTCCACCGAGCACCTGAGCACTAATTACATGCCTGGTTAATTCAGTAATGTACAAACACTGTGGAGCTGCGCCCAGATCTCTCCTTCCTCCACTTCAGGAGATTAATGAGGGGAAGGGGGAGGTTGTTACAAACTTGGTTGTGAGTTGTGCTTTGTACCTGCTGTGACTGATCTGCAGCCACTTGGATCTGCTGTTCTCATCAGTGCCTAGGTGTGAATTGCCGTTTAGCATGAAGCACCTCTGCTTAGTCATGTTGGAATGTGGGGCTCTGCAGCTGGACTAGGATGAGCGGCAAGAGCAATACTGTCAAGGTTGCCCCGGGGCTTTCGTGTCTGTCTTGCATACACAGCATATGTCTATAAACGTGACATCTTAGGGTTCAGAGTTGTCCCCAACAGTAGAAGCCAGACACTGAGACATTCCAGGCTCAGAGACAGAAGAGCAACTAAGAAGACAGAGGGGAAAGAGACTCAAGAAGAAGATTTTGCCTCGTAGCTTGAGAGATGGGGACCAGGGAACAGGAGTCTTCTGACATCTAAGCATCCAGTTAGCGGTCATATTTAGCTCTGCCATCATCAGCACAGGAGAAGTGGTCTTCCTTCTATGCCTTGTAAAAACTGTTCTTTGCATTCTGCTTCCCTGAGGCGTGTGTGTGTGTGTGTGTGTGTGTGTGTGTGTGTGCGCGCGCGCTCGTCTTCACACACACACACACACACACACACACACACACACATGCTGCCCTGGAGCTTATGTGTTTATCCCACTCGCTTGGGTCCTAGGCAGCCTCTTAGCTCACTTCAGCTTTCCCTGGGCAACTCACCTCTTCCGCCCTTTCTACCCCACCCGTCACCAAACCCTGGCCTTTCCAGCTTCCCAAAGGGTATGAAAGCCTCTGGAAATAGGCATCCGTTCTCAGCCTGGGAGACATCTCGAATTTGGGGAACCTTTCTTGTTATCTGGCTATAGCTATCCCCACAGCCCTGCAGTGAGGTCACTGAGCTGGATCCACGGCCCTCCGAAGCCTCCTCACCCATCAAGCTAGGTAATTCACAGTGCTGCCCTAGCCCACTTCCTCTTCCCAGAAAAAGGGAAGCTCTCCTTTTAAACTACATTAACGGGGTTCCACCACAGCCGCCCATCAACAACACAGAGCTCCCAGCAACCACTTGGCCTGACATTGCAAAGGCTGTGTCCATTACGTCATGGGTTGTCGCGGGGCCAGGCTTTTACACAGGCCCACAGGAGAACTCCATCTGCACCCACCCGGCTGCCACTGGCCATAGATCGTGTCTGTATGCCATGGAGTTCATTATCCCTAATGCTGCCTTCCTTCTTAGATCATTAGAAAGAAACTTGACCTGACCTGTGAACTCTAAAATTGATTGTTGCCTCGAAATGGTCAACAGCCCATTTTCTAATCGATAAGTGGAATAATTTTATACATATTTAAATTATATATTAACTTTAATGCTTGTTAAATTTATCTACCACTCTCCTCCTGTGTTTCTTTTACATTTGCCTGAACTCAGATGAGTGTATTTACCATTGGGTGGGAGGGAAAACGGGGGTGGATCTAAGAAGAGAAAAGGGAGGTCCTCAGGGCTGAGCCTGAGGGAACACAGAACTAGAGCTGTACATACATATGTGTGCACATGTGTGAAAGACTGCACACACGTGAGTGAGGAGGTAAAACCATGAGTGTATCTGAGATACATGTGCTTATATGTATAGAAGTGGAGTGTGAAGGAATGGTAGAAAAACCCGTGTGTGAGACTGTAGGAAGGCATGATTATGTATGTGTTTTCTCTCTCTCACAGTTCTCGCAGTCTGTCGGCCCATCCAGACACCTTCCCTTTACACATCCTGTACTGAGACAGTCCGTCTCATCAAAGTACACTAAGAGCTATCAATGCAGGGATTTGGCCTCAAACAGCCAGAATCAAACCATAAAAGCTGTCCCTTGTGTGGCTTGAAATGTCTAGTATAGAAAAGGCTCCCAGTGTGCTAATTATCTGAAAAGAAAGCCGAATTGCTAATGGTCTCTAAAACAGAGGTTCTTAACCTACTGTTTATAAACTCTGAGACCTCTACAGATCAATGAATCACTTGGAGTTGAAGACTCTGTGTGTGTTTGTATGTGTGTGCATGTGTGTGTGTATGTGTGAGTGCATGTGTGTGTATATGTGTGTGTGCCTGTGTGTGTGA
>JADRCH010000107.1:7386782-7429065 GCA_019843965.1 Rhynchomys soricoides | reverse complement strand
GTGCCTGTGTGTGTATGTGTGTGTGCTTGTGTGTGTATATGTGTGTGCCTCTGTGTGTATGTGAGTGCATGTGTGTGTGTGTATTTATGTGTGCCTGTGTGTGTATGTATGTGTGCCTGTGTGTGTATATGTGTGAGTGCATGTGTGTGTGATGGAAGAGGCTCCTTAGATTCAATAGATTTTTCATGTTTATGACTTGGGAAGATGGAATTGCTACAGAGAGATGAAAAATTTATCAGGACAAGAACAACTTCCCCTCTATCCACTCCCCCAACCCCTCCAAGGGTCTAGCAAGTTCCAACACAAACAGCCCCAGCTTCTCTTGGGCAGGACTCCTGTGGGTCTCTAGCCTGGAGCCAGAGTGAGCACATGACAGTGGCCCACTCACCCCAAGAGCAGAGCAATCAGGAAGCATCTTCCCTCACAGGTTGCAAGTTCAGACTCTGCTTGTTGAGCTTCTCCTCCTAACCATGGGCATTCCTGACTCCATGAATACCCCTACCTTGGGAGAAGGCTGTCAATGTCTGGCAGAAGGCCTTCTAGAAGGCAATCTTTCAAGTATTCACTCCTTATTTTTCTTCCAGGAGCCTCTGCTGAAGGATTATTCAAACTGTACATGAAGGTATATAGACATAGATGATCCTCAGGACAGTAACACTGAAACATACGACGCAAGCCAACCTACTGCCCAGCATTTGAGGAAAAGTTGAAGAAGCGCAATGCCCCGGTATGAAGGCTCGCCTGACAGCAATTCAGAGTGAGTTCACATTTACAGAACGGCCTGTTGGTAACATTCCCTGTCTGCCCTCTCTTTATAAGATATCTTCAATAGGAGATTGTATTAGCATGAGGGAAACACATAGAAAATTATAAGTTAAAGCATTGTGGCAATATCTCATGTTCTTTTATTATGGAGAGAAAATTAAAAATACAGATCTGTAATAATTTTCTAAGTGGGATCATTTTTCTGGCCCCTTTCTACACTTCTGGACTTCCCAAGTTTCTGTTGGCTTCACACTTGACATTGCTATCTTTAAAAGGTGGTTTTTAAAAAATCTCTGCTTTTCAAACTATCCACAAAAATTCTCTGTAACTCCAGTCTCCAAGTTCATGGCATCTGCATTTCTGTTTCTGTCCTTGGGACAAATTTAACACCTCCACCAAGATTTCCATTTCCCCCACAGTGATCCTGAAAGGAAATGAAAGCAGCACTTACCTAGTCCATTTACACGTCCACTGTTGACTAGCAGACTTGACAGTCTGCTCTAATCTGTCTCTTCCTTCATGTACACAGCAGCACAACCTCTCACTCACTCTCAGATTCACCTCAGATGAGAAAATGTCGCTTGTGTTGTCTCTTCCATGTGAAATCGGGGGTGGGGGTTGGGGGGAAAGGGGTGGCAGAGAAGGAAGGAGAGGAAGTGGGTGAAGAAGAGACCAGCTTGGCGTGTGTCAGGCCCTGCCTAGTTCAGGGAAGATCAAGGTCATCCGATCTATGCTGCCTTTACTTTCTTCCTGGGCTGCAGAGACTTCCTGCATCCCTCCTGTCTCAAGAAGACTTATTCTTTTACTTTGCCAAGGTGCATCCTCCAGCTGGAACATTGATCCAGCCTTTCCCATTGCCTCCAGACCTTTGTTAGCCCAATCACACACACATGCACATACACACATGCATGCACACATACACACACACAAACATGCATGTACACACGCACACACACACGAGCACGCACATGTGCACACACACAAACATGCATGCACATGTACATGTGCACATGCACACATACACACACGCCCACACATACACACACACACATGCACACACACACACACACAAAGTGTGACTGCATAGACATCAAAGCTGCTTTGAGGCCTTGAGGTTGGACAGGCTGTGATTCTCTCTGTCTCCACCTCCAGGTCTGGAAAGTAGAATAATAGCACCTACCACACAGTGATTAGAACAAAGCGAGATACCCTCTAAAAATGCTTACGGCAGGTATGTCACACACCAGTGTTAAGTCTCTTCATTATCTTGTGTTCTTCTGACTCATCCTAAGGTAAAGTCTAGTTGGGAAAAGGTCTTCCAGCCTGAAGCAGTTCATCTTATACCAGATCTAGATACCATGTCGTCTGGGTGCTGCCTCCCCAGTGGCAACACAGATGTCAGTGCCATTACCAATGGCTGCCCCACTTCTGCCCACCCCAGTGGAGTCAGAATGTGAGGCTGACCCATACCCCTCTGGGGAGTGCTGGAGCCAGCAGTTGCTTTGCCCTTTCCCCCATTTTGGTTTCAGTTTCCCCATCTGAAAAATGGGTGTGACGGCAAGGATGTATTGACATCTCTCCAGGCAAATTCACCTTGAATCGTTAGCTGCTGTCTGACCCTTTATTCAGGGTATAATTCCTGATGTGCTTTTAAAGGGCCATTAACACCCTTTCTCCCACTCAGATGGGCTCAGTGTGGGAGCTGCTTCACCAGGCTGGAGGATTCAGCCTGAGATCCAATGGCTACAGAGGGCATTCTAGCAAAGGACTCTAGAAACACAACTTCCCCGGGGTGGGGGGCCTCACCCTCTTCTGCATGGAGAAATGGTGTAAGGGACTCAGGGCAAACCTGAAGTCTCCCAGTTTGGAAGAAAGGTGTTAGCCCAGGACCAACCACACTGCCCTAAGTGGTCTGTTCTTCTGGCCAGCACCACCTCAGCAGCAGTGAGCAATGCTTATTGCCCCAGCATTGCAAAAAAAAAAAAAAAAAAAAAAGTCCGGGATAAAATTAACATTATAATCAGTGGACTCTAGGCAAAGGAGATGACCTTCCCACTGTGAGCAACCTTATTTTAGTAGTCTTCAGAAGTCCTGAGTGAGCAAGAACTCCTGCTGAGCTGGGGCCTGGGTCTCCAGCCTGCTGATGGTTCTCACACTCTAACTCCTGAAAACAAAATACACACACACACAGACACATACACACACACGGACACACACATACAGACACATACACATGGACACACACACACACAAGCACACACATGCACGCGCACACGCATGGACACACACATCTCACTGGTTCAGTTTCTCTGGATACGTGTGCATCTGCTCCTGGCTAGCAGTTTCTCCATCCTTTGATGCTAAGAGGAGGTTTTAGCCAGGGCTCTTCCCAGCATCCAGGCATCAGGACAGGTGACTGAGCTCCTGGCCACAGAGGAGTAAAGAGAACTAGAAGGGCCATCCCAAAGAGGGAAGTAGGACTTGGGACTTGGGTTCCAATGGAGAAGACAGAGAGGGGATGCAGCCCCATGAGCTGGAGGGGTCCTGAACTATCAGACCTGACAAAAGGAAAGAAGAAGAGGACAAAGAAAGTGAGGAAGGAGTCCCCTGTCTTTCTCTGCCATCTGTAACTACGTCACTCCTTCCCCTGGGCCACTGCCCCCAGGACCATGTGTTGTTGCTGACTCTAGGGCGTGAGAGGCAGTCTTGGCTTCTACCTGGAGCAAAGAGGAGACCAGGAATAGCAGAGAGGGTGTCTGTTGGGCAGGTGCCCCGAGCAATAAGCCTATGGAGTTGACTCTGAACCAAGGAAGAGGATAGCAAGAGGTGGGAGCTATGATAAGATAGGGGACCATCACGGAGAGCAGTGCTCTGGAGCCAGTTCAGCCATTGAGTAGATTGGGGCTTTGAACAAGTGGCATAGCCTTCCTGGCCCTCAGTTTGCTCCTCTTCAAATTGGGGGGGGTGGGGGAGGAGAGACAGCAACTCTCATTTCAGAGGCTTGCTACAAGATGTGCATGAATGAGTGCACACATGGTGGTCAGGCCAAAGCCTGGCACAGCATGCTAAGTGTGTGCTTGTGGTTGCCAGCATCAGCGTGGAGTACAGGTCCAGCAAAGGGTAAAGGTGCTGTTTTTAGTAATGCTAGTGGTTAGTTGGCTCCTTCCCACCCCTTGGCCTCAGCTTCTTCATCTGTGAAATGGGGGTCACAGCAGGGATGTGTTAACAAGTCTTTCAGGGCAACCCTGTTTTTAAAAGGGTTTGGCTGCTGACCTCTGCTTTAGAGGGGACTTGATTCTTAATGACATTTTGAAAGGGATCCTTTTGTATGGGTTTTTGTGGTGTCTCTGACAGAAACCACATATCATGACATGATCCCAGTCTGGGCTCTACCCTCGAAGGAGAGACTAGATCCACATGAAGATTGACCACAGCAATCCAGAAACCCCACACATACCAAAATAAAGCTCTATGTGTCAAGAAGAGAGAGAGAGAAATGTGAGCTGGCCAGAACATTCTGCATCGTTGGAGGTGGGGTCATTTGTTTGTCTTTGCAAATACTAAACTTTCCAATTTTATTCTAACAGTGGTGACTTCATCAGAAAGCTGGAATTGGATGCCCAGATTATTATGAGACAGGCAGCGGCTTAATCTTCCTGATGTTTTTATATTTGAGAATAAAGAGGCATTCGGTACTTATCTAAAATTACACCGGCGGAGGAGAAAAGCCCTTGCAGGTACTTGGCTGTGATCTGCATACACACGTGCTCCAGAGTCGGGATAGAATCTCAGAGTCGGAAGGAGCCTCCACATACCTCCCTTCCCACCCTTTCCTCTGATGGGGAATTGAGGCCAAAGGAAGAGCAGGAATCACCAGCCTCACAGAACTAATTAATATCAAGTTTCTGTGTAGGGGCCAAGAAAGCAACTGCCTGGCAGTGCCAGGGTCCACTTCATGGTTTTAGCAAAGCTATGTCCTCCACTTTCCCTTTCTGGACAGAAATGATCCTGTCCAGCTGTCCTCCTCCATCTCAGCATCTGTCCATCCAGCCATCTTCTCAGTCCCTAGGTACTTCATGTGCTCACTGCCTCTGCATTATTGTATTCTCTGTCCAAACTGAACCAATGCAATTTCTCCTGTCTTTCCCTAAAATCTAAATGGGAGGCAACCTCTTTGAAGTTTCTTGTGATTGCTGACCACCATAGCCACTGTGCACCCCATAGAAAGAAACATCACAGAGCATGCTTATGGTTAGCTTTCCTAGTTGATCCGAAAGTTAAATAAAATTAAACATTATAAGCCATGGCTGTAGCTCACTGATGGAACACTTACCTAGCATGCCAAGTTCTAGATTTTATCCCCCAAATGACCACAATTGTTTTTTTAAAAAATCATAATAAGTCAGTCGCTCAAGATATAGCAGCTTCCCTCTCAAATGGCTTTACCTAACTATCAATAAGTGGTACACCCTTCTATGCTTTACCGGTTTATATGTGTGCTGGTTTCAGGGAGTATTTGCTTTGCACTCTTCATTCCATAAAGTATCCCCTCATTGTTGTGTTATTGTGTGACACATAATTGGCACACAGGTTGGTGAATTAGCTAAGTTAATGACAATAAATACTTCCTTCTCTTTCATCTCCTAGAGAGTTCACTCACACACATACACACACACACACACATACACACACACACCCCAAACCTGGTATTCTTATAGTGATTTGTAGTTTTTGAAGCATTTTCATATGTCAAAGTGTGTTTGCTACTTTGACACGCCTTAGAAGGAGGAAGGTTTGGTCTTATTGCCAGATCCTAGGGAAAGCAATGGATGGAGATGGAGAACTAAGGACATGGTGGACCATTTCATGGGGCCCCCACCCCCCACTTCTAGTCTGCCATGCCCAGTAAGTGCTCATGGAAGGACTGAATAATCTGGATTCTGCTTTTGATAGACCCCATGAAGCATTTGATGACCATGTAAGGAGCTCCTGGATTCTAGAAGACAGGAGTCTCTGAGGGTGGTGGCTGGATAAAGGGAAGCCCAGGCAGGAAGCTGGGGTGTCGGGAAGAATGTGAATTCAAGAAGCTCTTCCTTCAGCAAGACAAATTTGTGCAGGAGAAATCGTGCTTGGCTGGGGAAGCCAATTGGAAAAGAATGATAGCGGGCCAGCTGCGGAGGTTCATCAAAGTCATTTGTAGCAGGTAAGCTCATTTTTCACAGGCCAAGGGGATATTTACCTGGAGTACACCTTTAAGGAATAGCCGACAGATTGGATGGTACAATGCTTTATTATATTTCACACCCTGGTGATTCAATATGATGGAGGGAAAAGGGGGCGTGTAGCTTGGGAGAGTCACAGAGAAATGCAGAGGAAAGAGATAGAAAAATGGTCGGCCATGGAATGTCCTTCTGCCTTCGCTAAGTCACTAGGTCGAATTCAGTCCGCCCGATGGATGATGACCAGAGAGAGCCTCACATAGCTGAGCCTCCTCCTCCCCCTAATCTTGCCCCTGTCCAGCACCCCATTCAATCTCTCTCTCCACCATTTTGAAAAATATGTTGGCACAGTGTTGGAATTTGAAAGGTCTGAATCTAGTCTGAATTTTACCACAACTTTATCTGGGTGAGTTATCTTGTTCTGTGAAGGATGGAATTTCCTCCTGTTCTTTAGGCTTCTTTGAATACTTATAATGTGAATAGCCTCAAGACCCACCCTCATCACAGACAGAAGGTTTGCCCAGAACCTTCCTTAGTGGCCCTGCCAACATCAGCAGTCTATAGGTCTGTAGCAACCATTAGTGGCCCTGCCAACATCAGCTGATCTATAGGTCTGTAGCAACCATTGCCAGAAAAACCATCCTCAGCTTATCCCAGGCCCCTGTCCCAGGCTCCCAGCAAGCTCTGTGCCAGTTGGCATTGCTGATTATCTTCCCAGAGTTCTCTCTCTCCAGAAATTGGTCACTTCCGTCCACCCCCTTTCCACCAGCTATGAAGTGTCGTGATGAGAGTGCACATAGGTCTCTGTGCAAGAAAAGCAGGTTTCCACTGGCTTCATCCTCCAATGTCTCGATGGAGATTTCACTCCTCACTCAAGATTTCAGCCTCACCCATTGCCCAGGTCCCTTTAAAAAGCCATCCATGTACCAGTTCCTTCACACAAACCTGATCCACAAACGTGGATAATGCGCTATAGTCTTTCCCTTTTTTCTCTGCCCCTCCCTGTTGCCAGGGATAGTAGCTATGGCAGCCATCTTGTGACAAAGCCAACTTGAAGATATAAGCCATGAACTAAAGATAGTGCTCCAGAAATCATAAAGGGCCTACAGCCTCTATGATGACATAGGAAGAAAAGCCATCATCCAAGCTTGTCCCTGCCCACTTGTGGACTTCTTCTGAATGAAAGAGAAATTACCCCTCCTCTTGATTCTGCTCTTGGGCTTTCTATCGTGTGCAGATGAGCTCAATTTTAGTGGCTACAAACATGACCTACCACTCATGTTCATGGATCAGAACACATCACCAGGACCAGATGAGTGGTTGTGGAAGCAGATGGGGTGTGGTCACTCTTTCTCTCTCAGTTCCCTCTTTATTCTCCTCTGTCTTTTGACCACAGATGGATGCTTAGCAGGAACATCTGTTGGACAGAACACCTGCCACAGGCATGTGTACAATGCTCCCTGTGGGGAGGCATGTGATCTGAGCCTAATGAGGCCATTTTTCTTTAGAAGGTGTTGATGTGCACATGTCTAGGGTACACATGCCCATGAGTGTACATGGAGGTCAGAGGAAAATGTTGAGTGTCCCACACTGTCAACATCCGTCTGTTCCTTTGAGAGAGGCTCTCTCGATCTGGAGCTAGGCTGGTGGTCAGGACACCTCTCCTGCCTCTGCTTACCAAGGTGCTAGAGTTACAAGCATGCACAGTGATGTCCATCTTGTTACGTGGGTTCTTCTGGTCCTGGGTAGCCCCAGAAGGCACTCTCGCTCACTGAGCCACTTTACTAGACTCCCTGAGACTATTTTCATTTCACTGTAACCCTGCTTCATGGGAGCTCGTGTTCTAGGGTCCATGAAGAGCGCTTACCCTAAAATCTAGAATGAAGTGTGCTTTCAAGAGCCCAGAAAGTATTAAGAATGAAACAATGAATATTCTGAAGGTAAGAAGTAGCCTCAGGACAGGGCCTGACAGGCTGCAGAGACCTTTGACAGGCATGGATGTGAGCATAGGTAAGGAAGTAGGAAACAGCCCAGCATAGCAGTGTGGGCATGTCAGGGGAGGGCGAGAGGGAAAGATGTCTCTCACTTTCCAGTTGTGTCGATGGGGGATGAATGGGTGTTACTTAAACACCAGGTTCTTCGGCAAACACCACAGCTTAACTGTCAAGGAAATGGTTATTTTTCCCATGCCCACAAAGATGGGCATGGGGCCCGGTAACCCCAGGTAGACAGCATTTCCTGGGAAAGAGTCCAGCAGTGGAAATAGCTTTGTAAATTGCAGGTGGCCAGTGAGGTCAGCAGGCAATGTGCCCACATGTACTTCTTATTGTCCTCTGGGATCACACCAGAAGAGGCCAGCATGTCTGCACCTCAGTGCCCTGCACATTCTGGAAACATTGACTGGATATCACAACCCTGGAGCCGTGAGCCCTAGGAATGAGCCCAGGGCTTTTAGAGCCAGCATGTTCTTTCTCTAGTGGTTCTGAAATTCCATGTGCCAAGCTCCTAAGATGACACAGAGGAAAGAGACTTGATAATCCTCTTCAAGTTTACAGCACAATTACAAAGTCAAAAGCCGTATGAGAGGTGGCAAAGTGTTACCTCCATAGACTACTATGTTTAATGCACCCATAGAGTAACCAAAAAGCTGACGCCATTGAAATCTAGAGTAGCACAGAAGAGGAACAAAGAGATTTTGCCACAGTCACTCTGGGAGCACTCCCTGAAGGGAGCACTATGACCAGAAGAGAACCTGGCCTCCTGTATCAGTGTGTATCAGCCATCTATTACCACCATTGTGGCTATACAAGAAACATCTCCAAACTCAGCGACTTAAAACAACAATTTCTCACACTCACCCCTGAGCCTGCAGAGCACACATACAGGCCGGTTTCAGAAACCTTGGTTTCCCAGCCTCCTGGCCCCAGATGGCCATTTAGTACATGTTCTACTCTGACCATAGCAAAATACAAGAAGAGATGTTAGTCAAAGCAAGTCATATGGCCAGGGTCTTAGTTGTCATATGGCATATCAGAAACATACGCGAACACACTTTTGTCTTTCCACAACATCACCATTTATTGAATAACAGCAAATTCACAAGGTAACTCTATTTCATTGACCACAACTTGCCAAATGGTCCTGATTTCCATGGTATCCAACCAAGGCAAACCCATGTTCTTCGATTAGGATCTTAACCCCTAATATGAACACTCAGATATTAAACAGTTGAGGTGCTACATGTATAGACAAAGAAGATAGAATGGCTAGAAAGGCCCACAGGCCTACATTCAACTTTAAGGAGTTTTAGAGATCTCACAGTGGTAGAAACTCCTTATGACATTAAGGCAAGTCACATGGCCCAGTCAAGAGGACAAGGAGTACGTGGGGCAACAAGGAGGGTAAATACATGTGCTCATGTGAGCGAACACACACATGCACACATGCATGCACAAATGTGTTCGCACAATGTCACATAGGCACCCAAAAGTCTCTGTCCTTCATACAGACCATTGAGACATGGGTGTCTGTCTTGACTTCCCTAGAAGCTCCGGGGGCTGAGGACTGTGCTTTACTGACTCTAACTAGCTGGAACACTGTAAACACATGCAGAAGTAGTAACCAATGGCCAAAAAGTAGATGATGCTACGAGAATCAGGCAACATCGCTTCTGGAATCAAGAGCTGAACAAAGTAGGCCAACTGGCCCAGCCACCATCAAGGCAGGCCTATTAATAGAAAACGCAAACATTATTTAGGGACAGGAGCGTGAAGTGGGAAAGGGGAAGGACACCTGAAGGTGGATGGAAACTCGGCCTTGCGTGAAAACACAAATGAGAAAAAGAAACTGCAGGGGAAGATGTTGCTCCCAAAGAAATTTGCTTGCCAGTTATGGCCCTGGGGAAGGCTTCCATGACGGATCAGCTCAACCAGCTGCCTCCTGCAGTGCCTGTACAGGAAACCCAAGGGGAAAGCTACTCCATAGCCACACCCACCGGGAACCCAAGACTTAGGCCCTATCACAATGCCATAATCCCAAATATGCACATATGGTTCCCTCCACTGACAGTCCACTTAATTACTTTGTCTTGTTTTTAAGATAGGGTCTCATGTATCTGAGACTGACCTTGACCTCACTATAGCTTTGGTCTCCTGACCCTCCGGCTCCCACCTGCTAAGTGCTGATAGCCTACCACGCCCAATTCATATTTTACTTAACTCTTGTTCAGGTTCCAATGCTCTCTCATGAATCAGCTCTGTACATTATTGGGAAAAGAACCCATAGCTTTTGTTTCTGGTGGCCTCTTCCAGGTTGGAAGAACAAATGTCCAACTCTTATCGAGTTCCTCACAGCAGGAAGTAATGATACTGTTCAAGACAGCTATGGCTTCAGTAGAAATGTACCCTATAGACTCCCTATGCTGGAAAACTTAGGAGGTAGGGGCTAACTGAAGGTGTTTCTTTGCAGGTTAAACTTGATCCTTGTTCTCTTCTGGTCCCCTCCTGTCTACTGAAGTGGGCAATCTATGCTGGCAGGCCTAAGGACACCACAGCAGGCAGTGTGTATTAGAAAGAGTCACATGTGCATGTGTGTGTATACACACACGCACACGCACACACACACACACACACACACACACACACACACACACGCGTGTCACAGACAAAATGACCTGGACATGAGCACATATAACTACAGCTACTTAGTGTTTGACAAAGATGCCAAAAACATACACTAGAGAAAAGAAAGCATCTTCAACAAGGATTCTGGGAAACTGGATGTCTGCATGCAGAAGAACAAAATTAGACGCCTATCACTTTGCCCAGAAACTACCTCCAAATGGATCAATGATTTAAATGTGACTTCTGAACTTTAGAAGAAAACATGGGTAGTTAAGGGTCCTTACATGATGTAGGTGTAAAAAGGATTTCTTGAGTAGGACTCCATTAGCCCAAGAATTAAAGCCAACAATTGACAAGTGGGAGTTCATAAAACCAATATCTTCTGTAGAACTAAAGAAACAATCAACCAGGTGACAAGGACACCCCCAAAATAGGAAAGAATCCTGGCCAGCTACACATCTGACAGAGGATTAATATCCAGAATACGTTTTGTTTGCTAAAGCGGCCAGATGTGGCCCTGCACCTCTGTAATCCTAGCACTGAGGAGACATCAGAAAGATCCCTGGTGCGTGATAGCCAGCCAGCCCTGCTGAATCAGCAAGCTGTAGTTTCAGTGAAAGATCCTGTCTCAAAAAAATAAGGGGAAAGTGTTATTGAGGAAGGTATCTACCTCTGGCCTTCACACACACACACACACTCACACATAGGCATGCACGTACTTGCACACACACATGCACACATACACTCGCGAACACACACACACACGCACTCGCACACACTCACACACACTCGCACACACACGAACATTTGCACTCATACACAAAAGTATGAATCCATCCACAGATTGATCTTCTAAGAAGGTCAGATCCAACCACTCTCCTAAAGCTAGCAGCCAAGCAAGACCTTAACACCTTAGTCTGTGGGGGACATTGCAAGTTCAATAAATAACACTCAGCCTTGAGTTGCCCCCCCTAACCCCGATCACCCCAAATCTCACACACTGAAGTGCAATTCCCAGCAGCTAGACCAACCTCTGAGATCACAGCCCAGTCCTAGACTCACCCTGCTCTGACTG
The DNA here is from genome assembly GCA_019843965.1 of Rhynchomys soricoides. Taxonomy (NCBI): domain Eukaryota; kingdom Metazoa; phylum Chordata; class Mammalia; order Rodentia; family Muridae; genus Rhynchomys; species Rhynchomys soricoides. The sequence goes on along the minus strand of JADRCH010000107.1, from coordinate 7,417,384 downwards.
GAGCCTATTTTCTAGACCTAGCTCTCTCCCCAGCAGCATGCTGAGGCTCTGCTCCCCAAAGCCTGGCACTAAGTATTTGCTGGTCCTGCCTCAAGCAAATCCCACTGTAACCAATTCCAGTTTACCAGTAGTCAAACAATAAGCTCACAGTGTATCTAAATATAGCCTTTTATCGTTGTGGGTAGATATGTGCCATTGCCAGCACATCTTGTCCATCCTGCCTGGCCAAATCAGGAGGTGTCTGGAAAAGAACATTGCCTATCTGGGTTGAGGCGGCCAGGCCCTGCTTACTTTCCCAGTCCTTCCAGGCCAGGACATCCTTAAGCTAAGGGAATGGAGAGCCCTATTTCCTTGTTCCTGTGCCCATGGATAGGAGAACAAGCTGTCACCTACCTCATGCCACAGTATGATTAGATAACAGAGAAATGAACATTTCCCCAGAGTCTTGTGTTTTGTGCAACAGAGTCAGGGTGAAGAAAAAAAATATTATTATTAGTGTTGCTTTTGCTGTATTATAGTTCAAAGTATTGCTAGGAGAAACATACAGATTACACTCCCAGCTGCAAGAAATAGCTTCTGCTGGGGACAGACTCATCAGGGGGCATCTGTGGCTCTCTCAAGTCCCTTTTGGGGCTCCCTTCCCCAGGCACCAAGAGCTCATAAGCAGTCACCGACATGGACAGACAGTGAACACCGGGCCAGCTGTTAGTTCGCTATTTGGCAGTGTGAAGGTTGACTTGAGTCATTTTGCACCCAATTACTTTGCAGTAAATTTGCCGGATGGTTCTTGTCCTGCAGTATTGATCCAGCGTCTCACCTTGAGCTTGTTTATTGACACATCAAATTCAGAAGTCAGGCCCGCTCGATTGACCACTTCCCAATTAGGGCATTTATATGATGTCACCAAGGCTCCTTGTCATGTGCCGGTGAGAATCATTTGTCCCATCAACCACCGCCACCACACAATTGCCTGCAACCAAGCTGCCATTTTTTCCTGACCTTTCTGAAGACAGGTGGCAGTCCATAAAATACAGCAGCAGCCACCACAGTATGTCATTTTACCTTGCTGCTATCTTCCTCCTCACGTGAAAGGTGCTTCACTCAACAAAAATTTCTGCCGTCATGGACTCCCCCAGGCAGAAACCCACAGCACATCTGACTGGGAAACTGGAGGACTGGCTCCTCTTTCTAGAGAGCATTCATGTGCTCTGCTATGAAAGGAGATGCTTGAGCAGAAACAGGGGACCGGTTACAAAGCCTAGGAAGCTAAGTGGGGTGCCACAAGTGTCCAAAATACCACGTGTCAAAAGGACAGAAGCCGGGAAGAGGCAGTCCACACTGAGACCCAACTTCCTTGGTGAGGACTCTACAGTTAGTTCCTGCTGGTCACCTGCATATGTGCCCATGGCATGGGGGATGGTAGCATGAAATAAGAATGCATAGCACACATGCTCTTAGGGCTGGGCCAAGGTCAAGACTCTGGGCTTTCACACCATAGGTATTGTTATAGATTCATGCTGGGGATGAACTTGGACAAGGAGTGGATTAAAAGTGACAGCTTGCCTCATGCTTACTGCTGTGAGGCCGAAGCGAGTGAGGTGGTAGATCCATGGGAGCAAGTTTGAAGTCTGGCTTCCCTGTTCTCTTTTCCTCCAGAGCCATTATGCTGGGCCCAGAGATGGTTTCCCTACAAAATGACTGGTGAGTATGGACTGGAGCCCAGACCTTGGGACCACATGTCAGACTCACTTTGCAACATGGCATTTGGGTATTAGACCCATAACTATGGCTGTGTGTGTGCAGCATAAAAGAAGTCCTGTCAAGGGATGGAAAGCCAAGTCTGAGAGGTCAGTGCATGCTACCTAAGCCAGGGATCCTACTTGCCAGGTGGCTAAGAGGACCAAAAACACACCGTCCTGTCACCCAGAGGTCTGGCATGAATAGAAGTGGAAATGGGAGAGACTCTCTGCTACCACCCCCCCCCCCCATACACTGTGGCTGTGAGCATGTCAACAGTAATCAAAGCTGTCCCTGAAGCAAGGCCTGACCTCCTACTGGTATCTCCAACTCACTCTCAACAGGGTCCTGGGAGGCCACTCACATCAATCTGCTAGCTTGAAAACTCAGGACCTTGGTTGAACTATAGGGCATGAAGTTCTCTGCCTCGCTTTGATCTTATTTGCCTAAAGACTCCTTCTCCTAGAGAGGAGGGAGGTCATAAGACACAAAAGGCTAAAACTAAGCTCAAGAAAGCCACAAGAATCAGAAGCTCAGAAAGCCTTAAGGTTCAATAAGCTCCTCCCCACATTACAGAAGCAGTGAGCAATTGCTGGGAAGAGACCCTTGGGGGAGCTGCCTGCAAGTTGAGCATGAAGCTCCAGGGATGAAGAATCATCTTAAGAATCATCACTGATGCTGGGGTGGGCTTTTTGGTGACATAGCTTCTGTAAGTCAGCTTTTACCTATACTCTTCTAAGTAATCCCTAACAAATGTATCTGTTCACAGAACTAGATGTGAGTAGAGCCAGATCTTTATTTGTGCTATCTGTGGTGAATAGATATTAATTCATATTCTCTTGGGAAAGTCATGCAACAGTCCCCCCACAGCCTTGTATTTTAGATATTTGGTCTTCATCTAATGGCACTATTTTTGGAGGTCCTGAAAATTTTGAGATAGAGGTTAGCTGCAGAAAAGTAGATCGCAGGGGACATGTCCTTAAGGGTGTATTAGCCCTAGCTACTTCTCTTATCATTGTGTGTTTCCTGGTCTTCTATGATGGGGGCAGCTGTTCTCTGCCATAAGCTTTGGCCACCATAAAGTTCTGCTCAAATGTTGAGCAACTATGCGCTGAACTGCCAGAAACCATGAGCCAAAGTAAGCCATATTTCCCATAAGTTTTTACTACGTGCTGCTCACAACTATGCAAAGGTAACTAATGCACATGAATCCTTTGTACAAAGGAGTCTCGTTCTGGCATTTCCACACACTGATCCAATGTGCTTGGATTGTATTCACCCCTTCTGGGATGGCTCCTTCCCCTCCCAGCCCTCCCACAGCCTGTTTATTTTCATGCTTGTTTTAGTTTGCTTGCCTGCTGTGGTGATAAAACACAGACTAAAAGCACCTTGTGGAAGAAAGGGTTTATTTGGTTTGTGGGTCACAGTTCAGCATCTGAAGAAGCCAAGACAGGCATGCAAAGCAGGAACCTGGAAACAGAAACTGCAGCAGAAGCCATGGAGAAGCACCACTTACTGACCTGCTCCTAAATGGCTTGCCCGGCATGCAGCATGCGTTTTTATACAACCCAGGAACACCTGCCCAGGGGTGGCTCCACCCACAGTGGGCGGAGCTGTTCTCTGTTAATCATTAATCACGAGAATGCCCCCACCAACTTGCCTACAGGTCATTGTGATGGAGACAATTCCTCCCTTGAGGTTCCCTCCTCCTAGATGACTCTATTTTGTGTCAAGTTGACAAAAGCTTTCTCTCCACTAGATCTCACAAGTGTACGAAAAAGCAGGCTGAGTAAGCCATTTAATAACAGGCCAGCAAGGGGTGCTCCAGGATAGATAGGGTCAGAGCCAAGCAGGATAAAACACAGGATAGAACAGGATGGATCAGCTCAGTCCACACTGTCTAGTTATGAGAAAACACGTTTCTGCAGGGAGTATACTAGGTTCCATTGTAAAAATACAGTTCTCTCTTAGAGTAATGGCCAAAATGGGGTGAAATGTAGTGGGAGGTATTCCCTTTACCCATTTCTACTGGAAAAGATATCCCTCTATTCAAATCCTTGGTCCTGATCCATGCTATTAAATTAAAAAAAAAAAAAAAACTTTTTAGCAAGCACTTACCTCTGGCTCACCTGTAAGGGATACAAAGCCAAATGATATCGTTCTCATCTGAAGACACGAAGAAATTAGTCTGAGTTCAACATGCAGTACCTACTCAGTGCATTGGCTGTGTGCAACCTTGGACAGGAGAGCCACAGCCCAGTGCCAGGAGCTGGCCATCTGGCAGGCAGTAGACAAATGGGCAAGTAAACTAACACGCTGGGCATTCAGGGGCTGTGACCCTGGTACAGGCAGGGTGACGGAGTAGTCAAGGCAAGGTGACCTAAATCTTAAACCAGACACTTCAGGAAACAAGCAACAGGAAGCAGGAACCCTCAGCAGGTGACGGCAATATCAACAGAATTGGTGTGCCCATTTGTAAAAGGCAACATCTTATTCAGCTCCAGCTGACTGGAAGCCTGAGAGAATGTTATCAAATGTCCTATTTCAAAGAAGGCCACCAATTAAGATGGGCAGTCTCCTAATTAAAATATTAGTGACAACTCAGATTACAAAAAATTGGCAGTGCTCAAAGTATTCCTCAGCTGTCGGGTTTCACCTCGTTCAGAGCATCTGGTCCTGGAACTGCCACCCCCTCATGGCAGCATAGCCAGATTGCAGAATTCTCTGATGGACAAGAGATCTCCTTTTCAGAGTAGGGGTAGGTACAATGGTGACAGGTGAATCTGCTAACATGGAACTATGTTGTCTGAGGAAGCAGGGCTGAGGTCAGAAGAGGGAGGATGAAGGGAGAGGCACTGAACGCTGAACTTTGCAAGTGTCCCAGTTAGGGGTGGATCAGACTCCATGGCAAGAAGTCAAAACTGACTGGGATATCTCAGTACGAACGTGGCCATCTTGGTGATTCATAAAACCTGAAAGAACAGCCCCTGTGCTGGATAGATTCATGCCAACTTCACAGACGCTACAGTTATGTGAAAGGGGAGACTCAGTTGAGAAAATACCTCCCTAAGATTGGGTTATAGGCAAGCCTGTAGAGTATTTTCTTAGTGATTGATGGGGGAGGACCCAGTGGATGGTGCTATCCCTGGGCTGGTGGTCCTGGTTCTACAAGAAAGCAGGCTGAGCAAGTCCCAAGGAGCAAGTCAATGAGCAGCACTCCTCCATGGCCTCTACATCAGCTCTTGCCTCCAGGTTTCTACCTCCCTTGAGTTCCCTTGTCCTGACCTCCCTCCGTGATAGTTCATGCTAAGGAAGTGTAAGCTGAATAAACCCTTTCCTCCTCAAGTTTTTTTGGTCCTGGTGTTTCATCACAGCAATACTAAGCCCAACTAAGACAACTCTCATGACAGTAGCTGAGCCCACCCCTAACCAAAGCAGTCTTCCTCTCAGCAGCACCAAGAGCAAGCCTTGCTGGTCTCCACCAGTGGATCTAAGCACTTCTAAAGTCTCCTGCATCTGGGGCACAGTGGAGCTGCCCCAAGCTCCTGCCCCAGCCTCCACAACAGAAGAGCAAGTCCTCTGTCCATCTGTCCCTAGTCTCCCTCAACTACATGCCCTGACTTCAGAGCTTCCTGTCTCCCACTAGCTGTTGATCTCTTGGTCCCCTTATCTGTTTGTTGGTTTGCTTCAATTTGTGTTCTGGAGCTTGGAGCTCACTATGAAGCCCAGGCTGGCAATGAATTCACAATCCTGTCCCTCTACCTCTTGAGCACAGGAATTATAGGCCTACCTCACCATGCTTGGCTTATTTCTCTCCTCTCCCTTGTCAGGAGGCAAGTTCTGACAAGGTAGAAAGCATGGGCTCATATCTACATGTTCACATTTCATTCTCTGCCACCAGTTCCCTCCACATGCTTCCTAAGGTCTTATTCCTTGACAAGAAAGGCTGTACTAATGTTACTAAGAAAATTGGGATTCCTTTTTCGGTTCTTGGCCTCATTAATGAGAGAATTCAAAAATAGATTCAGAAGGAAGCTTATGGGCCATTTCATTAGAGTTTGAAAGAAAAACAGCAGAGAATCAAGCAGGCCTGGCTGTGCTGATGGACAGAAGCTCTGTAGACACTGCATTGGGGAAGGACTGTTGGGAAGGAGAGCATGTTACCTCATTAAGGGGTAATTATTCCTCCCGTCTCCTCAGCATGACTTCGGGTGAATTGAATTGGGTTTACTTTACTGGCCAGGTGATTGGCTGGCACAGCTGGATTAAATCTTATGGAAGAAAGGGACACTATATACTGTTCTAAACTTTGGAGCAGATCAAAATGCCAGGTCTCTACCCAAGGCCAGAGGTGAAACTCAGATTCCATTTGTCTTGACCAGGAGGAAGTAGCTTTCCCTTCTATTCCTAAGTATACAGTTGTTCATATGGTGCTTTCAATCCTGAGAAGGCTAACACTTCTGGTGTTACCAGGGAAAGAGGAGATGGGGCTCAAAGGCAAGGAGGATCCATTCTCAATGGCTTCTAATCCCTTTAGACATTAATGCTGCATTACTTTTAAATGCTAATCGCAATTAGATATTCTCTCTCTCTCACACACACACACACACACTCAGACAGTCTCTCTCTCTCACACACACACACACACACATACACATACTCAGACAGTCTCTCTCTCTCTCTCTCTCTCTCTCTCTCACACACACACACACACACACACAACTTTTTCATTAGCTAGTTTTAAAAGAATCATGCAACAGAGGAGAGTGGGCTGGAGCAGGGTTTGTCAGCTCCAGGCCATGAAGTTCTGGGACCTTTGCAGAAACAAAATTTTTACCAGGTAGAGGAGATTAAAAGATTTTCATTCCGTGCCGTGAAATGTTTACAAAGTGAGGGAGACTTACCAACTATTGGCGCTTGGCAGGCTAGCTACCTTGGATATAAAAACAAATACTTCTCATATACACACATACCGGGTAGTGCTGGAATCTCTTCCCTATTTACCAGGGACTTTCTGTACAAATGTGGGGAAGGCTGTGTGTCTTCTCTCTGCACCTCTTTTCTTTCTCTGCAAAGTGAGGGAGTGGACTGAACTTCACACCCAAGCTCCAAGGTTCTCTGTAAAACCATGTGGAGCGGAAAGCCCACTAGCAGAGGTGCTTCCTTGTGAAGCGTGGTTCTGTAAAGTGAGGAAGGTGTTCAGAGCAGCTGAAAGGAGGGTGGTAGCCCCAGTGAGGGATTCGCTCCTGGACACAGGTGGGAACCAAGGGTGCTGGAAGCCAGCATCGCCAGCTTTCCATCTGCCCCAGGGCTAGTGCCAGCGCTTGAATGACAATGGGGATACGCCCACTCCTAGGCAAGGTTAAGGAGAAAGGTTTTATTGTAGATAAGAGGGAGAATTCAGCCAGAGGCATCTGAAGTGGTCCAGACTGAACCTGGCCTGCGGAATAGATGGGGTCATGGGGCTAGGGGAGGGGGAAAGAAAAGAGAGAGGGGAAAGAGAGGGAACCAGGAGCAAAGAGCAAGCCAGCCAAGAAGCCAGGGGGCCATAGTCAAAATGGCTGTTATAAATGAATGAGAAGCTAGGGAAGGAAAGAGAAGCCCCGCCCCTGGGCTGGGAGAGATTTAGGCTAGGAGGTAGGATGAGAAGTCCTTGAAGGAGCCGCTCAGAAGTATACTGAGTGACACTTGTCCTAGTGAAATGTTGCATCTGACTGTCCCCTCTCCATGTCCCTTGCTTCCCTTCACTTACAGTGACTACCCTGCTGTGTGTTCTGTGTCCAAAGCCTTGATTTAGATGCTAGGGGCTGGTGTTTGCTTCCTTTAGAGTCTCCCAACTCTGACAGAGTCCTTCAACTCAGAGTTTCCTCTACATGCACCCTTCTCCCTGCTGAGAACACAGCTGTGGCTAGAACTCCTGTCATGAGTGGACATGGTAGAACCTTGGCTCTGATACACAACAACCACCTACACTCAGACTACCTGGTCATGACTCTAGCCACACTCACTTGGGAGTCCAAACCCTGTTCGATCTAAGTGTTTAGTGTATCGCCTGCACACTAAGCACATAACGACTTTGTTTCCACCTTAAATGCTTGATCCCTCCCTGGGTTCCTTGTGGAGTGGACTTTGGCACTTTGGTAGGACATAGGTGTTCCCTGTCAGCCATACTTTGGCCATGTGGACTTGGTGAGTCCTTTGTGGCCTTCAGGTTCTTCATTTTGGGACTTGGAAGGGAATATCCAGGTAGCTCCTGTTACCTCTGACCATGCATAGTTGGACACCTTCCAAGGACATGAAGGCCAACCACAAAGCATACGTATTCTAAACTCAAGAGAGTCCCCAGGACCCAGGACACTAGCCTTTTCTCAGAACCCCTTTCCTGACCCTTGCCCTTGCCCATGTCCATGCCCTTCCCACTACCCCTGCAAGCTTTCTGAAATCCTGAAGCAAAGGGCCACCCAAGTCAAAGGTCATGCTGTCTCAGTTAACTTTGACATACAAAGACATCAAGAGAATTATGAAGCCCAGTTGAATCAATAAGCCACTGAATAATTTTGGTACATTTCACATTAAGATAGCAGGAATATTGTACGGGGAGGTAGCTTATGAATTTCCCTTTTCTTCCATTGTGCCAGGATGCACAGAACACAGCTAACCGCAGGGACTACTGCTCTGAAGTGACTCCTCATGGCTGCTATAGCAGCCCTTAACTAGTCCAGGGTTATCCCTGCAGGCCTCTGTGGATCTTGGAATGATCCACTTGGCAATCCAGCTCTGATAAATCATTGATTCATCATCATTAAAGTATTTGTAAGTGCTCTTTCACTCCTCCTGTTTCCTCCACTTCCTTACAGTATATTGACCCAAAATAGGATTGCTTAGAACAGTGGCTCTGCTTGCCTTCAGAGCTTTATGTTAGCAAGTAGGCTGTGGTAGACATGGATGGCCTCAGCTCATGTGTGAGCCCATGCCCCAGACTCCAGGAGGCCTATATTGTAGGGCTTTTTCCACCAGCCTCACCTGGCCTGGTATGTTTGGACTCAGTCAATGTGAAGGAGAAAGAGCAGTGGAATTCCTTTCGAGCCACTCTTAGTTTCCAGCTCCTTAGCTAATGGCTGCAAATGTTCAGCATGTTCCATGCATTGCTCAAATGACTGAAGCATCTTGGATTTTTTTTTTCAGTGACAATTTTCTAAAACTCACCTGACATTTTCAAGATGCTAGCTGTGCCTTGTCTATATTAACTTGATCTTCTAGACAGCCCAACACGTCAGTGATTGTGATTTTAAAGATTCTGAACTGAAACACAGAGAGGTTGAATGAATTGCCTACAGCCACACAGCTAGGAAATGACAGAGCAGAGATTCAAAGCCAAGCGATCTAGCCTCAGAGACCATATCCTGATTCACCATTGCATCTCTTGATGGTTGAGATAGTCCCTGTTCTTTGGTCTGTTTTACAAATGACAAACTGTAACAAACAAAGAGTAAATGACTTTTCCCAGTTGTCAAAGCTAATGAGGCACAAAAGAAAGATTCCCCTATTCCTGGGAAGATGCAAACAAATGTCTACTCGCCTCAGGAAGGAATGAAGTACAGACCAAAGAAAGGGTGGTACCACGGTCCAACTTAGTAGAGCAATGAGTGTTATCTGAGTTACTTACAGGAGCAGAAAGGACTCAACACTGCATCACCAAAACTCACTCCAGAGTGAGTGACAGTTCGTGAAAGTTGGAAAACTAGACCATAGGGCACAACCTACAGAGAGCTCAACAGGGTGGAGGATGGGCTTTCCAGGTGGCTCCATTGGTCTGAGCCTCTTCCAAGCAGTTCATCTGGCTTCTCCTTCTTTCAGACAGGTTGTCTTTCAATAGTCTTTACTGCTGACTTATGCTTGGGGAATGAGGAGTCTAGTCAACATGGTCAGTTTCAGGGACTTCCTGGAGACTTTGAGTTGTTTATTTCCTGAGCTTAATGGGTTTTTCAATAGTCTCACTTATCTCTAAGCCATCCTGTGTCTCAAGGAGCTTTCCTCCAAGATGGAAGGTTTACCTGAGAGGGAACTGCTATACAACCAATTCTCAGTCAGCTGGTCTACTCCTTAACACGCCACACATAACCCTGTTTTAGTCTATAACACACTCACAGGTAGGGAAACCAACCACAGAAGGAGGGTCATTTTCAAAGAATCATCTGGGCTCTAGAGGTAAGGCTTAGTTAGAGTCAGGCTCTGGGATGCCCAGCTCTTGTCCCAGTGTGCTGGACAGAGAAGAGTAACCCAGGCTAAGGGATGCCATCCAACGTATGATGCTTATATCAGGGTGGCTTCTGATTAGGAAGGGAAGGAAGAAAGAGGAGGGGAGGGGAGGGGAGGGGAGGGGAGGGGAAAACACCTGAGGAACTTTTCTTCTGAGACGGACTCTTCAGAAGAATGGTGCTATAGTGCTACCAAGAAAGTATCAGACCTACAAAATCCAGAGCTTATTGACAAGCCATTAGACTCCAGAACCAGATATTTTTGATAGTTATTTTTTAAAGCAAAAATTAATATAAGATCTTTGACATATGTGGGGTGTGGGATCATTATGAAGGGGTTTGAGGAGTCAAGCAAGCTGTGATTGAGGTTCACATGAAGAAAATCTCTTGAAGCTCCTTCTGTTATCAAGTCATCGCTACAGTAAATGGCTGCCTGTTCTGACTCAGGCTAAAGTGTAGTGTAGAACTAGACCCACTCCTCCACGCACTCAGCCAGCGTCTCAGGGTTTCTAATGCTGTGATGAACACCGTGACCAAGATCGTACTCCATGACTCGAGGAAGTCAGGGCAGGAACTAAAGGAGAGCGTGTGGACTCATGCTTACAGACTTGCTCCTCGTGGCTTACCCAGCCTGCTTTCTTACAGCACCCAGGACCACCTGTCCGAGGGGACTGAACTCTCCACAACACTCATCAATCAAGAGAGTGCTCTCCAGACGAGTCCTCAGGCCAATCCTAAAGGAGGCATTTTCTCAGCTAAGGTTCAAGGAAAATAAAATAAAATCTCAGGACATCCAGTTAATAAACATGACTTAGCAAACACCAGGGGGCATGTGCTGGTCACATTGAGGATAAAGATGTTTTAATAAAACCTTGTCCTGCCCCACAAGGACCTCTGTAAGTAAGGAGATGGCTGACTAGACTTAGGTAGAAGCCATGAAGTTGCACAAGCATTTACTGATCCCCCCTCAGTGAGGGCTACTCTGGGAGCTGGAGAGGTCCTCTGATCCCAAGCTCAAGGCATGCAAATATCATCAGGGCAGAAGAGACTGGTGACACCCCACAGTGGGCCCAGCTCTACCCACTGCCTCCCAAGGTCACCAGGTGCAGCCCTCCGTCTCTCAGACTGTTTGACTTGCTTGCCTGTCCCTTCCACATGTCAGCATCATCTTCTGCAGCCACACCCACAAACGTGGACTGCGAGCTAGTGCCATCCTGTTTGCCGATGTTGGATTCATGACATGTCAAATTTAAATAGCACATGCAAGGCTTACAATAGAGGAGACACAGAACTTGTTTCTGGGCCATCTGTGTTCTGAGGCCCAGAAACACAGAGCTGAGGCCAGCTCTTTTTTGTTTGTTTGTTGTTTTGTTTTTTGTTTTGTTTTGTTTTTGTTTTTCGAGACAGGGTTTCTCTGTATAGCCTTGGCTGTCCTGGAACTCATTCTGTAGACCAGGCTGGCCTCGAACTCAGAAATACTCCTGCCTCTGCCTCCTCGGCCTCTGCCTCCTCGGCCTCCTCTGCCTCCTCCTACGCCTCCACCTCCCAAGTGCTGGATTAAAGGCGTGCACCATTTACCATCGTGTTGGGCCAGAGGAATGATCTCATGAAATCCTAATGCAAGCAAGGGCCTTTGTGGATCTCCACATTCAAGTTCGATCTTGCCTCCCTCCCCCCCCGTTTTTTTTTTTTGGCCTCAAGTCCCTCCGAAGGGACCCAAACAGTGTAAATGCTACACGGCAGTAGCCAATGAGTGCCAACCAAGCTTCATGGCATCCACTAGTGCAACTTGTTCCTGGGCTGACTTTCTCAGTCTTTATAATCAACTTCTGCATGCCACTAGCTGCCCAGCTGATATGGCTACCTCTAATTTAGGCTCCTCCCACTTTTCTGATGTGAGCTTGTTCCCATCTTCCCTTCCCCCATGAGCAAATTCAATGTCTTAGTTACCCCCAGCTCTTCCTAATAAGGGAGGCAACATGAACTTGACCCATTAACGAGTCTCGAAACACTTGCTAAAATACGCATTGTGACATGTGTTTGGTAATTGATCATTACTAAGAAAGCATTTGAGTTGCAAAGCAGTGGTGGTCAGCTTTCCATTGTGTAGAAAGCCCCCAAATTAAAAATCGCTTCCGGGGGATAATTCCTCTGAAACTGCTGTAAGCTGGGCTATTTCTGTTCCTGTCAGGGGTGCTGGCACTCCAGGCTGGGGCCTCATATATTATTCTGGCTGCCTGAGAGCTGCTCCTGATAGTAGCATTTGACAGCAAATGATGACAAGAATTGCCAGGTCAGTGTATGTTCTTAAAATAAGATGAAAGCCAGACTCCTTGATAAAAAGTTGACTCCCATCTGAGACAAGAGGAAATACAAAATAGGATCCCGTCTTTGGAATGTAAGCCACAGCAACCAGGTTGATTTGGAGTGCTGTGCTCCATGTTGGTCACCCTCAGATAGGCCAGTCAGTCTTGTCCAGGAAGCGGGAGCCTCAAACTCCTTGCCTAAGACCAGCATGATGGTGTATGACTGCAATTCCAGCGCTTGGAGGGGGACCTGAGGGTGAGAAGTTCCAAGCCAGCCTAGCAACATAGCAAGCTAGAGGCCAGTTAGCCTGAGCGAGCCTATCCAAAAACACAAAACAAAAATAATAAAGAACAAATGCTGGCTCTGATGCTATGTCACCTTCTGCTAAGGTGAGGGTGAGCTATGGCCATGTGCTTTAGAGATCTGCCTTCGTACCTGATGGCGTTTCTCATTACCCTTGGCACATAGATTACCTTTCCTTATCCTTAAAGGTTTCATTCAAGTGTTGCCTCTTCCCAGAAGCTCGCCTGGGTTTCATCTCATCCCTTTCTGCTCCCAGTGTAGCAGTTAATAACACAGTCATGTAGTTATCAAGACTCTCAGTGTCTCCCCTCGAATTCCAGGAGGAAGCACCTTCCTTCCTTTGCCGTCTCCAGTAGCTCACTCATGATAGATCATCAGTTAATGTTTGTTGAATGAACAGTTGTTCTTAACACCAACCACCTATATTACTCAAGCTGAGACAAAGAGCTAAAGAAAGAACTGACTATTCAGAAGTCAGTGTACTGGGCTCGGCCCATTCTTCCTGGTTCTTGACCTTGCATCTCGCTGTGGTGGGAGAATCCAGTATTCAACAAGCTTAAGGCAGATCCACACCTTTCTTCCTGAGACTAGCAGGAAGCAGTTCATGCTGGATTTCGTGGTTCTGAGTGTGGCTGAGCTAAGACAGTGGGATGAGAGTTTAGAAACTGTATTCAGTGCCACAATCCTACCACCGAGACCTTTGTGACCTGGGACAAGTCCCCTCACCCCTATCATAAGTAATACCAGAGAGCTACCAAGACTTTTGCACACAAGAAAACAAGATTTAGCTTCTGCCTCGATCTCACAGAAAAGTGAATTCCCTGCGCATTAAATATAAAGTGTCAAGGCTCCAAAGACAAAAGGAAGCTTTATTGATACACCAGTGTGGCACCAATGTGGCACCAGTGTGGCACCAGTGTGGCACCAGTGTGGCACCAGTGTGGCACTGCCTAGGAAGGATTCCTGTTGGAAAATATGCAAAGCAAGTTGCCTGCAGAGGCAACATGTGACAAACTGTACTACCCTCAAGTGAAGCCATCGCCTGGAAACCAATCACAGGTCTCATGATAGAAGGCCAAAGGTAACCAGGATGCCACAGGACTGGGAAAAGGACAGATAACCTTTCCTAGAGAATGACCAATTCACACGAAAGGATATCCAAGCTCACTCATAATGAGAGAAATCACAGCTAAAAGTCGTGAGATGCCAGTTCACACACATCTGCCTCCTGGTTAGTTTTGTCAAAAGACATGTTGCTGTGGGGAGTTTTGAATGGACACAGTTATGTGATGATACGAGCTAAATCAGTCACCACTGCTATGAGGTCCCAGAGTCAGGGAGCAGAGGTGGGAGACCTGCAGGATAGGAGAAAGAGCAGGTATTCCAGAACCCCTGCTTCCTAAACCATGACATGAAGCAATCCCCTGCTTGCTCCTGCTTGTTCCTGATGAACCTTGTCTGTGGCTGGGCTCACCAGAAGTTACTGTCTACTATATAGTGATGGCCCAGAGAGATGGTTGCTTCTATAACCTAATTCTAGCCTGGGATCTAGAGGGGAGGCTTCCTTGCCCAATGTCCCATGTTGGGTTAAGAGCAGAGTCTCAACCAGACTATTAATAGCAGCTGCCCACCACCACCACTAAAAATGAAGCCTGTTGAGTCATGTAATCGTTGAAATGTCTTATGGGGTAGGGGCATTAATATTCCATATTTTCAGGTAAAGAAACTGAGGCATAGAGAAGGAAATTGTCTCACATCTCCTGGTGTTTCACGCCAGAGCACCTAACATAGCCAGTTGCGCTTCATTTCCATCCATCAGTCTCTCTCTTCCAGAAGATTCTTAAAGATGTTCCCCCCCTCCTTTTTTTTAACCATCTCTTCCTTCCATTCTGCAGCTCCAGGGAAAGAGAGAGGCTGTGGTAGAGAAAATGTCAAACAACTGACAAATGAAGGCGGACCCCCAGGTTAGAGCTCATGTGATCTCACTACCTAATCACTGGGGATCACCTCCCTCATGCTGAAGGGGCAAGCAGGGTACAGAGCCTCAGACAGGAGTGGGGAGCAGAACCCATCTCCTGGGGCCACACCTACATCACGGGGGCTGGGGGGAGCCTGGTATGGACTATCTTAGCTACCCTGCTTCGGGTCATGAACCTGAGTCCTACCAGAGATCCTGCAAGTTATCTTTTGGCATTAGATGATGTGTGTTCTGCCACTGCCTGCACAGGCACCAAGGTCGGAAAGGGTGCTCAGCACACTGGCCTTCCTTTGCTGGAAGTGACTGGAGGCAGCGGTGATAGAGCATCTAAGGTCCATAAACACACATCCTTGTGCACACCTGTTCTCTCTCGCATACACACTGGTTCTCACACCCCACGCAGCACATCTGAGACCCAAGAGAAGTCTCAGCCCATGGGGTGAGGTCCTACCTGTCACCACCTCTTTCCAGAGGAGAGTAGCAGCAGCAGTCCCCTCCATGTGCATAGCTTGCTACAGCTTGCAGAACATTTCCAGCCCTGCCATGGCCACAGATAAATTCAGGCTGAGAACTGGAGCTGGGTAGCCACTTGCAAGCCAGGGGATGACAAGAAAGCTAACAAAACTCTGCATCTGCTTTTCTAAATACATAACAGGCTTGGTGATGTCGACTTAAAACTACATAATTGAGCAGGCAGGAGGGTTCCACTGTAAGTCTAGGAACGACCGTCAGACCCACCAGCAGCATCCCCTGCTGATGCCTGCAGCTTCCCAAATGTCTTAATTGTTCCTTCCACAGAAGGTACACTTCTCACCCACTGTGGTGAAGTCCTGGGCAGAGCAGCACCAACCCCAAGAGGGAGAGTACCAGTCATGAATGGGAATGCATGCTAAGACAGGCATGGCTGCCCTGGTGTAGCCTGTTCCCATATTGGCTGTCTCAATGGGCAGAATCTTCAACCCAGTGCGAAGACTCCTAGACTTCAAAGTGAAAGAAGCAAGGCCACGCTGCAGAGTGCCAACAAACAAACCCATAGCCCCATTCACGACAACCATCGGGAGCGTTTGCTGTGCAAAGGTTAGTGTGGTGTGGTCAGAGTGTGCTCAGTCAGTTCCCAAAATACAAATCCCCCAAACCCGAGCTCACAGATCAGAAGCACAGGATAGTTGGAAATGGGTCATGTGGCTCGGGCTCAGTCTAGACTAGACAAA
This sequence comes from Rhynchomys soricoides, assembly GCA_019843965.1. Taxonomy (NCBI): domain Eukaryota; kingdom Metazoa; phylum Chordata; class Mammalia; order Rodentia; family Muridae; genus Rhynchomys; species Rhynchomys soricoides. The sequence goes on along the minus strand of JADRCH010000107.1, from coordinate 7,401,590 downwards.
GGAGATACATGCCTTTCCCAGCACCTCCACGTGTCTGCAACTTCACACTCAGGAGCTATCTAGCCATCAATATCCATGTTTATTTATTGATATATATGGAGACATCTTGTCTATGATTTTCCTCTGCTTTATTTGGTTCAATACATGGACAGACTCTTGACCAATATACATGGGACTTTGGGAAGCTCCTGGCCCTTCCATCTTCAGAGTCTAAGTCAGCAACCAGTTGGAATGGGAGTGGGTAAGAAGGGGTGTCCAGCTTCCTTTGGGGTCCTTTTGCTCATGGTGACTCCTGACTTCCTTTAGAGAGCTCACAGAACACAATTCAAGGTATATACTTAGAATGAGGTTCGATTGCAGACGGCATAGATTCCAAATGCATGAATTAAACAAGAGTGAATTATCCCATGCTGGGCTCACAGCTGCCTGTTTGCAGATCACCACTAGGTCTCCTTGCCACATCCCCATGGTCCAAGATGGTGACATTTTATTTCAAACAACTGAATGCAAGGGGTGATGATGAAGACAGGCTCTGGAGGTTACTGAGGAAACTCCATCTATATATCATTGGCCATAATTTAACATGGCAGCACAGACTGCTGTGAAATGTACTTTTCCCCTCGGTGGCCATGAACTCACACGAAATCGCTGTGGTCACCACACACGATGAGAATGACTAGCAGGGTGAGCTGTCAATGGTCACGGCCTCCTAGTCTGTTGTTCTGTTTTATGCACATCTACATGAATTGTGAGTGACAACTGATGAGTGGCTCCAGCTTACCAGATGCTGTGCTGCTACCTGCATTGGCCCATAGGCCCTGCATGCAGGGCAGACATGGGCTGAAAGCACAGCGTGGGGGTGAGGCGAGGTGATACATTCGTTCTTGCTCTCTCCAATGAGAGATCTGTGAAGACCAATGGTCCTGAAGATGGATTCCTCTTAGAGTGAGATCCTCAGTCATTATGCCTCTGTATTAGTTGAGACCTGAGCGCAAGAAGAGGTGTGAAGGAGAGAAGAGGAACTGGGACGTGTCTACAGGGGCGCAACTGAGACCCAAGCTCACTCTCAGCCCTCAGCAGTGTGGTGGCTGACCATCTATGGAGGCAGAATGAGGCACACTGGAGAGACAGCTGGAGTTTATCAAGTCCTCCTGGCTTCAAAAGGGACCCAAGAACTAACAATGAGAAGATTAAATCCAGCAACTACACCCAGCGGCGTGTTCCTACAGCTGACAAGTGCGACCTTTTCATATCACATTGTAAATGTATTTCTGTCTAGAAGAGGCAGCTGACAAACCCAGAAAGATGTAATAGAAAACAGCAACTGATACTGCAAGTCAGCAAAGCCTGTCAGCGCAGAGCTCTCATCATCCCTCACCTCTTCTTTCATTTTTATAGAAATGGCTCAGAGACTGAGAAGAGAAATGTCGACCACCAAACAAAAAATCAATACTGTGGGAGATAGCCCAGCTTAAAACAAAAGCCAAGGAGGGCTTCTTTTTCTGGGGACTCGGTGGTGCCATTAATCATGTGCCCTGGATGGATTTGGAAGGCCACCTTCACCAGAAGCCAGCAGGATCTGGTTTAATTATAAGGCCTATAGAGAGAGTGGCAGGAAGGTGGATATCGTCCATAGCCTCAGGTGACCTCTCTAGGACTCATAGCTATATTCTATAAGCCAAGACCTAAAGTTATGGAGACAATGAGAATAGACGTGCTTGAGTGGGAAGCCAAATGGCAGGCATGATGAAGGAGGCTGCATCATCAAGACCACCTGATCCAAACCCAACAAGCTCAAGCAGGTGGGACCATAGCATCCTGGAAGTAGTCCATCCCCAGGAAAGACACAGATAAGCCACCATCCTCACACACTCGCCGATCCGTGACCTTCACCCCCTTTTTAAGACCCCTCTGAACTAGTTCACTGGACTCCATAAACCTTCAGCTATGAAGAAAACAGGACAGGAGCATCCTCTTCACTCTGCCTCTCTCAAGTTTGTTGCCTCTTCATCAACTCCCTGCATCAGAGGCCTGTCTTGTCTTCCCTTCCCTGCCTTTATGCACAGTTACAGATTCCTGCAGATGGATGTTCATCCCTTCACAGGCCCTCCTCCAGCACCTGCCAGACAAACACATCCCATGAGCAAAAGCCTCAGGAACATACTTCCTTCCTCTGTACACCCTCGCTCTGCTTAGCTCTGCTTAGCTCTAGTTGACTCTACCTCAAATGGGCTTTCCCTCGGGGGGGGGGGGGCTCTGTTAAAACTTAACTCCCAGAATGAAACCCCTGGCTCCTCCCTCTGCATTTATCGTTCCCTTCTGCAGACTCCCAGGATTTAACAACCTAGAGGGTCCGTGGGCAGACAGAAGGTCAGAGTCACAGAAGAGTAACTCAGGATGGATCTTAATTATTGCATCCCTGGGGAACTTTAATAGATGGTGCTAGTGTTCATGTCCCATTCAAGAATGTTTATATCAGAATTATCCAGACTCCATCAAGGCTGAGATCCATGGTCTCATCCAACCCTTCCCTGGAACCCCACATGTGTTCTGGCAAGTTGTGTCCTATACAATTCTAGAAGGTGCCTGTCACCTGTCATCCATGATGGCAGTGGCCCTTAGAGAGCAGTGGAGCATATGGCCTAAGCAAAGACACTTCCCCAATGTGATGAAACTTGGTGGAGGTCACAGAGCTATTACTACCCAAGCTTGGTTGAATGCCCGGGTATCCTAGCTACTCACTCAGATCAATCTGAGTCTTCCACTGGCAAGCAACACGGTCCTTGCTCCAGCTTGTTGACAACAGACTTGCAGGCGCCTCAGCCTTACTGGATGTAGACCTGCATTACCTGCATTTGCTGAGGTCTCGGGACTATCTGAGAATGTATCACCTTTAGGGAAGCCGTTCCTGCCACCCCACAACCACAAGAAAGCTTCTTGAAGGCTAAGCCACCCTCGAATCTGCCACTCCTCGTGAATCTTTCTTGCACATAGTAGGCGATCAATACCTCCATGCTGATTGATTGATTGAGAATTTGTGGTTTGCATTAGATACAGGCCCCCTGAGTGTTGCTGTATTGGAAATGACCAACTTCCCAAGTTCCTGTAATCCGTGATTACTGAAACAAGGGAACCCCTCACCACAACAGATGTGACCTTTTGCAACTGTTGAAACTGTGACATGCATAACAATGCAATGTCCTTCTGTGCACACCCAAGGTCCAATGGATTACATCACTTGCCTCTTACCCCTCTATTAAAAGAAAGAAAGAAAGAAAGAAAGAAAGAAAGAAAGAAAGAAAGGAAGAAAGGAAGAAAGAAAGAAAGATTCAAAAGGAGAGAGGACATAAGGGTTCCCCAGAGTTTCAGTTCTCCTTGACTTCAGTTTACTTACTGACTCTGATTATCCACTGATAGAAGCATCATGGACCTGGGACCCCGGGCACTGTTTCCTGCAAAGCTCCCATTTCCCTTTCTCCCTGCTGACTCCACCTCTGCATTGGCTATTAACTGAGTCACCAGCACTCCTTGGTCAATATTTTAGATGACTGCTTACTAGGCTCTGTGTGTGTGTGTGTGTGCGCGCGCGCGCGCACACACACACGTAGGGGGAAAGCACCTGTGCTCTGCCTGCCTCTGTGTTCCCTGTGCTGGGATTACAAGTGTGTATTCATACTTCTTTCATGGAAGTAGCTAGCTCAGGTCCTCATCCTCATGCTTCTGAGGCATTAATGATGTTCTTTCTCCTTACTCCTTCCACTTAATGACCTGGCTCTGGTGTTACACGTGCACACTGAGCAGCCCCTTTCCTGCTAGGAGTAAAAACTCCAGCCCAGCTGCCTTGGCCTTCAGCAGCAGATGTTCCCATGGTCTCATCAAGTAACACACACCCAGATTCCTAGCCACACAGACAGAGCAGCCAAGTGATGTTCAAGTAGCTGACAGAGTGGCTTCTCTAATTCTGATACCTGAATGATGAGAGGAAAATATGGGCCCTCATCCCAGAAAAATGTGCATAGCACACACACACCCCAAATTTGCATGCACTATCAGCAGTCCCTGCACCTCAGAAAAGGCATTCGAAGAATCTTGTGTCAAGTATGTTACGATATTTACCCGAGCTGAGCTAATCATCAGGAGTAGGGAATGGAGCCACTGTCCTAATGTCATTGTGGACACATCCTACTAGAACCGTGTCCACTTGAGGCCATTTCAGTATCAGTCCCCACAACTTTCCTCAGACAACCCAGCTGAGATTATTGTCTACTCCCTTGATTGGCTTCTTCCTCAAGAGGATCTATGAAGTTTCTTTCCAGCCTCCGTGCCATGATGCCTGTATGCTCCCACTTATGTGGCTCCATCTCATTTGACAGGCATTGTGAACCTTGGACACGCCACATGTCCTTCTCCACCCACCCAGCCAGGTATCTTGGAGCCAACCATAGCTTTGAGATGTGTGTCGTTAGAGGTATTACCCTTATTTGGGGTATCGACCTCCTCTGAAAGCCACAGTTTTTAATTTACTGAGGGTTTTTTGTTCCACGGTTTTTGTTGTTGTTATTATTGTTATTTTCATAAATCCTTTTGCCAATGAAGTGGAGTAAAAACAGGACAATTATACAATTGTTTCAATGGTTACTGCTTTATCCCAAAGACTAAGAGAAAGACAGATGCTGAGAGAGAGATAAGTACACCAGAAGCAGGTAAGTCAGGGTATGCATCCTGGAGGATACCAGGGGTGGAGGAGGCAAGGAAGCTCCCCGGAGAGAGTCTGGGCCCTGCATGGGCAGCACTGTCTCACTCAGGGACAGCTGTGCTGAGTCCCCACCATCCCCACTGCCTGAAGAATTAGCAGTTGCAGTTGCTGTCTGAATGATGGGAGGTGGTGTTGGAGGAAGCACAAGACAGTGGGATTCAGGAGAGCCAAGAAGACAGACACTTAACTGTCTGGTTCCTTAGTGTCTTCAGATGTCCTGTATGGAGAACTCCCTACCTCAGTCTCTGGGAAGATATGGAATAGAGTTACTAACAGGAGAATCTCAGTGCTTTCCTGCATATGGAGCAAACAGAATCCAGAGCAAGACCTTGGCTAAAGTATAGAAACTCTTTCTCTGCCAAGCCCCTTGACTCGGCATCTTCACCTCACTCCCTGCCATTTTTCTTGACTTCACCCTCAGGACATTTCATCTGGCTTCCACAGCTCATTTCTAGGTAAGGGTAGGGCTTCTGCTCCTCCCGAGGTCTTTACAAGGATGAACCATGCCTATCAGCAACCGATGACTCTAGCTAATGGTCCAAGAGCTCAGATGGGATGAGAGAAAGAAGATAGATGAGTGAAACCTGTCCAACAACTTCTTTCCAGTAGAAGGGAAGTCTTGCCCAGGTAGCAGAGGACTTGACCACATCCACTCTAGCCTTCCCAAGGTGTCTTCATTCCCCTGGCTGGGTATATGTCTTCCCTACCTTCCTGACAGCATGGATGCCCATATGACACACTGGCTACCAAGGAGGTCAAAGAGGAAGTCTGTAAGGGAACTCTGGAATGTTGTTCCTCCCATCTGAAGAGAGCCCTTTCTACCAAGGCTGCCTTCCTGGGTGCTGTCGTGAGTTGTAGAGCTTGGAGCACAGTGGCCCTCCTGTGGCCACCAGGCAGCAAGCATGGAAACCAGACCACACACTAGGATGGGGAAGAGCTGGTACCAGGAGCCTGGGTTTGGATTTCCCCCTATAAAGCCAAACTCCAGACCCCCAAATGGCCTGCCTATGCTCAAAACAAACACAAACAACTCCTGGCTTTGGCCTACCAGGGATTCTGTTTCCTCCCGGAAACAGTCTTCACAGATGCGTATAGAGACTCAGAAGGAGAACCAACTTCATTTTGAGTACTAGCATGGTGAAATAGCAAATGAAAGGCAGAGAAGCCTATCATAGGCTCAGAGAGCCCAAGATACAAGATGAAATCAAGGCCTGCCTTTGGCATCTTCCCCATCCTCCTTTACAGCCTCCACCAACACACACAAACAAAGCCCCTCTCTCCAGAGAAGCCTGACCTACCAGGTAAAGCCCAGGACTGTGGACACCTGACTTCCCTAGCCTGACTTTAATCAGGGACCAGTAGGAGGGAGATCCAAAAGGCTAAATGAAACCTGATAAATAAACTGAAGGCCTGGCCATGCTCATAGTAATGGAAGCTTGGAGTCTCTGAGGACCAGAGAGCAGGCATAGGGGAGGTACCCACATCCGGAAGATTATGCCTATAACTTCAGCTCCAGATCAAAGACTTGTCAAAACTCTGAGTTCAGAGTGAGCATGTCAGTCCCTCAGAGCCCGTGGGAATATGCCACTGTGTGCCTTCTTCCCAACTGTAACAAGAATCCCCTTCATCTCATGAGCTGTAGCAGCGGCTATACATTTCCACCTGTCCTCGTCGGTCCAAGTCCTATCTCAGCCATCCTTAGCTTCATGTTCAACTGTGCCTCTGAGTGCCTTCACTCTACCAAGACCAGTCTTTTCCATCCTCCAAGGCCCCTACAAGCTTACGAGGCAGATATTGATGCTGTGTCAGTTCTAAGACTGAGGAAATCAAACTCAGAAGGCTTAAGAAGCCTGCCATGACCATAGCATGGTTGCAGGGCAGAGTTCAAAGAAGTAAGTAACCTTTGAACCCCAGTGGTGACTCATGAGGTACACAAGACTTAAAGTTAACCTCACAGTTGTGTGACAGTAGACCGCCTCTCTGAAGGTTAGAATGAGGAGGAAAGCCCTGACCACGGCATTTGCTGTGCCAGCTTTACAGAGCTCACTGGCCAGCACACCTGTGTGTCTCTCTCTCCCTCACCTTTGTAAGGTCTGAAAGGAACGCGTTTCGTTTGTCCCCTTCTTTGTATTGCTAGCATGCAGTACTATACTTGCTAAGAAGGGGGGATTGCAAATGAATGAATGGGTGAATGAATGAATGAGTGAGTGAAGAACTGCGTTCGTCTTGGCTGTCTAATGTATGTAAACTCCTGAGAGGTCATAGGAACACGTGGCTTGTGTCCCAAATCTACCCAGCCCCTGCTCTACATCTCCAGTCTCACAACGAACTTCACCCATTCTTTTCACATGTCCTCAGCATCCAAGGTTTCAGGGTGCGGTGTAGACACACATGCACAAAAGACATAAGCCACATGGCTGCTGAAATTGCTATTGATGAGAGCAAGCTGTAGATGTTCAGGTGGTGCTATAAAGCAAGTGTTCCAGTAGTTACAGCTAGAGGCATCTGCAGGAGCTGTTACCTGATTGCAATGAAGCCCTTCAGGTGGAGGCACAAAAGCCATTATGCCTTTAACGGTGGTTTATAGCCTTTGGGCCTTAAGTAATGTTCACTGGCAGGAGCCTGAATTACCCTGAGGGCTGGGTGGAGTCCCCATCCCTGGTTGGTTTTCTTTTCCTATGAGACAGTTTGATCTGTTGTGGGGGCAGTGGGCATGGCTGTTTCCCAAGGTCCCTTTAGTCCAAAGCTCGTCTCATTTCAGATCTCAGACATTCACCAAGCATGAATATTGTCAGCACCAGGGTTTAGCTAACACCAGCCAAATAAAAATTGAAGGTCCCTGGAAATCAAAGGGAGCCAAACGACGGTTATATAGTGTGATATCAGTTCTAAGAGATCTTTCTCGACCCTCAAGCTACAGCTCGGACAGTAACTAGCCTTCCCAGCCCAGGCCCAGCACACTGAGCTGACGCACTGAGCAACAACTATTCTCCTGGCTGGCCAGCTAGGAGAACCACTACAGGTTATGGCTTTTTAATCTTTTTTTAGAATTAAAGAGAGACTTTGGAACAAAAATAACATTAAGTGTACATTAAACAGATAAATAAATGAAGTGTGTTACTGTGTCCTGCCTGGGATGTATTATACTCCTGAATTCCAAAAGGTTTTGCAAATACAAGAGGAAATAGTTGGTCAGTCCTTAAAGGGATGGGTGGGTGTCACCATGCCACAAGCTAGGGTCATCTGGGAAGAGTGAGCCTTGATAGAGAAAATACCTCCATCAGATTGGCATATAAACACATCTGTGGGGGTATTTTCTTGATTAATGATTGATCTGGGAGGGCCCAGCTCACTGTGGGCAGCACCATTCTTGGGCTGGTGGTTTGGGTCGAATAAGAGACAAGCAATGTTACTACCTATATGATTTCATGCTGCTGTGTCCCTACCCAGAAACCTCTCAGAGACTTACATAACCAAGGTGACATTATCCTTCCTGCCACTGATTACACACTTGCAGCTTGTGCACATACTAGCTTTGAGGTACCATCAATTGAATTGAGTCTATAGCAGTGGTTCTCAACCTTCCTAATGTGACCCTTTAATACAGCTCCTCATGGTGTGGTGACCCCCATCATAAAATTATGCCATTGCTACTTCATAACTGTAATGTTGCTAGTGTAATGTAAATATTTGAAATGCAGGATATCTGATATGCAACGACCCCAGAGGGGTCACCACCCAAAGGTTGAGAACCAGAGCCCATCCTGCCCCAGGTTCTTGCCCTCCTCATCACCAGCCTGTGCTCTACCAATGAACTGAACAGGTTGTACTGGTTCCCAAAAGGCAGGACCCCCCTTCTCTACTATCCTCCATGGATGATCCCCACATTCCTGGCTCTGAACCAAACAAAAGCTGCTCTCAGCCTTAATAGGAGAATCACCGCTTCCAATGGAGAGCGGCCAAGCCAGAGACTTATGGCTGTCCAGGATGCTGAGAATAGGTGACAGTTGTAGGCTCAGCACCAAATAAGACAATTAGACCACCTAAGGCTCAGGAAGAATTTCAGGAAAGGGGGCAGGAAGTTCAGCAGAGCCAGAAGATAAAGTGGAAAAGGAAATCAGCTCTGGACCAACAGTTCTCGACTTTTGGGGTCATGAATTTCACATCATACACTCTAGTCCTACTCATCCCTGAGTCTCTTCGTATCTACCCTCCACCCTTGCAACTTCCCCCCAAACATAAAATAATGATAAATAATAATAATAATAATAATAATAATAATAATAATAATAATTTTAATATCTCATTTGTGGGAGCTACAGCTGCAAGGTACAGGGTTAGCTTTCCTGAGTGCTGCAAACCAGTGAGGGGCAGAGTCTACTCTCCCTTGAGTGATGCAGCAGGTGAGGAGCAGGGACAGCTCCCCCACCTACCTCAAGTGACAAGGAGCAAGGGAAGGAAGGACACCCATCCCCCATCCTTGCCACTGCCTGGCAGACAGGTAGTGGGGCCAGCTCTCCTGGGCTCACTCACACCCATGCCTCCAAGGCCAGCTCTACTGTGCTGCCCGGGTCAGGTGTGAGGCACGCTCTCCCAAGTGCTGCAGTAGCTGAGGGGTGGGGCCAGCTCTCCAGCCTGCCCCAGGCAATGAGGGAGTAGTGGGGAGGAGATGCATCTCTCCCATGACCTCATGCCACCACTAGGCCAGCAAGCGTCAGGCCCAGCTCACCTGCAGCAGCCCTGCAACCAGGGCCAGCTCCACTGTGCCTCCCCAGCAAAGTGTGAGGTCTGCTCTTCTGAGTACTATAGCAGATGATGGGCGTAGCCAGATCTGCATGACCCTCAGACATCAACATGGCCCCAGGTGGCAGCCCCAAACCAGGAACATCCATGTGGTCTTTGGTGGTAATAGATTCCCCCACTGCTGCCAGGCTACAATAGTAAGAGACACCCCCTACCCCTGCTGCAGGGCTATGGACCTCAGCATGGCCTTGGGCGTAATCACTGGCTAGTTACATCAAGTTATTTCTCACTACCCTGGAGTCTCCAGTTCTGCCTCTCTTCATTGTGCACACAGTCTTGTGCTTCTCTTTTGCTTCTATCTCTCCACTACTTACTTAGCTTAGTGATGTCAGGAGCCACATGGCATCCGGGGTCATCTCCAGAGTACTATGCCTTATCCATGCCATGAGGCACAGGCAGGGTCATCTCAGGCTTGCTCTGCCCACCCAGGCCATTTGATGCTGGGGGTGTGTGTGTGTGCAAAGCTTCTATTCTTTATAATTCAGATAACTTTGGGGGTGTAGGCATATGCACATGCATGTTTGCAACACACACACACATACAGATACACACACACACACACTCGCGTACTGTATGCATATGTGCACAAGTGTGTGACATGTATGAAGGCCAGACGGCAACATAGGTATCTTTATTATTTGCTACCTTGTTTTTTTGAGTAGGGTCTCTCACTGACCCTAGAGCTCACCCGCTAGCTAGACTAGCTGGCCTGTAAGCCTGTGAAATCTGCTTCCCAAGCACGTGTTATAGACAAATTAGAGATGAGAGCTACTGAAACATGGTTATAGATTGGGCACCTTCACTCAGATACTTACATTTGCTCAGGAAGTACTGAGACATCTCCCTAGTCTAAGTTTTTTTTAATAGCAGAAGAGAAAGAGGACAGTCAATTCTCATTCTAAATTTGATAAAGGTCTTAGATCAGTGTCTCCCCCCAGATAACTCAGGGGTAGGGATTTATACAAAGTATTCACACCTAAGGAAACAAGCAAGGCAGCTGGACTGTGCAGAGCATGGAACTGAATGACTTCCTCTTCAGAAAGGCACTGCACAGAGAGCTCTGACCTCAGGAAAGCCCTTAGCCCACACACAGAGCCATCATCAGCTGTCCCAGGAGTCGACGCATTGCAGAACAAGGTGTATAAGGCCATTTCCATTGTGGGTGAAGCCTGAAGAGAGACTCAGCTGAAAGCCATCAGTGGGCAACACGGCTGTTGTTGAGGAAGGAAGTGCTTCAGTGAACCACACATAGGCACTCTAGAAGACAGCAGGTAAAGAAACCAGCCAAGTAAGATGAAAGGCTCTATCCAAAGGATTGTGATGCCCAGCAGGCTGCTGTAAATTGAACCTTGACTCTTTTATACTCTGTAACAATTTCTGCAAATGTTTTTAATCTTCACATTCAAATTAATACAGTTTTGGCTGCCTGGTATCAATCAATAATGTACTAAATATGGATTTGCACACAAATAGCTCTACAGGCCTATGTGGTCAATAATATATGTTATTAGAGCTCCCTAAATACATATTTACAAAGCTAAACCAAGGAGTCAGCCTTTCAAGGGTCCCCTCAGTGCCTGCTGAACCTTAGGAACGTAGCAGTAATCCATGGGGCCAGTGAGGAGAACTGGGGATTGAAATGACCAAGTGATTGGGACATCTGCAAAAAGGACGTTATTTCCCAAGGACAGTAGAGAAAGATTCCATATTTTTTTCTCCTAGACATTAATAAAACTGTCCCACTAATAGAGTGTAGTCTTGTCCCTATTGTGTAGGGATAAGTCCGTGTACACTGTGTAAAAGTGTCACCTGTCAATAAAAAGCTAATGGAGAATACGCTGGGGCAGGATTAGAAGGTGGGACATCTGGAGAGACAGAGACAGAGCAAAGAGACAGAGAGAGACAGAGACAGAGAGACAGAGACAGAGAGACAGACACAGAGAGACAGAGAGACAGAGAGAGAGAGAGAGAATCTCTGGGAAATGGTCAGGCATGGAAGGATTCACCATCATGACTAGGAGGGAGTCAGACATATGAAACTGAGAGGTAGCCAGCCATGTGGCAGACACAGAATAGTAGAAACGGGATAATTGAGTTACAAGCTAGTCAGAGAACAAGCCTAGCTTAAGACCTAGGCATTTATTAATAAATAGTAAGCCTCCAAGGCATTATTCAGGAACTGGGGCCTGGGTGGAAAAGCCTGTGGTTTTGCTGTAGTTGTACCATTGAAGAATAGGAGAATCAAATGGGCCTTTCCGTTGATGGGGTAAAGCATTGAGACTAAGGTAATGTAGAAAAGCACTTATTTGGGCTTACTCTTCCAAAGGGTTAGAGTCTATGACAGCAGAGCAAAGGGAAGCCATGGGACTGGGGGTGGGGTGGGGATGGGAGCAGGACTGGATCGAAAATGGGGTTCCAAAGTAGCCTGGTAGCCAGGTTAAATTTCCTCTCCCCTTATAAAGTCATGTCTGGCAGCATCGGGAATTCCTCCTTATGCAAATGAGGTATCCCCTGCACCCTGGCCACAGCCAGTGATGTATACTCAGTCCCAAAGCTCTTACCCATGTTTCGTCTTTGTTTCCCCCATTAAACGAGCTGTCTCACTGAAACTGCTGCCCAAGAGTTTGTTCTTGCTGAGCTCACTTCTGCCTGATGTCACTTAGCTCCTGGCAGTCCAACCTGGCTTCCCCTCCCAGGATCTATGGGTGGTGATCATGGGCAATCACACTACTGCCATGAGTGGGAAGCCCTGGCTCTCTTGAAACTAGCTGTATAGACCAGGCTGTCCTCAAACTCACAGAGATCTGCCTGCTTCTGCCTCCTGGTGCTGGGATTAAAGGCATGTGCCTTGGTTCCAGGGACCTACTTCCCCCAACAAGACCACCTGTCCTAAACCTTTCAAAGAACCACATCACCTGCGGACCAAGTATTCAACTGCATAAGACTATGGAGGTACATCTCACTCTAGTCACTATAATCTTTATTCATAAAATAAATGAGGATCCCAGACTGTAGCTCTAGCTTCCAAATCCCTCCTCTGTACAGTGTACAATGTACATTCAGAACGACTCCTTGGTTGTTCTGTTAATTAGGGCCAATTGTTTCGCTTCTTCCTATTTTAGTTTTCTCTACTACACACAGAAGTAATAAATGGTGCCTACCTAGTGGAGCAGTAAAGGTTGAAAAATAGAGTTCTCTGAAAGTATTCAATCTTCTGTCTGAAACATCCAATAAGGCTAAGCCATCAGGGCTAACGCTGATGACCCTGGCAACTTATGGAGGGAAGAGTTTGTTTGGGCCTACGATTCCAGAAGGCTAGAGTCTATGACTGTGAAGCAAAAGCATGCTGGCAGAGCAGGAAGCTGATCGTTCACATCTTAAACTGCCTGCACAAAGCACGAAGGAAGCGCCATGCTGTTCCTTAAGCAGTGGTCAATGAGGGAGCAGTCTGAAATTCGGTGAGTCTCTGATATATATCTGTTGCAGCCTAATCTTTGAGGCAATGGCATTGAAAAGTGGGTACCTTGAGAGATAACTCAGTTATCGGGTGGAACCCTTATAAACAGGATTAGGAACCTAGGGGCAGGACAGATGAACTGGATGGCAAGAGTGAAGGCAAACAGGCAAAGAGCAAAAGCTTCCTTCTTCCCTGTTCTTTTACATGGCTTTCACCAGAAAGAGTGGCCTAATTTTAAGGTGGTCCTTCCCACCTTAAATTATCCAATCAAGAAAAGCCCTCAAAAGTGTACCCAGCTACTTAGGTCTTAGTTAATTCCAGATGTAGTCAATCAAGAATAGCTATCACTAGCGGGCTCGGAGCGAGCAGAGCAAAAAAGAAAAAAAAAAAAAAAAGAATAGCTATCACTAGTAGCATAGATAAACTGAGGCAGCTTCAGCAAGTTTTCCCTGTGTGATGTCACTGGTTGTTTCAAATTGAGAAAAAACCCAAACAAGCAAAAGTTCAATGGCAGCAAGAGGGAGATCCCCATGCTTCATCTCCACACTGGGAGGCTACCATGCCACTATGTCTCCTTGGAAGCAACCCCTCCTCTCCTTAATGTTTCTGCTACAGCCATTTGCACACGATATGGTTCTACTCTGGCTGTCCGTGGGCCATTCCAAGTCTTCTTGGGAGATATTAACATTCACACACATGAACACTGGCCTTACAGTATCATGTGGGAGGAGGGAGGACTTATAAAACTCCAAATATTTCTTGCTAGCATAAATCCAAGTGTCTCAAATAGCATCTGAAATTCATGCCTTTGAGGAACTGCCATTGGTTTGTTCATGAAAACAAAACTATTGACTTATATTGTCAGTTCAAAACTAAACAGGATCCTGAACTTGTGAGGTCTTTCTTGGTGTAAAGGAAATTCCCTGTAGATTAGAAATGCACTGTGTTAGTGTTCATTGGTTTTTAGCTAACAAAAAAAATGTTAGAAACTTAAGAGTCTTGGGGCAATTTTATGTACCAACAGGGTTAAGACCCTCCTGTATTGTCATGTGAGCCCTGGAATACATGGGACCTGGCTAGGGGCAAGTTTTGTATCCCTTTACAGGACTAATAAATAGTAGGAACATTTGGAGCAAACCAGAGGGGGAAGTTTTGGCATCATCAAGTTGGCCCAAATAGTCAGAGCCTGGAGTCCAGAAGCCCAAGAGGAGGGAGAAGTATGCAAATATTGGGCTGGGATTATGGGATCACAGCAGGAAAAGCAGATGTGACTTGTCTTTGTCACTAGCCCCTACAACAGTGTCATCCGAGAACAATGATCCTCTCAGGATGGCCTCCTTGGTTCTAAAATGGAGCAGGTTGGTGAACCCTGAACAGAATCTATCTTAATGTGAATTACTCTCAACTCACACAAGCAGCACCAGCCAGTAACAGCCAGGTACCCAATTCTGTCTCTAAAAAGGCCAATCAAGATGATGGAAGTCTGTGCTGAGGTCATCCAGTGACCTTTCTATTGACAGCTCCTTATCCAGTCAATTCTCCAGTAGCTTCTTTCCATTCTCAGAATTGTTCCCTGCTTGAGGTGACCAAGCACGGCTAGATCACTAACGGTCAAGGACATCAAACACAGTCAAGACACTTTCCAATCCTTCCATGCCTTGCTAAGGCTTGAGACCCAAGTGACATGATGATTCTGTGAAAAACTTTCTTACATTCATGAGAGAAAGTGACCAAGGTGGTAGCATTTGGGCCACATCTCACCTTTGCAAAGACAACACATATTTGTAGATGT
>JADRCH010000107.1:7376747-7386772 GCA_019843965.1 Rhynchomys soricoides | reverse complement strand
ATCTGACCACCTGAAGAGGTACAGCAGTTAAATGGAGTCTTGGGCCAAGAATCAGGATAGGTGTGGCATTCATCTTTCTTAACCTACATCTCCTGTGTGTAAAATTGAACTCTATCCTATTGGATCTACGTTGCTGAACTGCTATCAAGACCATGTCAGATGCTTGCCAATTAAGTGCCTGTTAACACAGAATGTTTGTTAGAAAGAAAGAAGCAGGATTCGGGAGAATGTGGACTGGCCCAGATGTTATTATTAACTTATCACTAACAGGTCACTTGAAATCTCTGGATCTTGATGTCTTTTCATATAAAATGAACTCTCTAGTATAGATCACACACTTCTAATTGTAAGCAGATACAAAAGGGGCATTTGGCTACTCTGACTAGCTAAAGAAATCACATTTAAGGCCTTACATGTCCACTAAAATGTAATTGGTTCACAATACTCAATTGTCATGCTGTACCACCCACTGATGCCTGGTATGTATGTGCCCTGAGTTTGGTTTCACCAACCTACGTCTACAAGACCAGTTGCTTTCCTTCTCAGGTCACCTGAAGTTCCAGTCTCCTTCAGTCTTGTGGTCTTTTTTTTGCTTCCTCAGACTCTGATCCTTTTTGCACATTCTGGCTACCCAGATCTTTCTTCCCTCACTATCAGTAGGACTCCCTGTCTGCATGTGTCTGTTGGCATCAGATGACAAATGCCATCTGATTTGTTCCTGTTTGTATCTTTATCTTATAACCAGTACTTTTTACATTATGAGCATTTCATGACAATTTTTGGGATGGACAAAAAAATAAACATATGGTATTATGACTTATACTCAGAGATTTCCATCTCAGAACCTCTACTTTTATTTTTTTAATCTAAATCATTTTCACTTTAAAACAACTGAAATAAAACTATGTATTATATCTACTAGTATGCATGGCACTCTCCTGACCACCAGATCTAGTTCCAGACTCCCTTGCAGCTATAGGTTACTGTGTGACTCACTCTTCCCAATGAGTTGCAAACAGACAGTATGGTGGTTTGAATAAAAATGACCTCCATAGCTCCATAAAGAGTAACACTATTACAAAGATATGGCCTTGTTAAAGTAGGAATGGCTTTGTTGGAGGAAAGAAGTCACTAGAGGATAGACTTTGAGGCCTCAGAAGTTCAAGGCAGGTCTAGTGGCTCAGTCTCTTACTGCTGCCTGTAGACCAAGATGTAGAACTCTCAGCTCCCTCTCCATTACTATTTATGCCTCTATTTCACCATGCTTCCTGCTATGACAATAATGGACTAAAGGACTGTAAGCCAGCCCCAATGAAATGTTTTCCTTTATAAGAGTTGCTGTGGTCATGGTATCTCTTCACAGCAATAAAACTCTTAAGACAGAAGTCTAGTGTGGGGGGCATCCAGGAACAATGGATAAAAAGATGCAGATTCTGCCAACACACAGTGTCTTCTGACTGAAATTTAGACTAGATCTCTTGAAATGGAGCAGCCTTCTTAAGAAGATAGGGGCACATATCAAATACTTAAGAATAAGAGTAAGAAGAAACTGTTTTCTGATGATTTTTGCAAAAGGCTACTTTGTTTCTGCACAGCAGGTTACTGCTCTATTTTTTTATAGGAGAAAACAAAATGTCTTAATTGTTTAAGACTCTAGAATCAGGTTCTGCCACACAGAGCCAAATGGAATTCTGACTCAAAAATAACCGGAAATGAAATGTGTGACTGTTTGTGTGACAGTGTCATTGGGTACCTGTTGTGTGTCAGGTTACAATACTGTTACTATATTGTAAGACAAAATGCTTTATAGCAGATTTTTGGCAATCCTTTCGAATTCGTCTTTAGCCATTTCTGTTGCTTCTCTTCTGTGAGCCCCCTTTAGATACGTAGCCTCCCCAGCTAACAGGTTAACATATGAAATAACCACCGATATAAATCAGAAGTACTTATTCACTTGCCTTGTTAAATTTAAATGGCAAACCTCACCCTTATTGTGCATCTTGGATTTTTCTCTGTGACCTTGAGTTGAACTCTGTCATATCTGCCACCCATAGGAGAATATCCCCTTAGAAAAAAGAAAGGGTGGTTACTTCCTGCCTCCTGGGTCTGTTCCTTCACCTGTACGGTGTTAACACTAGGCTATAGTCCCTCTATAGCTTCTACTTGACATCTACAGCTTACCAAGCGAAAATAGTGATTTGTCACCCTAACACACCCAAGTTTTGACTGTTCAAGAAAGACACCAGGCAGAGCCTGACCACTGCTGTCATTTGTGATCCCATGTAAGTCATGGTGACCTGGAAATCCCCTAGAGACCTCCCCACTATGCCTCTGTTCCTAATCCAAGAAGCACTGGCCCTTGTTCCACATATTCTCAGAAAAAAACAGCAGCTCAGTGCCAGATAAGGAGGCATATTCCTGGACCAGTCTTTGCTGAGGGATAGGCAGCTCCAGAACCCCGCACCTGCTTCCCCATCTTTAAAAAATACTGCAATGAAAGAAGGAGCACAAAATCATGAGACTGTCTTACCTATCAGCTGTGAAGCATGAGACAGATGTGCACTGGCATGCACATATGAAATGTTTGTGATGTGGCATCAAAACTGATGCATACTCATATTTTTTTAAGTAATAATCCAAAAGGCTTTGGGGACGCAAAATGAGCTGAAGAACGTGGAAGAAAGACTTCAAGTTCCCAGATACACATAGTACTACTTAAATGGCAGTGGTGCCCATTGAGAGTGAGGGTGCCTGCACAAAGACCAAGCCATTTCTCAGCATCTCGCCCCCACCCTCAGAACAGCTGCTCCCTCCCCAGGCTCTCAACCACCCTTCTGTGATTAATCCATCCTCCCTGGCAAGGGTGGCTAGGCCAACGATGCCCTACCCCCTGCCACTGGGGCCATCTTGAAGCCAAGTTTCTCTGAGTGAACTCCAGGGTGAGGTGCATTGAGGGGGTTAATTACACCAGCCCTGGTACTACCCCCAACTCAGCACAACGACAATTTGGCAACTGTGTTACTGGTATGAAAACAATATGCCAAGCAGCTGGTGGCAGAGAAGTCTGATTTATTAACAGAAATCCTGGGATGGCAGCCAATGTGCCCCTCTTTCCAGAGGAGCAGCAGGACCCAGCAGTCAGCTGATGTACACCTTCCATCAGGACCCAGCTCCCATGCAGGCAACCGAAATTCCACATTTAGAGCTCCGTGGCTTCATTCTTTGTGTGGTTTAAGTTATGTCTGGAAGACATGCAGATCTTCTCCTGCTGGAAAGAAGGATATCAGGCTGGCAAGTCATGTTTACCCCTGGGTGGAGGCCTTTCTGTACTCAACCAGTTGAAGCAGGTATAGGGATGGAGCCCATCACCAGGATGGCCTCAGAGCCACCTCAAAGCCTCCAGACCTCATACTAGGAGTACACTACAGTAACAGGCAAGCTCGGTGGAATGGGAGGAAGAGCCCTGAGAAGCGGGGACAGCAGTGTACAGTCACAAAGAATACTAATACTGTGGTTTTAGTCAGCCATTGTCCTTGTCACCTCTCCCACATTTACTGGCATCTCTCGTGCAGCTGCTAGCTAGCCAAAGCCCCAGGACCTCCAGGAGCTAACTGTCCTTGGTTGGCAACCAGTGGATGAGAGGCCAGATTGAGGGAGCCACCATCCATCACTCATCCTTCATTCACAATCAGGAAGAGTAGAAGCTATCTCTCCAACTCCATGAGACAGGCACGGAGATCCACTGAGGGTGAGCCATCCATGGGGCATCTGTGGACCCAGGTTACCTCTGTTCAGTTTCTCTCTAGGAAGACAGCACTGGGTAATGAGAGGTGGGGGACGGATTTTCAATTAACCTCTCTACTAGCAATCCATTGAATTCTCTAGCCAATAGACTGCCAGCATTAGCCCATCTCACAGGGACGCTGTATCACAGAAGAGAGTGCATGCAGGAGAAGCCTTTGTGGACTCTTGGGTTCAGGATGTTTGGAAGGGATCACTGTTGTTGTCATGCTCTTTGGGGATGGGGAATAAAGCAATGCCATCCTGTTGGGCAGAATAAACACCTTTCAATGGAGTTCCAAGACCTGGCAATGAAATTTCAAACATCAAGTGGAGTCACCTGGGTCTATGTGGCCCTTGAGGGAGGAAGAAATGGGCTGGGTTTGCCTCTAAGGTCGCCATGAATGTCTAAACTGTACAGTCTTCAGCAGTGGCATGTCTGTGAGTGATGGTTGCGCCATCCACTGTGTGTTTCCACAAGGAGCCTATCTGTGTTCACCCTTGGCTCCTACCACAGACCTGTGACCTGAACTGAATCATGTCATGGCATCCCCAGTATCTCTTTCATTTATAAAGGAGACAGCACCTGCCCGACCCCCTCATGAGTTACTATAAGGTGTCACATCTGTTGAAGTATTTAATTCACTGTGACATAAGACATACACAGTCAGTCTTTTCCCGCAGTTGTTGGCACAGATTTCCAAAACCCCTGTAATTTTCTGAGTGGTCAGGGTGATAGAAACATTCAACAGAACCCCTTCTGTTCAGCTGAGGTGGCTTTAGACAAACGACCAGAGAAGCTCAGAACTGCCTCCGTCAAAGTTGTAAACCAGGTTCATTCAATGCTATAGTTTCCCCCACTCCCTTCCATTTCTTCCTGGATTGTTCAGACCCACATTCCTATTCAGCTCTGGACCATGGAGCCCAGTTTGCTGAAAGCCTATCCAAGAAAGAACCAGAGCAAGAGCTCCTGAAACACCAAATACAATAAACTTTCAGCCCAGAGCATTTGTTCATTTTTAATGTAGGTGATTAAATAAGTGATTTTTTTTTTTTTTAAGAAAAAAGGAACTCCAATGCCTTTGGTTAAACACATTAATATAAATGATTTAAGAAAGCTGATTTCCTAATGAGTTGAGAATTTTATATTGATTCAGTAATTACAAAGCATATTGCAAAATCAATGAAATACTCCCGAAAATTCACATTGATTGGTTGGCTGCAAAAAGATCATGTTGAAAGAGACGGTGTATTTACCAGTGTGAATGGGTGCTCACGTTAACACACTCAGTGACAAATGGAGGTGCTCGGGTGAACCTTAGGCCACTTGGAGGGGACTTGCTCTGTGCCCTGGTTTCTGCTCCTTTTCTCGATTGGTTCTGGCTTTCAAAGCTGCTGGTTAATGAAACATTAGATTATTACTCCCTTGTGCATTTAAGTTTTCAGGCCTTTATACAATAATTAATTAGGATTATGTGACAAGGAGAGAATTTCCACCAGGAAAAGAAAAACTACTGGTACTGCTTTAACAAATGATGCTTAAACTCCTATTGACTCAACTTAATTTATTTAATCTTTCTACCTAGACCACCCTGAAGGTAATTATTCACATTAAATACTTTTAAACTAGTATCTTTTAAGTCTGGGATTTCTCACGTAGCCACTTAGTGTCTAATAAAGTAGGCTTCCTGGGAATGATGCTTCAAATTATATTAGAAATGGATAGGTCCTCAGAACACAGACCTCGATGCTTTTTTTCAAGTGTGATGGATGGATCACCAACCTCAGCACTGCCTGGGATCTTACTCTCAGTCCAGATTCTCCAAATCTAAACCACGGATTAGGGGTTCTGCCACTGGCTCAAGTTCAAGAACGTAGGCACTAGCCCTTCAGATTCCCCTGAGGATTTTTGTGTGCTACAACTGTATTATGTGATGCAGGACTCAAGAGAATATACAGAACCTGTTCTTAGGGAGCTTACACTCAGGGTAGGGCATAAAGGTTTATATATGGTACTTATTTCTGTTGCCAGCTGGATTTAAAATTGTCACAAAATACTTAATGTCCCTGGACCTGCTTCTTCACCCGTAGAAAGACAAAGTTGACTTAGATGATTACTCAAAACTGCTTCTACCTCAGGCTATCACTCCATGGGCCCACAGCTGTGAATGGAGTAGATATTTACAGAGCTTCTACATCAACAGAGTGATTTGAAGCATGCGAACAGGCTTTGCCTGTTTCCCAGATACCTCACCTCTGGAATGCTGTATCGAGACTCCAAGAAGGGAGGACAGAACCAATAAAGAATGGAAAAGGAGAAGAGAAAGGGGAACAGAGAAGGAGAGAGAGAAAGGTCATCATGGAGTCTCATGAATCCTGTGATGCCCCATCTTTAAGCCAGAGAGCTAGAAAAGCTGGTGGTGTGGTTTAAGGCACTAGCACCTGAGGAGCAGAGCTGTGAGACTTACCTCAGTACAGAGGAGTAGTGTCTCAGCTCAAACAGACTAGCAAAGAACAGATCTCTTGATTCAACCTTTGCATTCTGGTGCCCTTGATGGCTTGGGTGAAGCCCACTCCCCAGTGCGAGGGATTATCAGCATCATCTGTGCCATAAACTCAAATGTGAGTCCCAGCCAGAAGCACCCTCACTGTGGCATCACCAAATCATAATCATCCAGCTATCTAGACACCCCAGAGGCTCTAGAGGTTGAAACACACATACACACACAGACACAGACACAGACACACACACACACACACACACACACACACACACACACACACACTGACTGGGGTGCTTCTGAAATCTCTGTCAGAGTTTGTACTCTGGGTTTGAAACACAAAACTCTGTCTTGAAAATGGAGCGCCATGGAGAGGTGACAAGAAATGTCCTCACATCCCATGGGATTCTGAAGTGCTCCACCTGATGAGAAGTGTTGTCCCTGCTTGGCCTCTATGTCTGGACCTGAGCATCAAGTGCAGGGTAAAGAGACCTTTCTGGGACTGGTGGGGAGGGAGCTAAATGTCCACCCCTTGGGTGAGGAACGCCATTCATCTGGCAATAGCAAGAAATTCTTGAACCGAAGCAAATTCCATAAAGGGACCAGGTGAGAGGAGACTTTAGAAGACGTTCCCCACAGCCCACAGCCGTGCCCAAGACTGCCCCAGCCTGGTGTGCCTGAGGTCATCAGAACTTCCCACACCTCTCAACACAACCTGTGAATAAAAAAGGAAATGTGATCCGTGGGATGATGTTCACACCCTGGCCTAGAGGGTCATCTCTAAGAAGCCTCTCTGGCATGGCTTTCATTAAGATCACACTATTGAGGGCATGGGACTCTTAAAGCACTGGGGACATGTATATTTGGAAATGTAGCACATACAAAAAAACTAAAACTCATGCATTGCACAATGTCGTGTTAAACATACAATGGTTACGGCGTATTAGTTAGAAAGGTCCTCAGAGGTGATTCAACTGCTTCTTACGATGATAAACAGATAGGAAAAATTTGCAGTTGATTATATACTCTTTAGTAGGATCGAACAGAACTCGTTGTTGCTATTTGTTAGGCTGAGAACCAAAGCTTGAACGGAGAGTTTTCGCTCCTGAGGTGAGTTCCCTGGCCATCCCTGACTGAAAAGTCTTTAAGAGCATAAGGAAGGAGACCCCTGGGAGTCTCCTACTCTAAGAAAATACATTTCAACAAACAGGAGTTTTCACCAACTCTTTGAGGTGGAGACAATGTTGCAGGTCAGGAACATTCTTATCCCTGCCCCCTCTGGCCCCATCATGGGTGCAGTAACAGTGCCTGTCTCAGACCAGACGCTGTCTACTAAGTTCCAGACACAGCCAACCCTAGCAAAATATCCTTGACCCTGCAGTCCCAGGCCCTCCAATCCCTCTCTCATATCCTTTGGGGGGCAACCTCAGCAATGTTTATTGCAAAGGGATTCCACGTGAAGAATGGGCTCTTCATCCCACCTCAGAGGGATGTACACACCAGCAAAGGGCATGACCTTCACCCTAAAATAGTCTGGCATCTGTGGCAACTATTTAAAAAAAAAAGTTAGCAGTAAAGAAGGGGTACCCTGGTGTCTCTTGGTCATGGGTCATGGCTGATGTGAACTCTGCTGGGCCACTGTCCCCTTTTGTCAAGGTTTCTCTTTTAAATGGCCTGATCAATACTCATTAGGCACTGCCAGCTCCTTGTCTTTTCCTAACTGATTTATCCACCATACTATAAAACCCATTAAAAATTAATTCTCTAATAGATGAGGCCTCAAATTGGCTATTCCAAGGTTCCGGACACAGGGCAGATGCCCATTGCCTCTAGGAGGTGAGACCCAGAGGCCAGGGCTGTACAGAAAAAATGGTCCCCAGACCCACAGGCCTAGGAGACTATAGGGCTGGGCCACATAACAATCACTTGCCCCAAGGAAGCAGTGTGTGAAGCAAGTCATCCTGATGGACTGGGAAAGGCTGTGGATGCAGCTCTCTGGCAGTGTCTGCTGGCTGTGCACAGGCCCTGGGGTTAGTTATCACTGAGCTCAACTGAGGAGCCTCCCTATCAAAAGGAAGGAAAATAGGTCCGTGAACAGTCCTGACTCCAGTTGAGCCCAGCTAGGGGGACGTTGGGAGGCAGACTGATATTCTATCCGTGGAAGGCCCTGCCTGACCCATAGGACACTGCTTCCTCTTGTGCTTCAGTCTCTTTCCAATCTCTGGATGTGGATGATCCTCCAGCTCCTCTTCCCTCAGCTTCCTTTCTTCCTGAGCAGGCTTTATATTCCTGCTCAAACACTGCTACATACCAACTGCTGTCTGTGGTCAGAGCCAGAGACACGTGGCCCCTCCCTGCTTCTGGCAGTCTCCAGTTTTATAGTGGAGGAAAAGGAGATTTAAATGTGTGGTCCCAGGAAAGTGGGGGAAGTTCAGAATGAATAAAAGTCAAGGACATAAGGTAAGGAGACCCAGGGAGGTCCCCTGGAGGAAGCTGTGAGGTCTGTCTGGAGCCCTTATGGCCTGGTTTACAGGAACGAAGGAAAGAAACTCTGGAGGACAAGACCTGGACCAGCACTGGGCCCCTTTCAGCCCAGGAGGGAGCTGTGAGGCAGGAGTGCTGAGGTGGGCATGATAGTGGGAAGGGAAGGGAAGTGAGGAACGGCCTTCTCTGATAAAGGAGGGTGGTCAGGTCACTGTAGGTTGTGTGAAAATGACAGGGGCCCACGATGTTATCATCTCTAGTCCAGATATATTACAGTGGTGGCCTAGCCCAAGACACAGAGCTTGGGGTTGGGGGGATAAAGGAGGCGGTGAACACAACTGAAGGGAAAGACGAGATTTAGTGATAAACTGTTAGGCTTGAACCTAGTGCATATTGTCTAATGGTCCGTACTGTATCTGTCCTGAAAGCACCAGCACCTGCTCACTCGTTGGCTTATCTTACAGATACTTACTAAGCATCTACTATACACCAGGCACTGTGCTGAAAGAATGATAGTAGTTGTAACCATGCAGGGTGCCCTGTTGACACCATGTTGCTACTAGAAAAAAATGACTGGAGGTTGGGGACAACTGCCATCCCACATCTCTCAGTGTTTATTCAACACATAGTTAGCAGACCGTCTCTCCTCTCTACACAAACCAGCCTGCATGTGGCCGGCCCAGCACCGCATGGCAGCCCCTCTGAAGGCTAAGAGGAGAGCCCCTCACTGGTAGAAGACCTCCAGAGCTTTGCTGCACATTGGATGAATAGCCAGCTTCCATGGACTTTATGCAATATGCTGGACACAGCTTGGTGGCAGTAATGTCCAGGGACAGGGAAAACAACACAGAAGACTTCCCAGTGATGAAGTCTGGAGAGATGGACCCTAAGATCATGGGTCAGCAATGAGAGCCATAAAGCAGAACAGACATTACATCACAGATAGTGAAATTCAATTACCCCTACCTCTCAATCCTAAGAGAAGAAAGACAGTTTTGAAGCCTTGAATGGATGGCCATCAAATGCCCTCTAGCAGAGGCAGATGTCAAAACTGGGTGAACAAACAGACAGCCCCACAGTGGCAGTCCTGATGCCTGAGGGGCAATGGCGTTCAAGGTAGATCTATCCAATGAGGTCATGGTGGAGCTTCCTCATCACCAACCTAAGATTCGTGATCCCCAGTTCTGTGGGGTCTATATATTTGCAGGCGTGTTGTGTGTGTGTGTGTGTGTGTGTGTGTGTGTGTGTGTGTGTGTGTGT
>JADRCH010000107.1:7316999-7376737 GCA_019843965.1 Rhynchomys soricoides | reverse complement strand
GTGTGTGTGTGTGTGTGTGTGTGTGTGTGTGTGTGTGTGTGTGTGTGCTGGTGAACTTCCTCCAAGGAACCTCACCCTTACCTGCCATCGATTCTCCAGTCATATAGGCAGGCCCCCACACCACAACCAGAGTCAAAAGAAGATAGCAGGGTTGGAGAGGGGGCTCTGTGGTTAAGAATGCTTGCTGTGCAAGCAGAAGAACTTGAATTCAAATCTCAGCAGCCACACAAAAGCCAGGCATGGTAGTACACACCTGTAACCTCAGCACTGGAGGAAATGTGGGCGGGGCACGGGAGGATCCTGGTGGCTTGCTGACTACCAGGCTAGACTAAAAAAGTGGAAAGCTCCAGGCTCAGTGAGAAACCTTGTCTCAACAGAATGAGGAAAAGGGTGATGGAGCAGGGTATTCAGCATCCTTTATCCTTGGCACATGTGCCAAGTGCATGAGTGCACATGTGCATGTAGGCATGCACACAAACCACTACCACCAACACAACATGAGTGCTCACATGTTTTTCACTTACTCTGTGGCTCAGAAACTGGTGTGAGAAAAACCCATCCTTCCCTTTGCTCCCTCCTCAGAAGGCTCACAGCTATGTACTCAGTTCATGGGCTCCTGGGACCAAGGGTCCCTGAGACCTGTGTCAGAGGAGCTGAGCACTCTTCTTCTGCTCACCTGCTTCTACCATCCTCCACCTGCTTCCCCTGCTGCATCTCTGGTCCAAAACTGTAGCCAGACAGGGAGCAGACTGGCTGGTTGATGGACTCTGCATACATTTCTTAGTGAGGTGAGAAAATGCATCAACCAGAGTCACCATCTCTACCCAGCTGATCTTTTCCACAGTGGTCATCCTTGCTGCTGAGCCCAGGAGCGTCCCAAAGCATTGGCTCTGGATTTCCTTCCCAGGCAGCAAGGCACCTTGCTCACACCAGGCTACCATGGCTATCTGTTCCTGGCAGAGGGATCTTTCCAGCTTCCACAGTGTACTGACCACAGATGAGGTGGCTACCCCCAAAAGACATGTGGATGTTCCTACTGCTCTACATGGGTGTTCCAAGGCCAAGATACCCCAGCTCTAATAAAATGGAAGCATTTGAGCCTCCGGGGGTTTCTCCATCCAGTCTCAGTATTCTTATGGCTCTCAATCTCTCCTATCCGTTCATTTACTTTTCATTCAACAATACTTTTTAAGGATCTACTGTGTGCTAGGTATTGGAAATGTCAGGCAAGCACAGCAGATCTACCCCCTGCTCTTGTAGTGTTTATAGAAAGAAAGGGAACAGACTTGCTTGTGTTTTCCCAGTCAGTGTTCAGGAGTGAGCACAGTGTTTTCATGAAAATATAGACCCAGAATTTCTGGTCCCCTCTGCAAAGGAGGCTTGAGCAGAAGGGTCCTTCCAGGACTTAATCTCTGTAAGTAATCCCCAGCGTTCAATTCTGCAGACATCTGTCCCTGCCCTTTCCCTTCCCTTCCCTGCCCTGCCAGCCCCTCCCTCCTCTGACCCCCACAGCCTGGGGCTATGCCCCTGCCTTCCCCAACCCCCTCTCTCCTGCACCCTTGGCCTTCAACCCATCCCTAGCTGGAAGGAAGAGCAGCAAGACTAATTTCATTTCTTTTTCCTTTGGTGAGTCGATCTGTGACAACCCTTTTTATGCATTTAATTCATTCTCAATTTCTCATAATCAGGGGGAAGGTATCCCCTAAGGTTAGGAGAGCTTGTCAAGAAAAAAGAAAAAAAAAAAGAAGAAGAAAGAAAGAAAGAAAGAAGGCAGTGTAAATTCACAGAGGTAATCATAGTCTATCTCCACTTCCCACTGCCCCTGGAACTATTAACTAATATCACTCTCTAATCTTTTTTGTACTTATTTATTTTGTAGCAAGAAACTAGGGTTATAAACACCCCTACTGTCAAAACTTGTCATCCCCATTACCTCTAGGCGGGCTTCATCTCTGTTATTCTAATTTCAGAGTTTCTCAAAATTCACAGCCGCTGGAAATTGAGTACAAAATCCATTATCATTTGTATATTTTAATTATGCAAATGAGGCAGCTCAGCTGCGATGTCCGGGACCTGCAGGGATGCCTGACTTGATTCTGGGTGATTACAATTTATCCAGTCGAGTCACTTTAATTGTAACAAGCTAATTACATTGTTTCATTTGGCTTTAACAAAAGAAAAAGAGACAGGAAGCTTGATGTGTCTGGGGCCCCCAGAACTGTCTCTCTCTTCCCAGGCTGGGGTAGGTGGCCAGGAGAGTGGGCACAAGCTTTCACTTACCAAGGGAACACAAACAGGGAACTCTGGAGAAAGGGCAGCCAATACCCAGATAGTCAGAGGCATTAGTTGTCTAGAATGGCAAGTGGACTTCCATTATAACTGGGAGTTTGCCTAGTGGTAAGCCTGGCCAAGGAGAGATCAGAGAATCTTACAGAAGGGTCCTTTCCATTCAAGCTTTTCTTGACCCCAGTCTCATCTTTAAGGATCCACCCAACTTCCCCTGTTGCTTGATCTATGTGTAAAAGTGATGTCCTCTGGCTAAGTCTGCTCATTCCCTGTAGCACTGGAGGCCATTGAGAACCCAATGGATGTGTTTTCCACAGCCAGAGAGAAGATGCAGTCGTGGACAGGAGAGCACAGAGATGAGAGCAAATATGAGTAAATTCAGCCAAGTGAGAAGGATGTTTTGGAGCCCATTTACACATTGTCTCACAGTCATTACTGCCACCAGTGAGAGAAGGTGCTTAAGCTTACAAGTGTGCTCAATATTTCAGCAGCAGCACAGTCCCAGAAAGCACCAGGCTCACTTCCCTTAACAAATGACCATTCCTCCAAACAGAGTACAGCAGGAGTAGAATTGAAGGAGTAGAAGTTTCTACAGAGGAATGATGCAAGGCTGGCTACAGCTGGGCTGTGGCCAAGTAATTCTTCCTCTTCTAGCTATCCTGGGATCTGGACCTCAGTCATCTGACAAAAGATAGTAGGCTCCACGACAAAGTCCAGATATCTGATCATGGCTAGTGATGTCAGCAAATCAGTTAACCAACAAATGTTCATTGAAATCATATAACCACTGTAGCTGCTTTCAAGATAGAGGTAAGGTTTACAGATTTTTCAAAGGAACAAAGTGAGGAGTTCAAAAGAGAGGTCCAAGGAGAGAAGATGGTGGGAGCGGGAAGAGTCAATTAGCACCGTGGTCTAGTTTGTTTCTGAAGGAGTTAGATGCCAAGTGAGGCAGACACTGAGCCAGGACAAGGCTGATTTGACTTGGTTATGATAAGGGTAACCATCCAGGGCTCCCCAGTGGCTAGAAAGAAACAACAGAGGTAAGAAGAGACCCAGCTCAGGCAGGGACAAAGGCAGAAGAAAGGGGTTTGCTGCCTGCCTGCTACAGCTAAACCAGGGAGCTAAATGGGATCTTCCCATCAAGATCACTGTGTGATAACTGTGTATCTGCAGTGTGTGTGTAGGTGTCTGCGAGCTGAAAGAGCTGGGAAGTGGGTGAGGAAGCAGCTGAACAAGGGACTAGCAGTCAGCTGGATGGAGGCTCCTCTGTGTCTTGGTAGAATGGAGACACACTGAGTGCACATAGGAGGACTTAGAAAGCATGTTAGTCTCCTCTGATGGCATGAGAAGGAGCTCTGAAGAGGATGGAACAGAATGGGCAAAGATGTAGGAAGAAAAGTCTATCAGAAGCTGAAGCGGGATGTTGGAGACGTCTCAGCCAGACACTATGCCTGCCTCCAGAATTCTGTGGATACAGCCACCAGCTCTAGGTTGGAAATTTTCTTTTTGTATGTTTGCCTGTTTGTTTTCAAAAGAGGGTCTCTATATATTCCTGAGTGGCCTGGAATTTATAATGTAGCCCAGGCTGGCCTTGAACTTGCAGCAATCCTCCAGCCTCTGCCTCCTAAGAGCTGTGGTTAACTGGCCCAAGGCACCACATCCAGTAGCCATTCCTCTCTTGCTAATGGACAGTGAAAAGAAGCTAGGGTCGCTCCCAGCATGGGGTTGCACAAGTAACAGACACTCCTGCAAATGCATAAGGGAAGAAAGGGGGAAGAGGGATGAGGGAAAGAAGAAATCAACCCATGGTTGAAATAACCTGAGGATCTTCTCCGAGACCCACTGCTACCTGGATAATTGAAATGTGTCCTTTCAAGGGTCAGAGCCTGGTCTGCTCAAGAAGGTATGGTGGGGTCTGTGGTGACCCTCCCAGATGGAGGTCTCAGAGACAAAGGATCTATGCATTCATACCTCAGGAGAGGGTGTCAGTCTCTGTTTAGATAGTTAGTACTGTACTGAGTGTGTGCTTGATTTCAGAAAGAAAAGTAAATAAATCAAGGCAGCTGCTGCTGCCGCCGCCTGGCTTCTCCAGCTCTAAGTAAATGAGAGCCAGATGCCCAGTTCCTCGTTGCTTCATCAGATGACTCCATGGAGAAATTAGAATACTTTATGGCATTAACTCGCCGATTGTCATCATGCCCTAGGAGGGAAGCATTCAAGATCATTATCGTCACGGTGCCCAGGGAGGGCCATAACACTCTTTGCTTGTGCATATTCTGACAGCACCTGTCCCCAAACATACCGGAAGGGGAGAGGCGAGCCCAGCCACACACTCAAGGAAGATGAAAGAGCCAAGGCTGGGGTTCTAGAAAAGGCACCTCAGTAGTTAGTGGAGGGAGGGTCCGATAGCAGATGAACTTATGGGGTGGGGGGTGCTTTAAGGGGAAGGAACTGAATTGGGCATTGAAAGGAGCAGAAAACGAATGACAAATACTGGAAATGCCTAGGCTTGGAAGAGGCAGAGAGGGAGGGAGGGAACTGGGGACATGAAGACTAGCTGGGGCTAACCTGGGGACCTGGCATGGGACTTAGAAAGAGTAACATCATGAAGAGGAGATGGGGATCAGGTAGACCCAGGGGCTCTGCATGAAGAATTCAGGAAATTATCTTCTAGCCCTTCTGTTGCCCATCAGAGCCTTCCTCATCTGGGGACAAATCTTAAGCCCCTCTTCATCCCTGGAAAAGATTGCATTTGGGTTTACACTGATCTGTGTTAGTGTTCAGTAACTGAATTCTGGGAAGTAAATGACCCAAGGGTGCAGTGTAAAGACTGCACCCTTGTGCAGGGTCCCAAGTGCATGACTCCCACTGCTGAAGATGAGGATGTTGGTCTTGCATCCAGATAATCATGAGATAGACACAAAAACCCCTGAGACGGGCTGCCCTAAGCAGAAATACCATCTTGACCACTTACCAACTACATTATTTCGGACAAGTTCTTGGGCTATTCTGTGCCTCTTCCTCTTCCTGAACAGATTACAAGTGATCAGGATACTCTTAGAAATCACATGAGTTTAATGGGCCAGTGTATTAAAACCTCCTAGAAAATGTCCTTTACCTTACAGACATCCAAGGACAGCAGGAGTCTCGCTGCCTTATCTCTTGCTGAGTCTGTAAGTTCAGTAAGTTGCAAGGGCTGCTCTCTCAGTGGTCTCTCCCACATGTATGTGTTCAGCACCCACTAGGGATTTCATGCTCTGACTGATGCTAAGGACATGTAAGTCTGAAAAGCCAAATTTCTACAAAGCAGGGGCTGAGGTGGTACAAAGGGGACCCACTAGCACCGCTGTAAGGCAGAAGAGGGGAGAAAAGGCCACGGTGCAGGAGATCCACTCCTGTGCATCTGTGGACTTGGCTTGGAGGGGGATGCACCTGTGCCTGGCATTTCTTAGACTCTGAAACTCAGCAACATGTGGCTGAACCCCTGTAAGCTCAGCCTCGTGCAATAACTGCAAAGGGTTTCTGTTCCCACACCAGCATAGGGTATGATGGGAACAATACCCAGGGACTATGTTGGCATTTGAATTGATGCCGACCACAAGCATAACCAGGAGACATTAAACATTCACTCCACATAGCAAAATAAGCACACCCATAGCATGGCAGACAATAAATGGAATGTCTTCTTTTCTCTTTCTCATCAGTCTGCATGGGACCCAAGAGGGAGGGACCATGTCAAATGGAACCACACAGGGTATATGAAGACCCTGCTCTCAGCAGACACTCTCCAGTGGCTGTTCTGGGTCTTCTCAGCTCGATGGCATTTTCACATAGATGATTGATTAAATGACTTTCAAAGATGGGAAGTGTCAACCTGTCCACCCCTTGTTTGACAGATGAAGACAAGACATACAGAATGCCTGGGGTAACCCAGCTGGCAGCACCAAGGCCAACCAAGAATGTCTCCAGACTTCCACAACCAAAGGTCTGTTTGCTCAGCAAGTGCCTGCATTGAGTAGGTGCCTCATACATTTCCTTTTCCAGATGTCCAACCCCAGGTGAGACTGGAATTGGAGTGGCCTTTGGGAAGGAGGCTGTGGACTCAGCTAGGGTGCCAAGCAGCCACCCAAGTACTAACTCCAGGGCTTGGGAGGTTCCTCCCATCCTTGTTTCTGACAACCATCTGCATCTAACAGGAGATAGGAATGTCCCAGAGTGAGGCTAATCAGTGAGGAAAGCCCTTGCCACTGCTTCCTATTGGGGATTTTATGTGGATGAGAGATCACCCATCTGTATGCTGCCTCTATACCAGTCATTTGCCAGTATTTCTGACTTCAGTCCTTACCATACTTGCTAGTTTGAGGCTCACTTTGCAGAGTCAATTACTGAGGTCAGCATAATCATCAGTGAGTCCCCTGAAGTTACCAGATCTTCAGTGAACATGCCCAGAGCATTTGACCTCAGACTCATGCAGCTGACCAACTCAACTGCCCCAGCTCCTTGATCAAACATTGTTTTAAAATTTTTAATTCTTCTGAGCTCTTTTTGTTCCATTTTCTCCTCAGTATCTTCTTCTCTAGTCTTCTCAAGGCAGCAATCTAGTTGGAGTGGGGGGGGGCGGGGGTGAGAGTGGATTACTCTGACTTCTAGTGTACTGGACTCCGTGTCAGAAGGGCTCTTCTTGGCCTCAAGCAGGTGAGGTGGACTCAGGAGCAGCAAGAGGGCAGAGCCACACTGAGTAGGCTGGACGCCAAAGAGCAGAGAGACTTGGTTTGTAAGAGGGAGATGCCACAGAGCAGGCAGAGCAGGCCAGGTGCTTTCCTTCTTCCCCTGCAGAAGACACCTGGACCAACAGTAAAGCCTCTTGCACCTTGTCTCACTCACCACTGTTAATAGAGATAGGTTTTCTCCTTACCATCTCCCTACATAGAGCCCAAGAGACAATACCACTTGAGACCAAACGGTATAACTCTCAAAGGTGAGGCTTTCTGTTCAGTTGCTCCTACTTTCTCCAGACACCCCCTTATCAGAGCCAACCCCAGACTCACCATCTAAAGACTAATGCTGATGAGCCCATCCTCCCATCCCCCAGTGTTACAAACTAAGGCAGCCGGTCCCTCCTGGTCGTCCGCACCTGCCTGCAATAGATGGCAGTTCTACATAATTAGGGAGAATCATTTTGTAATGTGCTGACCCCTGCATGCTACACATCACTCACTGTGACACCTCTGGTCTCCCTTGTTCCCCCTTTGCCTCTCTCTCTCACTCTGCCAGCTTAGCCTTGCCTTCTAGGCTGACACCAAACACACCATCAATTGGCCCCTGAATTTGTCACAGCTGAATGATGCCTCTTTTCACAATGCAGGGGAGTCCTGCAAATACGGTGACTTTGATGATCCTACTTCAGCCAAGGAATGTCCCAAATCTCTGTTGTAGGAGAAGGCAGCCCTAAAGAGTAGTAGGCCTGGAAGGAAGACTCTGCAACGTGGCAGGCAGCCCTTCCCTCCGGGGTCTTTACTCCCAGGCAGAACGAAAAACGTTCGCACAGAAAACGGGAATTGGTCTTCATAAGATTACCAAATGATTTTTCAGTCCCTGAATTTTGTGTACTTTTTAGAGTAGTTCACCTACTGTGTGCCCAGGCCTGTGGAGAATGATAGAAAATAATATGAGAGGGAACAGCCCTGGAACCCAGTGCTTGTAACCCCAATGGGAGAGAAAGATGCTCTCTTAAAACTATCAGAGAAAAAGGCAGAGGTCAGGAGCTGGTCTGTAAGAAGCACACAAGAGCTATTGCCAGCTGCCTGTGGAGACTGTAAGGGGTCAGGAAGGCCGGACTCTCACTCTTTACTTTATAGACTACCTACTAAGAGGTGGTTTTGCAGTATATTACCTCTAAGTTTATTTAGGCTTTTACAGGTCTATAAGACAGAATGGCAACATCTAAGCACTTTACAGAACGGAATCTGGTTTCTCTGTTACTCTACAAAGTTTTAACATTTTTGTTAAAAACTTGCCAAATCAAAGCTGGAATATAAGGTACTGAGGTCAGAGGCCTGTCAAGCATCTGTTGTCTGTTCTGGATTTGTGATATCTAGAATATTCCCAGTGGAGATGCTCAATCAAGAGTTGTTGGATATGAAATAAAGATGCAGCTGCTGTTGGGTTTAAATTAAAAACGTAAAGACTTGGGAGAAGACATGCCATGATCATCCAAAAATTTTAGAAGGGAGCCAGAAAGATATAAATAAGTAAGGAAACGTGAGAAAGGACAGTTTAACCAAGATGGCGATGGCTGGCTGGCTGGCTGGCTGGCTGGATAGATGGCTGGATGGATGGATGGATGGATGGCTGGATGGATGGCTGGATGGCTGGATGGATGGCTGGATGGCTGGATGGATGGATGGATGGATGGATAGATAGATGAAAGAAGCATAGGAAAAAAGCAAGCCAATGGGAGATAAGAAAAAAAACCATGAAATAAAACAGACAGGGAGCTTGGAACCTTGAAGGACAGCAACCTCTACTTCAAGTTTATCACCAGACACACCAAAGCTGAATGATCTCACTGCAGCCCAGCAGGCAACAGCCAGGGCTGAGACCTGGCCTCCTCATTCCACCTACTACCCCCAGAATGCTCCTTCCTCTGCTCTTGATTCATCAACTTCTGGTCCCAAGCAGTCCAGAGGCTCCTCACTTCTGCATCAGAGCAGGGATGAAATCAGTGAACAACACACTTCTAGGCTGTATTCCCTCAGATTCCCATATAGTAAACTCTACCCAGAAACCTGCAAGTTGTTTTCACATTGACAAGTAATTTCAGATTTATAAAATGACACTTTGATATTTGTAAGTCTACATTATGGGATTGTTAAACTGAGCTAATTAATGTATCATCTCACATACATAAAATATCTTGTAGTACAAATATTTTGTTACAATGTACAAATGTTACTCTTAGCAACTTTGAAATACACACTACGATATTATCACCATTGTCACCTAAGGGTTCTGTGTTCCTTATTAGAAGTAATGGGAAGACCTGAAATCACATGATCCAACACCAGCATGTGTTAATTCAGAAGACGTACAGAGTGTATTTTGTGCACATTTCTTCATTTTTGAAATATTTCCCTATTTGAGGACAAAAAGCTCACATAATAAGTGATTTTGAATAGTCATCAATAGTTGTGGTCACTCCCAAGGGCCATCTGCTTGAAGCATCAAACTATGTAATGCAAGTGTCTGGTCTGTGGCCAGGATTGGGTGTACCTGATGGTTTCCTAAGAACCTGCAGATAGGAGGAAGAAAACCCACAAGGAAAGGCTGCCAATGCTAGAGACAGAATACCAGCTGTGTAATGTTGTCACAATCAATTCCTTCCAGCGCAGTTACAGGCATGCAACCAGTACTCAATAAATCTTTGCAGTGGGGCTAGGGGATGTACTTGCCTAATTTACCCAGGCCCTGGGTTCAATATTTATCACTAAAGAGAAAGACAGAGAAGGGGGAGAGGGGAAGGAAGAAGAAGGGGGGCCACTTCATAGCTCTACTGCGGGTCTGATTAACCAAAATATGACTGGTTTGAGGTCCCCTCCAGTACCTAGCACAAGACCCTGCCTTCAGACATCTCAGGTCTAGGCATTACTGTGAAGTTTATACTCCTTCCACAGCCTTACAGGAAACAGAAAGCTACCTTCGCAATCCTTCACCTCCCCCTTCCTCTGGGACCATGGAAGCTATAAAACACAAGACTCCTTGGGGTGCAGCCCAAGCGTGATGATGAACCTTACTCAGTAGTTTTTGAGTAAGACAACAGGAAAAACAAATTGCTTTCCCCCCAGTTTGAGCCCAAATAATGCCAGCTGTGAGATTTGAAGATTCTAGGCCCTGGTGAGGAGCTGGAATAATTACGATGACAAGCTTCCAGAAGATTACAGAGAAGGAATGGCACTGTTGACAGCCCACAGCAACCCCCATCCCGGGCCCTGCTGATTTTGGTGCAGTACTCATTTCCTTTTTGCGCATCCCACCCCTGGCAGAACTGAAACCCCAAAGCAGGGACTTCCGGCTTCGTTTTGGCCTTTCCAAACCTACCTGAGTCCTCTAACCACGTCTTTCTCAGGCACCCAGCACACTTCTCAGCCTCAGCCTCTCCCATATAATGGGAACAAGGAGTGAGCTAATAATGCTTAATTTTCATTCGATTCTGTGTTTACCTAGCACGAAAAGCCCTGTGCTCACCATTACTGCAAAGGCCGTAAAGATGAGTAAGATCTGGCTTCCGTCCTCCATCAGTTAATAGGTCTGGAGGCATAGGGACAAACTCCCCAGGACAGGAAAGTCAGGCAAAAGCCATAGACGGCACATAAGGAATGGGTAGGCAGGAGCTGAAAGAAATAAATTAATCTGGGGAAATCTGAAGAGAATCACAGTAGAAGGTATTCTGTTTAATTTGAGGCATGGACAACTGGATAGTAAATGGCTTGAACATGGGCAGACAGGTCTATGTGGAAGGGGGCAAGGACAGGGTATCCCAGGAACAAAGGCTGGAAAAGCCAGAACCAAGAACATATCAGGGCAGGACAAGTAGAAGCTGCCCTGGCTGTCTGGAATGTGGGCAGGCTACAGAGAGGGAAGCATCGTCACTAAGTCCGTGGGCAGATGGGCGCCATTAGAGGTGCCAGGGTGTTGAGTGGATATGCACGTAGGAGGTTGAGGTTATTAGCTAGGGAGGAAAATGCACCATCTATTTTCATGTTATTGCCATCGATGGAACCTCCAGACACCGAAGGAAACTGGGAAGCATTCATATTTTAAATTGGAGTCTTCTTTTAAGTTTTTAAAATAAACATGACAGAGAAAGATTAATATATTTTAACTGAAATAGAATTATATCACTTTCCCCCCCTTCTTCCCCCATTCCCTTCTAGATATCTCTGCAACTTCTTCCATGTCTCCCTCAAGTTGATAACCCCTTTTCTTTATTGTTGCTACACACACACACACACACACACACACACACACAACCTGCTGAGTCCTTTTTTGTTGTCTGTGTGTATTTGGTTTCAGGGCTGACCATAAATATTGGACAACCAATAAAGGACACATTTCAGGAAATGGTTAATTCTCCTTCCCCCAGAAGTCATTGTTGCCTATCATTCTTTGTCTAGGGATGGACCTCATAGAGCATGTCCATCACAATTGCTATTGCTCCAGTCTTGTTTATGCAGCCATTGCCAGAATAGACTGTTTCACGGCAGACTTCCAAGTATTCTGGCTGTCTTAGTCAGGGTTTCTATTCCTGCACAAACATCATGACCAAGATGCAAGTTGGGTAGGAAAGGGTTTATTGAGCTTACACTTCCATGCTGCTGTTCATCACCAAAGGAAGTCAGGACTGGAACTCAAGCAGGTCAGGAAGCAGGAGCTGATGCAGAGGCCATGGAGGGATGTTCCTTACTGGCTTGTTTGCTTTTCCTGGCTTGCTCAGCTTGCTTTCTTATAGAACCCAAGACTACCTGCCCACAGATGGGACCACTCACAAGGGCCCTCCCCCCTTGATCACTAATTAAGAAAATGCCTTACAGCTGGATCTCATGGAGGCATCTTCTCAACTGAAACTCCTTTCTCTGTGATAACTTCAGCTTGTGTCAAGTTGACACACAAAACTAGAAAGTACACTGGCTCTTATAGTCTCTCTGCTCCCTCTTCAGAGATGTTCCCTGAGCCACAGATGTCGGAGCTGTGATCCCAACAAGCCTTTTTTAGAAAGCTCACCTATCTTAGGGTTTTACTGCTG
Organism: Rhynchomys soricoides; assembly: GCA_019843965.1. NCBI lineage: Eukaryota > Metazoa > Chordata > Mammalia > Rodentia > Muridae > Rhynchomys > Rhynchomys soricoides. The sequence goes on along the minus strand of JADRCH010000107.1, from coordinate 7,364,649 downwards.
TGAACAGACACCATGACCAATGTAAGTCTTATAAAGGACAACATTTAATTGGGGCTGGCTTACAGGTTCAGAAGTTCAGTCCAGTATCATTAAGGTGGGAGCAGGGCAGCATCTAGGCAGGCATGGTGCAGGGAGAGCTGAGAGTTCTACATCTTCATATGAAGGCTGCTAGCAGAATACTGATTTCCAGGCTGCTAGGACTAGGGTATTAAAGCCCAAACCCACAGTGACACACCTACTCCAAAAGGGCCACACATATTCCAACAAGGCCACACCTCCAGACAGTGCCACTCCTTAGGCCAAACATATACAAACCACCACATCTCCCAACATTTCTTTGGGGCCAGCTAAAGGTAGATGTGATGGGCATATTACATCCATTGTGTCATCGGATCCTAAAGACCTTGGGTTGTCTTCCACCATTTTACAGAAGCCAGGGTTCAGAGGGGGCCAGGGTCACCGCACAGCATGTAGTGGAGCTGGTCTATGAATTCTCCTTACTCCAACACCTAAGGCCTCCCCATCAGTCCTCCAGTACTTGAACTTTCTGCAACATGAGCCAGTCAGGAAACAGGCTCTGAGGGAGAGAAATACTCATGACTTGCTATGGAGGTCTCTCAAGAGTACCAAGCTGTATGACCATGGCCAAATTACTTCCCTCAGCTAAAAAACTAAAACTGCAGCTGTGGTTAGAAAATTATTTTGAGGGCCAATGAGATGGCTCAGTAGGTAAGGGTGCCTGCTCCCAAGCCTGACCACTGAGTTTCCATATAGGACAGAGTCCTCTGACCTCCACATGCCTGTGCCCACACATAGAGAGACTCATAAAGTAAATACATAGATAGATAGATGATAGATAGATAGATAGATAGATAGATAGATAGATAGATGAGAGAGAGAGAGAGAAAGAGAGAGAGAGAGAGAGAGAGAGAGAGAGAGAGAGAGAAAGAATTTTAAAATGAGAAATATTTTATAAACCAGGCATGGTAGGGTTAGAGAGGTGGCTAGGCTGGTAAATACTGGCTGCTCTTGCAGAAGATCTAAGTTTAGTTCCTGGCACCCATACAACAGGCAACAACCATCTGTAAGTCTAGTGCCAGGGAATCAGACACCTTCTCCTAGCCTTTGCAGTTACCAGGTATTCATGTGGTATAAAATATGCATGCAGGCAAAACATGCACATAAAGTGTCTTTCTTTAGAAAAACAAAAGTCATGGTATCTCATACCTGTAATCTCTACACTTGGAAGACTGAAGTACTTGATTGCCTCAAGCTCAAAACCATCTTGGTCTTTATAGTGAGTTCTCTGCCTGTCTGTCTGTCTGTCTGTCTCCCTCTCTTTCTCTGTCTCTCTCTACATATATATATATATATATGTATATGTGTATGTATATATATGTGTGTGTATATATTTATGTATATGTGTATTATATATGTATATTGTGTGTATGTGTATATATGTATGTATATGTATGTATATATGTATGTATATGCATATATGTATATACATATATATACAGAGACCTTTCTTCAACATGAGAGAAATGAACCAAATAAAATAAAAGTGAGACTTACTGGTTGATGTTGACATGACAAGTGGAGAAAGCAAAGGCCCGGATGCTGCAGACAAGTTCTTCAATCACCATGTTACAGTTACAAAGCAGATGATTGGGACACTGAGTAAGCTGGGCAGGCACATAGCCATCCAGAGGCTGAACTGGGATGCTAAGCCCCAGCATGGCATCTTGCTGAAAGCCTGAGAGGCTAACATTTGCAACTTCTTGTCTTCTGACAAGGAACTAGTCTAATACTTCATTTAAGATAGCACATTTACAGCAAGCAATGAGACACAGAAGTTAAGGTTCATAATGGCAATAATCCCCCACACTGGCTCATGTTAAATGGCAAAGTGCTAGGTAGGCAGATATAAAGACAGGCTTTATTACGCCACATCACAAGACAAGGGAACTAATGTTACCGGGAGAGCATCCATCCCCACATTTTCTTACTTTTGTGCATCTTAATTTGCAACTTAATGTGACATTATCATATTTTTTTGCATTATGTAATGATTAAAGTGAGGCATATCATATTTATTGATTTATTTGATTTATTTAAAATGTAACCATTGCCCCAGGGCAGGTGCATGTACAAAATATAAATGCAACAGTTAAATTGAATCTAGCAAATAAATTCCCTATTAAGAAAAGACATTTTAGAATTGTCAAGATGATGAGAAATGCCTTCCTGGCAACATCTGGAGAGAAAGGCTCTTAAGAGGTCATCTAGTCCAACCCCCTGCCTCAGGCACAGTTGCTCCTAGAACCAAATGGTCTTTCTAACAATTCTAGAGAGAACCGCTTCTTACTTCATTCTCTCTCCTGCCCTACACTCCAGGACCACTGTCTCTGGCCTGCATCTGTGTAGCCTCCTTTTCCTCAGAATTCATGTCCCCAACACACTCTACTCTCCTTTACCCCTCCCTCATCTTTAGCATCCTAAAAGACTCTCAAGAGAGCCTCAGGGAGGCTAAGGTAGAAGATGCCAGTGGGTACCATCTACTTCTCCATTGGCTCCTTCACAGCTGGCCTCGCTCAATTCCTTGAGTGATTGTTTCCCTTTCTGAATCTCACTTCAATCTATCAACCCAAGAGAGTCTGTGCTGTGACTGTCTCACTCACTGTGACCTTGTCCCCAGGATTTAGCAAAACACACAATTCTTAGTGTAGCCTCAGTACGTACGGAAGGAAAGAGAGGGCATGGGGGAGGGGGAGAAAAGGAAGGATGGAGGAAGGGAAACGATGGGGAGGGAGAGAGGGAGAAAGGGGGAGGGAGAGAGAGAGAGCAAAGCAAAGGGTTAAGAGGGGAAGAGCAGGAAGGATGAAATAGGGAAGGTGGGAGACAGGGAGGGCCAAATTAGCCTTTCTACTTCTAGTCAAGAAAGATTCCCTCTTCTGCTGGGCATAAGCTCCTTGTCACCACTAATAGTCATTGCTTTTTCTCCAAGTTCCTTCAGTCTGCTAGGAAGTGTCTCATTCTCCAGGGCACTGTCTGGCCAAAGGCAGCATAGATGCAGCCTGCTAGGGAAACATCCTTTCTTTTGCTGGGATACCAGGGCTGGGAGAGCCAGTTGGGAAGCAGGATGGAGCCTGTGATGGATCACTCTGGATCTCCACCCATCAGCTTCCCCAAGGATGGCTGGCCTTGGCCACAGAGGTTTAGGAATGTAGGTTCCTTTGATTGAGGTAGGGGAGGGACTATCTAAGGTGAAGCTGAGGGTGGAGTTTGGTGAGACAGAGGTAGATAGGTCACAGGCAAAGAGAACACTGCTGTTGAAGGAAACAGATTTGAACAGGTACAGGAAGGAGAAAGAGACTTACTGACTTGCTAGGTTAGACTGAGGCCCCAGGCCAAAATCTCCATGACAAAAGTCAACAAAAAGAAATGGGAAGTATTATGATTGAGCTTTGAAAAATAACATCCAAAGAGGATGTTGCCCGAGAACTGCTGTTTAAATCAAAAAGATCCAGAGGTGGACAGGTTTTTTAGTTCATGGCAAACGCAGTATGAAGTAATAAAGTGCTATAATTGTCCCCAAAAAGCTAATTAAATTCCTTATGTGGTATTAATACAAATTTAGCTTCTATACTGAAAGAGGTGAAGCTCCCACTGTGTGGGCTGTGCCCTGGAGAGGCCGCATTCAAGCTTCTGCTTTCTTCTCCTGGCCTTGCTGCTTTAAAAGGAACATTGAATTCAGCACACATTTGCAGAGATAGAGAAGACACTGAGGGCTTTCTTCCCTAAGCATCACTGGAATTAGACATTCCTAGGGTTCCTTTCATTGAGCTGCTTCTTTTGGCTCTCACTGGCCTCCTCACTCCTCTCTGGCTTCCAGGGACTTCACTGAGGACAATGGTAGTTGGCTTGTGTGGTGGTCAGAGCCACTGGGGGTAAGCAGCCCCAATCCTGACATCCCCTCCCTCCACTGAAGGAGGCCTCTGCTGCGGCTGAAGTGCACCTGTCATCCTCTGAGCATTGCTCCCAAGGCTGTGTGATTGATTCTCCCTGCCTTGAACTTCCTCCCAACTTTCTGGCTTATTGCTTGGAAATACCTAGTGCAAACAACTGGAGGTCCATGCCACTGCAGCGCCCGCTGCCTCTACAAGCAAACTTCCATCATGAGTGTTCAATGGAGTAATCAGGAAACACAGATGGTTAGTCATGGGGCACAGACTCCCCAACTAGACTCAGACAGAAAGAGCTTTTACTCTATAGCTGTGCGGAAACCATTCAATGGGCATATCTTCAACATCCTGTGTCTACTCCTCCCTTTGCCTGGAGTTTAAAGAACACAACCTCATGAGGCTAGTAAGGGCATAAAGTCATTTGATGTTTTGAAAACCCAGAAAAGCTGACAAATACACATCTTGTGACCCAGGCAAAGAACAGATAGAAAGCATACATGTGTTTGCTAAAAGGCATGGGTTAGAATGTACATATACACATACACATACATACATACATACATACATACATACATACATGTGCAACCCTGTGTAATGGCTAAGACCAGAAACTATCCAAATGCCCCTCAGCTATAGAACAGATAAATAAATACATTGCAGCATATTCCGGCAGTGAACTGTCATACAGAAGTGAGAACGAATAGCCTTGACAACTCACAGCAATCGAGATGCATCTGACATAATGCTGAGCAGGAAAACCCACACACAGAAAAGTGCAAGCAGTATGATTCTACTTGCATATAGCACAAAAGCAGAGTCCCCATGTGTGCTTGGGATGCAGACTGATTCCTTCTGGGGTCTTTGAGGCCACAAGGGGTCATGGGGACACCCTTGCCAGTAATAGTCTGCTTCTTGTCACATGGTGTGCCCAGTTAATGAACACACAACAATTTCATTCTTCTGATGTGGGTATCTTTTTCTCCCTCTGTTCAAAGTCTGTCCACATTGTAAAACACAACAATAACATGGCCTTGTAGCACAGGTTTTTAAAGCAGGTTAGTCTTGGCATTAAAAGACGTGGTCTTCAGAGAGTTTTTATCCAGCCACTGATGAGAGCAGATGCAGAGTCCCACATCCAATGTTAGGTGGAGGTCTGGGAGTCCTGTGGAGGATGGGGAGAAAAGATTGAAGGAACCAACCAAAGGGATCAAGGATATCACAAGACCATGAGCTTCAGAATCAACTGACCAAGACTCAAGTGGGCTCACAGAGATCAGGGAGCCTATAGAGATCCTCTACATATACATCACGGTTGTGGAGCTCAGTGTTCTGTGGGACTCCTAACAGTGGGAGCAGGAGGCTGTCTCTGACTCTTTTACATGCCCCTGGGATCCTTCTCATCCTACTAGGTTGCCTCATCCAACTTTGTTGTGAAAATATTTGCCTTGGTCTTATTGTAGCATGTTATGCTATATTTGGTTGATGTCCCTGAGAGACTTGCTCTTTTCTGAGGGGATGTGAAGCGAGAGCGGATCTGGGGAGTGGGGAGGAAGGGTGGGGGAGGGGAACTACAGTTGGGGTGTACTACATGAGAAAGAATAAATACAAAGGGAAAAAGGTGTGGTCTTGGTCAGACTATGCTGCTGTGATGAGATGCTTCACATTGTGTGGCTCAATCACCAGATGTTATTTTCTCAATGAGCTGAGAGTTGAAAGTAGGGTGCAGGTGGGAGAGGCTCTGGTGAGGGCTCCTCTTGCCTTGTAGCTGGTTGCTTCTTGCTGGGTCTTTACACTTGTGCTAGAGTTGTCTCTGTCTTCCTTTTGTTAGAAGATTAGCAATCCTATTGTGCTTAAACTCCAGCCTCGGGATCTCATTTCATCTAGAATCTCCTTCTAAAATCCCAGACTCCTAACCTTTCCTTGGCACCCATGTTAGATCGGTGCCAGCATTCCCCTCAGATACCAAACTCGGAGGATGCTCAAGTTCCTTCTACAGAAGGTATTGTGTTTGCACAGAGCCCGTGCTTATCATCCTGTGTGCTTTAACTCCAATGCTGGTGATAGCAAATACACTGCAAAGTCCACGTGAATCGTTGCTGTACTGTGTGGTCTAGAGAATGATGACCGAAACCATGTAGAGCTGAGCACATTGTCACATGCCTTATAAGCCCCAGTGCTCAGGCGGCAGAGGCAGGAGGGGCACCAGGAGGTTATAGCCTGTTTGCCCTAGTTAGTGAGTTCCAGCCAACCAGGGATACATAGCGATACCTCATCTCAAAACAAACAATAACATATATTGATCATGTTCAATATAGACATGGCCACTGCAGGTATAATTATGTGAGAGGTAAAAACAAAAAACAAACAAAAATACCTTTTCCCAGTATTTTTAGTCTGTTGATGGCTGGATCCATGAGTATTTAATCCACAGCTATTCCTGTGGAGCGTGGACTGACTATAGTCACTTTAGGGTCAGGGCTCCAATATGTAATGTAGGGAGGGCACAGTTGATGTGATAAGGACCACATTCTTGGAAGGAGAAGACCAAGAGAGGCAAAAGAAGCAAGGAGGGGAGAGGTCCATGTGGGTCTGGGTCCCAAGGAGGAAAGCACAGAATGTTCAGACCACAGGGAGAGAATGACAACAGCATCACTGTGTAAAACAGGGCACTTACTGTTAACGAATGAAGGCTACACGGGTGAGAGAGGAGGTCATAGAATAGGGCGGGCATGTCTGCCGGTGAGGAATATGTGTGTGGAGGCAGAGTGGTCCCCATAAGCTCCTATATTTGAGTGCTTGGTCATCAGGGAATAGCACTACGTAAGAGGTGTGGTCTTGCTGGAGTCGGTACAGCCTAGTTACAGCCTTGTTGGAGGAAGTATGTCACTGGTTTTGAAGCCAGACCTGGTGTCTCTCTCTTCCTGCAGATCTGGATGTAGATCTCTCAGCTCCTCCTGCACCATGTCTGCCTGCATGCTGCCATGCTTCTCACCTTGATGCTCATGGACTAAACCTCTGAAACTGTAAGCAAGCTCAATGAACTGCTTTTCTTTAGAAGAGTTGCTATAGTCCTGGTGTCTCTTCCAGGACAGTAGAGCACTAAGACAGTCAAGGACAGGGTCCCAGCCATCTTTCCATTACTGTGGAATCTTGAGGAAGGATTGCCTGTTCATATTATTCAAAGTGAGAAGACTCAGCCTTAACGTGAGTGGCACCTTCTTGTGACAATGCACACAAAAGCATCCAGAAGAAGTAAACTTTACTTTTTGCCTGCTTGTCCACACTCTTGCTGGCAAGTTCATCCATCCTGCTGCAGAAGCACTCCTGTACAGATGTTAGGACCAATCTTCAAGATTTCTACCCAGACTGAAGACCAGCAACTCTCTGGGGATCCTCCTGGCCTTCAGTGACACATGGAAACTGTTGAACCATCTAGCCTCATGCACTGAGCAACTATGGAATTCTCACCTTCTCCATCCTGAGTGATTGAGGTTGAACTACCCAGGCAATATTCTGTAAGCCAATCTAATAAATACTCTTTTAATACATTTTTAAAAATTCTATCAATTTGGTTCCTTTAGAGAACTCCGAGTAACCCACCAATCATACACAGACTCCTGTCTATCTCTCCAACAGACTAGCCTCAGGAGGATGATAAGTTGACATCACAAAGGCCCAAAGACACAGCAGGGAAGAGCCTTCTTGCAATATGGCATCACCTCCTGGATCTCAAAACTCTCATTCCTGGGGACTTGCTTCTATCTCATCAGGAAGGAACCAGCCCTCCTTACAGGGATAGGGACAGCCTGGCATTGAGCTCTCTGTATCCTGGAGTCGGGTCCCTCCTGGTTTGCCTCCACACATCTGGCCTCTCTACTGCATTTGTTGGCACCTGCTCTCAGCTGGCCTCTGTGTGAGAGTCAGCTCAGCTCTCAGCCTGAGGATCTTGATTTGTCTTCAGTTATACTCCTTCAGTTGCTATGTTCATCTCATCTTTACTGATTTCAGTTGTGTCTGTGACCTCTAATGCTTGTGCTCAGGCCCCTAAGGGCCAGACTCATGCCTCTTTAGGCTCCCGATATGTGCATCTGTGATTAGGGGCAAATCCTAGCTGAGGCCTCTTCCAGGCTCCTTCAGATTAAAACTCACATCCTGAGCCTGAGCCTCAGTGTTCTACAGGAATCAGCCCCAGCCTATGTCTCTAGTGTTATTTTATGCCACAACTCTCTCCTTCTGTCCTGATGACTTGCAGGTTCTTTACTCCTGGGGCCCTGTTTTCTGCTACTTCCATTGCCTGAATGTGAGTGAAGCCCTAGCAACTACACATGCATGATTCCTTGTCATTCTGACTCACTTCAGTGCCACCTCATTGGGAGGTGTCCCTGCCTGTGTAGACTCACCAAATCAACTGCCCATTTTGTTAGCCTGTGGCACTCTCATCATCTGAAATTATCTTGCTCATTTGTCCACTCTCTCCTTTAGCCTCTCCCTGCCTGCTCTGAATATGAGCTCTAGGGACCACAGACCTGATTGACCCACTCTGGTCCATCCATTTCTGTATCCCAAGTATCAGGAAAAGGGCTGGCACACAGGTGGAGCTGGGTAACTGCTGATAGAGTGAGTGTAGCAGAGACAGCATCACTGGAGACCAGCCTTTCCCATGGCACCATGCTGCCAGGGATCAGCTGTACTCTAGAACATGCTTGGCAGGCACAAGTGCAGCCTGTGAAATACCAGGGGCCAGAAACTGCCAGCCTGGCTGGGAGAGTCCTCTACCTGGGGTGGGAATAGACAGTGAGCAGGTTCAAAATGACAAGGAGAGTCATGCTGCTATCTTCACAGTACTGGGCTGCCCTGGAAAGAGAAGGCTCATAGACTTCCCAGGCAGGGTTTTTGTACCTTCTAGCTCCTCCCCAAGAAAGCCTTCTTGCTGAGCCATTTCCACTCCTCTGGTTTCCTTCCTAGCAGGCCAAGTAACAATTACCCAAAATATCAGGACCCGAGTCCTGGAGTCTATCAATGTTATTTTGGGCAAAAGAGAGTCTTCGCTGATGTTATTACAAATCTTGAGATGAAGAGAGAGGCCTGGGGTGCTGGGTGGGGCTGAAGTGCAATCTGTGGGTCCTATAAGGAAGGCCCAGGAAATCTGTCAAAGACAGGAGACAGAATGTGGGAAGATGTATGAGAGCAGGGACAGACACTGGAATGGTGTGGCCATGAGCCAAGGAGCATGAGAGAAAGGCAAACCACAATTCCTCCCTCCCTCCTCCAGAGAAAACCCAGCTCTGTGTACCCCACGATTTCAGCCCAAGGACAGAGATTGAAGACTTCTGCCTCCAGAACCATAAGGAATAAACTCTTGGTTTTTTTAAAACCACCAACACAGTAATCATTTGTTTCATCTGTCACAAAAGTCTAATTCAGATCTGTCAGCATGGTTCTGAGTCTCCCGGGACCCTTCTGACCCCACTAGTGAAAGTAACAATGGCTATGTACTAACACCATAGAGGGCTAGGAAATGTTTGTGACTGTTTCGCTGTTTACATTTTCATATTAACTTTTTTTAATTTTGTGGGTTTGAGTGCATGTGAGTATATGTGTCCATGTGTGTGCATCTCATGGATGTGGGAGGGCAGGGGTCAAGGTTGATGACCTCTCTTTCTCCCCACTTTATTTTTTAAGAAGGGTCTCACTGAACCTAGAACTCACCAATTAGCCAGGTGTCTGGTCAATGAGCTTGGGGGATCTGCCTGTCTCTGTCTCACTGTTGACAGCAGACACATGCCAGTACACAAGGGTTTTGTTGTTTTGTCTGCTTAACATTGATGCTGAAGACCTAAACTCAGGATCCTCAAGTTTGTGTGGCAAGAAGCTTACCAAACAAGGCATCCCTCCAGATTAATTTACAAATTAATCCCAAAAATTAATTTGTAGAGCTCTCCAGATAATTCTAATGAATTAGGAAGCACTGATTTGAGGCAAACATGTGAGTGACTGGTGATTGATAACAGGAACTACCCTCTCAGTATAGTGAGGATTCCAAGATAGCAGGCATGTTAACACATGAAGGGGGTTAATAAAGTCTTGCAGAAATTTCTGGGTAGCGCATCTAAGATCTCTAACTAAAGGAAGTAACCATAAGCCTCAAAGCAGAGCTGGTCAGGGCCAGGACAGGAGAGACCCTGGGAGGACTCAGAATGGCCAGAGTGGTTTCAGCATTTTTACAGACATTCCCTCTGTAGAATGGCTTGGGCATCCATTGCACCCTGGAAGAGCATACACACACACACACACACACACACACACACACACACACACACGTCATCAGGTTGCTCTTTTTGCCTCTCTCTTGGTTACATCTCCTTTTCTGCCCATCCCAGCTGCCACTGCAGCCTGTCCCCATCCCATCTCCAAGCTACAAAAGGATGGCCCAGTCACAGAGCTGGTCAGCTGGGATTTGGGCTGAGAGAATTACCCGTAAAAAGAGAAGAGCCAGAATGAAGCCCTGAGGGTTCAATCTTCCCTTTCTACAGCAAGAGCAGGTGGGGGGAAGGGCTGCTTCATGCAAACCAGATTAGCTGGGCCCTGGACCAGTGAGGGAGGAGGATGGGGGTGGATAAGAAAACATGGGGAGGCAGGCGTAGCCTGGAAGAGAGCACAGCCTATGTACTAGTTCTGCCTCCGAAAACTATCAGCAGGAAAGCAGAGCCCCTCCAATGGCTGCTTTTACTCTGCCTAGACAAGAGCAGCCATAGATAAAATAACACACTAACACAAGCACACTGCCAAACACATAAGCACGCACAAAAGCACACAACCTTGACCCAGTGGACTGTGATGGCTCATCTTAACTGTTAACTTGGTTGAGTTGACAGACACACATTAGAAAAGGCAGCTGGCAAAGCCCATTTCTAGTAGTGTCAGAGAGAGTGGATCCAGAGACTAAGGATTCCTAGGTGGGGAAGATCGGCTCTGAATGTAGGAGACACGGGAATAAGAGAAAAAGGGGGTGAGCCAGCTAGTGTAGGTATCTGTCTTCTCCTTGCTTGCTGGCTGCCATTGTGAGCTGCTGTATTCCACCACAATCTCCCTACCATCAAACATGGATCAAAATAAATCTTTCCTTGCATCTGACCTCCATCACAGGCCACATTGGGTCCCACTACTTCTCTGAGTCAATATCACTTTAAGTATCCATCTCCGAAAGGCCAGACTGATAGATACTCCTGCAGCTGGGATGTGGTTCTAAGGCTTTAAGTTAACTGACACTGCCTGGGCTCACTGTAGACAGGACACATTAGTTGAAAGTGATATGACAGTCTCATGTTCAAACAACCCTGGGAAGGGCATCACCATGGATAGATAGAAAAGGGGGTGAAGGCACCATTCTTGGAATCCCTTGGAAAATGCACATGTTGGTGATGTGGACTGTCACAGCACTGTAGAGAAGGGCTGCTGCGAACCCAGAGACAAGTCTAAAGATGGGAGACGCTCAGAGGTGGCCACTGGAGATAGGTGTGGTAAGGAGCTGTGTGGACAAAGAGAAAGACCACCCAAACCCCTACTCAAGAACAACGCGATCTGGCCACCAGGAAGGCAGTTAGCAGCAATCTCTCTGGAGTGGGTCTCAACAGCTGCAGAAAGTCACCAGGCTCTCCAGGGGCCACAGTCAATGACTGGGAAAAACAACAGTATAAAGACCAGGCAGTGCCAGGCATTTCCAGTACACTATTTCAGCCACGAAGATCCATATGGACTCAGCCGAGCTGTGGTGAGCCTCACAGATGGCTTCTTCCAGCAAAATCTACCTGGACTCTGAGATAAAATGTTACAGAGATGAAGCAGGTATGCCAGGACAATACAACAGCTGTGATCTGCCTCAGAGGTGACTATGGCCTTGACTCTAGTGTATTCCTCTTCCCCATCCTGATCTCTCTCTCTCTCTCTCTCTCTCTCTCTCTCTCTCTCTCTCTCTCTCTCTCTCTCCAGGGCCCTTGTCCTTTGTTTTTTAAGTTTCCCCCAAGGAAGTAGAAAACATCAGTTACTACACAATTCACTGTAATCCATTGTTCCCATCACAGAGCCAAACAAAGAAAAGACAGAGTAATAATATCTCTGTCCAGATGGCAGCCAGCCCCAAGTCAAGGAATTAGGTTTCCCCAACAGACCCTACTAGATAGAAAACCTTTCACCTTCTTCCCAGACTTTCCAGATCTACTCTCAGTAGCTTTGGATCACTGGCAAATAGTCCCTGATGGTAGGTGGGAATTAGATGGAAGGGGGGGTGTAGAGAGGAGATATGGGAGGTGGAGCCAGGCTCAGAAGACTGGCGTTCTATTCCTCCATCACTCAGCTGTATAGAGGACCCAAGGCAGCTCATTCATTCTGGTTCTTTCTTCCTTTTAAAAGAACACAATGCTAGATGCCTGTTTCAATAAGACCCTCTCAGTGGGCTGAAGTCAGGGGAGTAAGAAAGATACATTCAGCAGGCTGGAGTCAGGGGAGTTTGCACCTGACTCAGGATGGTCAGAGGTGGCAGTTCCAGGTCTGGGTTGGTGATAATGTCACAGGAGCTCTGGGATCTTCTCTTTGCTCTGCTCAGTCTTCCTGATGTCAGATTTCATTTAATGCTTGCTCCTCTTGTTTACAAGATGACTGTCATGGTAACATGACTATGTGCTTCTTTATTTCCACCCTCCAGGAAAGAAAGAGAAACCTCTTGCCCTTGTATAGCCCTCATTCCTCTTTTTCCTGAGGGGTTCTGAATGTACAAGGAACCTTATGTAGAAAAAAAAAGAGTAGTAATTTCACACTGAGATCCTATGGCTTGGCCCCCTTCGTTGTTACTACCCAGGTCCTGGAGAGTTCACTGTCACACCATCCTCACAGAGTATGCCTTCTTTCTGGTTTGCCTGAGATACTTGATTCTTCATGCCTGAGATATCTTGGGAGATAGGTCTCAGACAGTCAGAGCTTTCTCAGTCCTTTGGACAATGACTAGGGTGGACATGTGACTCAGTCTTCCCTAATGAGACCTGAGACAACATCAGATGGGCAACTTAGGCTAACTTAAAAAGTGAACAGAAACACCCGCTCGCTGGCAGTCACTCAAGCTGTGCATAATGTTCAGAAAGAAGGGCAGATGTTGTCTGTGGCCCTGGGGGACCTAGTGGGATAGAGATGTTCAACAGACTGTAGAGATGGGAACACTGTTGAGTTGCTCACCTACTCCCCCAACCCTGGAAGCCTTGACCCATGAGCGAATGAACCCTTTGAGTGTTAGCTTTAACATATTCCCTTTAGTCTACTTGTTGTTACTTACACCCGAAAGGTTTCTACTGATAAAAACTCCAAGCATCATATGTCCGATTCCCTGGTCCTAAATAGTGTGGTGCTCTCAGTCACACCAAAAGTGAGAAGCCTCACTGGGGACCCACAAAGAAACCCTGGAACATTCAAAGTGTTAACTTACAAGAGAGATCAGAGGAGTCCATTTGGCATCTGAATTGTACTCATGGAGTGTTATCTGGGGAAGAAGGCAGATCATCCTACCAATATGGAGAAAGAGTATATTAAAAATTAAGGAAAATAAATAGTGACACCTGGGGGCTGGGACGATGGATCACAAGCAATCATGAACAGCTGAGTTCAAATTTCTAGCATCTACATAAAAAGACTGGCATTGTAGTAAGTGTTTATAACCCTCGCACTGGTCAACAGGAAATCCCTAGCTCTAGTTCTAGGCTTAATGGAAGACCTTGTCTCAAAAACTGAGGTAGGGAGTGGCTGAGGAAAACACTGAACCAGAAGTCCCAAGGGCAATGCCAGACAGAGTGATAGAGGACACTGAATGTTCTCTCTGTCCTATGTACAGGGAGGGATCTTGCTTGCCTGTCTGCCTGCCCACCTGCCCGCCCGCCTGCCTGCCTGCCTGACACTGAAATTCACAGGACACAGGTTCCTATGCCCTTCTGTCAAGTAAAATGTTGTCCTGAAGCCAAGTGCTCACTATCTGGGGACTCAGTTGCTTCAGTCAATAGAGTTAAGTAATCCATCTGGGTATCTCTTTAGGCTGTTCTGAGATCAAATGAATGGACAATGGAGATGGTTGGCATTTCTTAATGTGACTTAATACTCACCCAACACTTCCTCACCATTTATATATTCATTAACTCATGAAATCCTAGCAATGCCCTATAATGGTAGGCATATCATTTTCCCACTTCACAAAGAAGAAAATTGAAGCCCTATAAAGCCAAGCCATTTGTCCTGGATGACCAATTAAGAGAAGCTGAGGCATGTAGACTGGAGGCTTTGTTCTGTGTCTTGATGCTATATAAGGCAGTACCCTATCAACCACCACCACCACCCCCCCCCAGAAAGGAGGCTCACTCAAAGCTACAATGACAATAAGGCACTGCTTCTAAGATGACTTGTATGTTAAGGAGAAAGGTCAGCTGATAATCCTCTCCCATAATGAGCACCTGGGATTCTGTGCTCCAGAGCAAAGACTCGCCCATCTTTCTTCCTTTACTCACCACTTCCTGGAAGATAAAAAAAAATTGGCATGAAGTTTCAGGAACCAACCCTGATAATCATGATCTACTCTTGGTCTCTCCAAATCTCCCCCTGACTCCTCACATGTCCCATATGGCCTCACATTCATTGTTAGCCAAATCTAGAAATGGGGTGAGGACCAAGAATGATGGAAGTGGGTGCATGAGAATTAGCACATCCCAAGCAAATGTCTTAAAGATATTATCCCTCAAGATCTAATGTTACTAAAAAGAAGAAAGTATAAACTCCATTCTGGGCCGTTTGATATTCTGTCTTTACAGGAAATAATAACAAGAACTCCTCTCTCACACACTGCATGTCGGAAGACAACGTATCATTCACACACACACACACACACACATGCACACACATACATACACTCACACACACACACACACACACACACACACACACACATATCTCCTCTCTCTCCAAGTAGGAATGCCAGACTCCTGTGGCCAACTGCACATATCCCTGCTACCTGAGAACTTGTCCTGCACATCACTCCCCAGACTCCTGAGAATTAGCTATGAGAATCTTCAAACCCTTCTGAGTTCCTGGGCTCAGAAGCCATCCTTGGCTCTAGCTGAGTCAAGACCAGTTCTGTTACCCCATTTAAACATCAATGTCAAATTGTCCCAAGATCAAACTCTAAGCTCCATTCAGTTGGTCTACAATCTGATAAATTGAGGTAAACGTGACTAGAGATCTGCATCAAGAAACTCAACAACTACCTAACTCCAAGTGCCTAGGTCCCATCACAAAAACACAAATAACACATATAACCAGTGTGACACATCTCCAAAAAAAATAGTACTCCCATAGTAACGATCCCTGGAAAGCAACTTGGATGCCATGTGTGATGGCTACTGTTGGTTGTCAACTTGAATACATCTGAGATCCACTAAAGTCCAAGCTGCTGGGCATGCTTGAAGCGATCTTCTCAATTGAATCATTCAAGTTCAGAAGACCCATCCTAACTGTGAACCACAAAAAGGGTTTTCTCTTTTCTCTTTTCCCTCCGTGTCACCAGCAAATTCATCTATGCTGTTGCTGAGGGGTTCTTTTACTTGTATAATAACCCACTTCCATGGCATTCCAACATGGACTGAAGATCAGCAGCTCTGGGACTTCAACATCAGATTGAGAGCACTGAGACATCCAGTCTCTCAGAGAAGACAGCTGCCAGATTCTTGGCCTTTCCCTTGGGAGATAGTCATTCTTGAACTACTCAGACCACAGCCTGCATGCCACTCTAATAAGTCCTTAATAAATCATATATATATATATATATATGTATGTATACATACACTAGTATGTGTACACATACATATACTAGTACACATACTAATACTAGTATGTATTAGTGTATACACTAATACAACATCCAAGAGAATGATTTCAAAATAGCTATAGTATGTCTGAGAAACTGAAAGAGGATTGAATGGATTCTGAAATGAAGATACAAACAGTTGAATGAAATTATGAAAAAGTTCTAAGATAGGAAAATAAAATTTAATAAAGAAATGGAATATTTGAAGAAAAGCCAAACTGAAATAAAACTCAAAATGGAAAATTCAGGAAGTCAAATAAAATGCTCATAGGAAGGATTCACTAATAGCCTGAACCAGGTGGAAGAGAGTGTATTGGATATTGAAGACAGGGTAAAGGAATTGGCTAGCTCCGTCAAAGAAAATGTTAAATCTATTAAAACTCATGAATATAACATTCATAAACTCTAATACAATAAAAGACCAAACCTACTAATTATAGGTATAAAAAGACAAGAAACTCATGTCAAAGACCCTGAGAATATTTCAACAAAAGAGAATTTCCCTAATCTAAGGAAATAAGGGTGCAAGAACATACAGACTGTCAAATAAAAAAAGGACCATAAAAAAAGGAACTCCCCATGTCATGTATACGGATATTTAAAGCTGTAAAAGAGAACAGCCAAGTCACATATCAAGGCAGGTTCATCAGAATAATAACTGGTTTTTCAATGGAGACTTTGAAAGCCAGAAGGGATTAGAGAAGTGCTTCACAAATTGCAAAAGATCGCTAATGTCACCCTGGACTACAATGTTCATCCAAACTGGCCGTTGGGATTGAAGGAGAAAAACAGACGTCTACAATAAAAACAGATTTAAGTAATTTATAACCACTAAACCAGATTTACAAGGATTTTCGAGGGGAAACAAATCTAGAGAAGTTAAACACACCCCAAATTGGCATACATTATTTATAGCATTTCATCAAAAGAAGTCTAAGAAGACCACAAAAACAAAATACCTTTATTATTGTTCAATAATAAATCAATATTAATGGTCTCAATTCCTCCGATTAATACAGACAGACTAATAGTACTAGAAAACAAGCTCTATCTTTTTACTGCCTCCAAGAAACACACCTCACAATCAACAACAGACACCACCATAGGGTGAAAGGATGAAAAGGGTATCCCAAGCAATGGAAACTAGAAAATAAGCAGGTCTAGGGTATTAATCTGATAAATGGACTTCAAGCTGAACTAGTCAGAAGAGATAAGGAGAGTCAGTTTATACCCATTAAAGGAAAAATCCACCAAGAGGTCCTACAATCCTAAACACCTATGCACCAAAAACAAAGGCACACAATTTCATAAAGGAGACACTATTTGATCTAAAATCGCAGATTAACTACAGCACAGTCATATTAAAGCACAGTGGCTTCAATATTCCACTCTCACCAATAGATGATAAATAACTTAAATAGATAACAACATCCAACGTTATAGAAGCAGTAAATTCTATCAGACCTTCAAAGAAGAACACTGATGATAGTCCTCAAATTAGTCTATAAAATAGAAAAGAAACATTTTTTTATGAAACTAGTATTGCCCTGATACTAAAACCTGACAAAAACTGAACAAGAAAGAGAGAGAGAGAAAGAGAGAGATCAATACTGCTTCTGAACATAGATGCAAAATTTCACAATAAAATACTTTCAAAGAAAATGTAAGAATGCATCAAAAAGATCATCCACCATGGTCAAGTTGGCTTCATCCCAGAGATGCAGAGATGGTTCAACATACATAAATCAATAAAGGTAATCCACTACATGTCCTTGAGTCTTCAAGGACAGAATCCACCAGAAAACTCCTACAGCTGAAAAATACATTTGGACAAGTAGCAGGGTACAAAAACAAAAACAAACAGTAGTCTTCTATATGCCAACAACATGTGTATCAAGAAAGGAATCAGAAACAACAATAGCCTCAAAAATGAAATATTACAAAAAAATAACAAAATAAGTGAATGATTTGTGTGAGGACAGCTTTAAGACATTGAAAAAGAAACTGAAGAAAATACTAGAAGATGAATAGACCTTCCATGCTCATGGACTTATGGGAGTAATGTTATGAAAATGACCATCTTGCCAAAAGCAACCTACAGATTAGTGCGGTCTCCATCTAGTGCAATGCTTTTCACAAAAATGGGGGTGTCTTATTTTTCATATAGAAACACAGAAGATCCAGTGTAGCAAACAAAAAACATTCTGAAAAAAAGAAAAACCCACTGGTGGTATCACTATCCTCTATGTCAAGTTTTACTACAGAGCTACAGCAACAAAACAACATGGTACTAGCATAAAACAGACACTTTGATCAATGGTATAGAACTGAGGACCTACATAGAAGCCTACACTCCTCCAATAATCTGACCTTCCATAAGGAAGTCAACAATACACATCAGAGAAAACACAGCATCTTCAACATATGGTCCTGTGCAAACTGGGCAGCTGCATGTATAATAATGAAACTAGATCCTTGTCTCTCACCCTGCACAAAACTCCAAATGGATCAAGGACCTCAACATGAGACCTAATACCCTGAATCTGATGGAGGATAAAGTCAGAGATGTACTTAAACTTACACACACAGGAAAGGACTTTCTGGACAGGACCCTGGTGGTCCAGGTATTAAAATAAACAGTAGATGAATGGGATCTCACAAAACTAAAGACATCATAATTCGAATAAAGAAGCAACCTACAGAATGGGGGAAATCTTTACCACTGTATAACTGACAGGCGCTAATATCTAAACTATACAAAGAACTAAAAATCTACACACCAATAAAACAAACAAGCCAATTAAAAAACAGGATGTGGAGGGACTGGAGAGATGGTTCTGTGGTTCCAAGTAAATATAAGGTATACATACATACAAACATACATACATATACACATGCATACATACATATACACATACTTACATACATATATGCATGCAAAATATTCATACACACAAAGTACAATATATAATTTTGAGTGGGACATGGAGCTAAATAAACAATTCTCAAAAGAAGAAATACAAATGGCTGAGAAATATTTTCTAAAGAATGCAAATATAAAGCACTTTGAGATTTTATTTTATACCAGTCAGAAGGGCTAATATTTAAAAAATGATAAAATGTTGACGTAAATGTGGGGAAAGAAGAGCTTGAACTCACTGCTGATGGCAGTGTAAACTGCCATGACCACTATGAAAATCACCGTGGAGGTTCCTTGGAAAACTAGACATAAATCCACCACATGATCAAGCTGTATAACTCTTGGGCATACACCCAAAGGACTTTATATCCTACTACAGAGATACCTGCTTGTCCATGTTTATTGCTGGTGTATTTGTAACATCCAGGAAATGAAAATAATATAGATGTCCACCAATGAATTCCTTATTTACTGATATGGAATATCTGTAAATACTGATATAAATGGAATACCATTCAGATGTTAAGAAAAATGAAATTATGAAATTTGCAGTTAAAAAGATAGAACTGGAAGCAATCATCCTGAATAAAGTAACCCAGACTCAGAAAGACACATATTCTCTCACATGTGTATGTTAGCTTTGAATCTTTAAAAAGAGTGTTTCATTTGGAATACCCATAGAGGTCAGGAAAGAGTTAAGAGGCCACCAGGGGTGGGATGGCCTTGAAGGAAAGGACAATACAATGCAGTGAAGTAAAGAGAGAATGGGGACTAATAGAGAAAGAAGGGTTAAATGAGGGGGCAGGGCACTGGAGGCAACAGGAGAAGAATAAATAACATTAAAGATCTTTTGGAAAAGTCTACTACTATAGAAGTTTTCTGAAACACATACTTGTACACATGTAAAAATATTTTACAAGGAGTTACTCCATAACAGAGCAACAATTCCCCTACTAGACAATATAGAATAAAAATTTAAAAGTCCAGGACCAGGAATGGGTTACATCTTTTGGAGTTGTTTTTGGCCAGCGGGGTCCCATAGACACCCCACACAGTATAGGCTACTAGCAACACTCTTGGTTAAGCTCCAGGAATTTGATTATAAGACCCTGTTTCCAAAGAGACCACATACTTGAGTCACAGAACATGGAGCTGGTCCCGGAAGTGTCATCCTTACTGGCTCACTGTCACAGTGCTGAAAGGTGCTATTCACACTATAAGCAAGAAAAATAATCGCCAATCTTACCAGACTGTGAACTCTGTGAACTACAATAATGACCAGCCTGGCAAGTTATGACCATTGTACAATAGTGGTGCACATGTCATGGGAGTAACCAATTCCTTTCTGAAGGGATTTAAGGCCTGCTCCAGAAATTGGAACCCATACCTGGCCCCATTATTGAGCCCAAGAATCTGTGGCTAGATGGGTCATAGGACCTGGTGGAATAGCAACTACTATTGTTCTGACAAATGAACTTAGTGTTAAATCAACTCCTAATGACTTATTGCTATACCCACAGATTAATGAATCTCTCATCCTCATCAGAGAAGCTTCTGTTTGCAGTAGATGGTGATTAACACAGAGACCCACAACTATCCGAGGTGCAGAAATAAAAGTTCAGAATGCCCAGCCCTAAATGGAATATCTCTACTACACCCCCTTCTCCCATGGCCCAGAGACCATGCATAAGAGGGGAAGAAAGAGTAAGGAGCAGAAGAGTCAGCAGATGACTACGATGAAACAATCTTCTCTGCACGTATAACCTGTTCTAGTTTGGTTGCCATTGCTGTGATAAAATGCAAAGCAACTCCATAGCCAACACCGTGTTTACTTGGCTTACATTTTCATGTCATAGTCCATCACTGAGGGAAGTCAGGGCAGGAGTTCAAGAAGGAACCTAAAAGTAAAAACAGAAGCAGAGACGGTGGGAAAATGCTGTTTATTGGCTTGTTCTGCTTCCTCATAAAGCCCTGGCCCATCTTTCCAGAGATGGCACCAGCCACAGTAGGCTGATCCCTTCCATATCAGTTTGTGATCAATACCCTACCAACGTGTTCATGGTCCAGCCTGATGGACACAGTTCAGTTAAGATACTCTCTTCCTCAGTGTGCCTATGTTTACATGAAGTTAACAAAAACAAGCTAGCACATGAACTCACAGCAGTTGTGACAGTTTGCATAAGACCCCAGCAAGCTGAAGCCTGACAGGGACCTGAGCACTGAGGGGAGAGGGAGTCACCCCTAGCTGAGGAGCTGAACTTCTGAACCAAACAACTGAAACGATAGTCAGTTTTCTTTAAGGGCGTGACCCTTGGTAGGTGGACCATGCTCCAGTGGATGACCCCATACATTAGAGATATGTCATTACATATGAGACTCAATGGGGTCTTTTTTAAAAAGAGAATAAAGGTGGGTGGGTGAAAGGGGGCATGGATAGACCTGGGTTAAATATGTTGAACATACACTGTATAAAATTATCAAAGAGTTAATAGAGATATTTTAAAGGAAACAACAAAAATGACTAATAAGACATTGTTTTGTACACATCAAGTCTCCCCACTTCTCCTTTCTTGAGAGTCCTGCTCTCCACGCCAGATCCAATCATGAAACTTTCTGGACCCAGCAGGTTGTAATGAGCCCAACTGAACTTAATGAGCTTGTCATTACTCATCTCCGCTACAGCCAAAAGGAGAAGCGCTACGTGGCGAAAATTTCACACATGCACACTCACTAAATAATAATAAATATTTCTTGACTCAGGTGTTGCCAAAATCAGTCAGTCGGAACACCACACATCATCCTAGAGGCATCTGATAAGAGGGCAGGGAAGAGGGTAGTGCGCCCCCCCCCCAAAAAAAAACGTGGAGTGCAGTTGGACAGGAGCCATGTTCCTGGGCTCCGATTACCCATCCTAATTTATCATCAACCTCATATATTCTTACATAAATAGTAATACAGATCACCCCAGCCAATTAATCAACCTGCAATTAGGAACTGACACCAACATTCACTACCATCAGGCATAATTTATATGATTACAGATGATTAAATAAAATGTAATTGAGTGAACAGGCAATTTGTTAAGCACATCTAGGCACAGCCATATCACCTAAGGCTGGAAGTGTAGGAGTCTCCCTCCAACAGCAGGTCAGGAGGCTGATCCTGGGAGGAAGCTCCTTGGGGTGGCCCAGGAGCAAGGGAGATGATAGTGACTCTGTCAAGGGCCTGAGTGGAAGCAGTGGAGGGGAGCCGACCCTCAAGGGCCTAGGGGCACATAAGTACTCATATTTTTCCTACATGAGGCCCCCTGGATTTTCAGAACCCCTTAGAAGACAAAGAAGGAGGAGCAAGAAGAGTCATTTAAATGACACTCCCTGGGGCAAAGCTGGGCAAAGCTGTTCTCATTAGAATTGTCCCCACTGTTTGAGAGAAGGACCCCTACCTCTGCGGATCCAGCAGTATCCTTCTAGAAACATTTCTCACTGTGAAGAAAGACTTTGCTAAACACAAAACTGATACCCAGCAGGAAATGCCCTCTGTCCTAAAAGGCTACTTCCCAGAGACACCAGAGACTAAACTCTGCCTGGACTGTGTTATCAACCATCATCTTGGAAGGTTTCCTCCTTCCTCTCTCATTCCAGCAATAAACCGCTTAAAGTTGACTTTGCCTCAATTTGCCATATCCATGAGTAGTGTGCTGAGTACAGCAACATTTGGACTGGCAGAGTGAGCAAGCACAGGGGCATGATTCCCAGTTGAACTTCACCTCAGATAAGCAAAGAGTTTGGGAATACATTTGTCTCTATGGTTCCTCCCCAGGAGAAATCTCGACTCTCCTACTTTTCCTTACTTGTCCACTGAAATTCAAGGCAAGCTTTCTTCACTCTCCCCTCTCTGACCCCAGTGCCAGCTAGTCAAGAATCTGTCACAGCATTTAGAACAATGCCCAATCACTGCACATTTGAGAATCCCCGTGCACACATGTAGGGAATCTCTCAAATCCTGGCCAAGTCACACTCATCTTTGACTTTATCACTTAGCCCCATGTCAGGCACACAGTACACAAACAGATTAAGAGGCATTACGATTTACCCAGGCTCACATAGCAGCTGAAGTGTGCTGGATTCTGGATTTGGCCTCATTCATTAAATCTATGCATTCTGCTTCTTGATACAGAATGGGTGGCCTCTGCTCACACCAACTTACAGTCCAAATGAAGACGAAATGGGGCAGCATGAAAGGCAAAGAATAAAAGACAGCAATGACAAGTGTCTGTCACATAGCACAACAGGGCACTGGAGCAGAAAGACTGAATTTGACTGAGGACTAGTGAGGAAATTTTGAAGCTTGGTCTCACACTCTACACAGAAATAATTTTAGATAGATCACAAAATTAATATTAAAACCTAAAAAAACTTAAAGTATGCCTAAGAAAGCACAAAAGGATGTCTTTTAACTCATGGTCAGGTGGCAGGTGGCAGCTTCTTACACAGGACACATAAAAGCAATAATTATTTTTTTAAGTTGAGAAGTCAAACCTTATTAAAGCCAGATGTTGGGGGGAAAAAGTAGATGTCCCTCAATAGAAGAATGGATAAAGAAAAGGTGGTACATTTGCACAATGGAGTATTACTTAGCTGTTAAAGCATCATCATAAAATTTTCAAGCAAATGATTGGAACTAGGAAAAAATCATCCTGAGTGAGGTAATCCAGACCCAGAACAATAAATATGATCTTATTCACTTGTAAGTAGATATTGGCTGTTAAGTGATAACCAAGCTACAATCCATAGACTCAGAGACGTTGGACATAAAGGGATCTAGGGGGAAACAGACTTTACGAACAGACCAGGGGTGAGCGGGAATGAGAGCAGAGTAGGGTGGATCAGGTTGGTGAGAGATGGAGTTGAGGTAGAGAATGAGGGCAGTTTGGGGCATTTGGGAAGTGGTGTAAAAACCCAGTGCAGTGGAAACTTTATGGAACATAGGCATGTAATCCTAATTCAAACTTCTAGTGATGTGGATATGGAGTCTCCTTTGGCCATTGCTTATTGAAGCACGGCTTCTAGTAGCAGGACTGTGTGGTATTCAATTGAGTTGTTGGCCAAGGGGTCCCATGCGAATCCCCAAATAACCCAGGCTGTTGCTAAGACAAAGAGTTGCTCTCTGCAGAGTGACTGCAAGGCCCCATTGCCAAGGACAACAGCCACAGAACTCACTGAACCTGGAGAAGTCAAGCGGGTGCCTTCATTCAGTCTTCATCCCTATGTTCTAGTCCCTTTGGTGTGGGAAGGTACTCTGCAGGGTATCAAAGAGAAGCATGGACACCAACCCAGCCACCAAACCTTTGACCTATAATCTGTTGTGCCTGCAAAATATACTAGGACAATGGTGGTGCAAAACTTGTGGGAGTAACCAACCAATGTCTGAGTTGACTTAAGATCCACTCACTGAGAAGGAACTCACACTTGACACTACTTGGAGAACCAAGAATCAGAGACTAGATCACTTAGACATCTACGGTAAAACCAAATACTATTCAACTAAAATAATAAGTATTAATAAAATGACTCCTAATGATATTCTGTTAAAGTCATAGATCATTACCTTATCCAGTCATCATCACGAAGGTTTCCTCTTGCAGAAGATGGGAACAGATGTAGAGACTCATAACCAGATATTATAGAGAGAGAAAGTCTATATAGGAGATCGCCATCAAATCCTTCCTCCTCAGAGCTCAGGAAGTCCCTCAGAAGAGGAGGCAGAAAGATTTTAAGAGCCAGAGGAGATGGAGGACACCAGGAGAACAAGGCCCCTGAATCAACTAAGCCAGACACATCTGAACTCACAGAGACTGGAGCAGCAAGCACAGGCCCTACATGAGTCTGCATCAAGTCCTCCGCATGTGTAGTGTAGCTTTTAGCTTAGTATTTTTATGGGACTCTAGACTGTAAGAATGAGTGGGTCTCTGACTCTTGTGTCTGCTCTTGGGACTCTTTTTCTCCTGTTGGGCTGTCATGTCCAACTTCAACATGATAGACTTTGCTTTGTCTTACTGTATTTCATTTTGTCATGTTTAATTGTTACCTCTTAGAAGCCTGTTCTTTTCTAATGAGAGACAGAAAGGGAGTGGATCCAGAGGGGAGGGAAGGAACTTGGAGGAGTAGAAGGAGGGGAAACTATAACCAAGATATATTGTAAATAGAAAATCATTTTTAAATGAAACGTAGACTCCAGAAACGCTGCTCCTAGACAGATTCCCAGAGGAAATGAAAACATGCTCATAAAAAAGATGAATTCACAAATGTCTGTGGAAGCTTTATTCATAGTCCACACAACAGGCTCACAGACATCCATGGAAGCTTTATTCACAATACAAGCAACAGGTTCCATGACCCCAGCATTTATAGATTGAGAATGAAAAAAAAAAAAAAAGCTTCCACAAAATAGAGACGTTCTACAAAAGACAGAAGAAATCTGAGAGGAGAGAAAAACAAAGAACACTCATCCTCAGTGGGGAAGGGGGCTGGGACTGTAGGGAGTCACTGGCAATCTGAGGTGAGTGCTGTACTCAGCCTGAGGACCCCACTTCCAGCATGGGATGTCATTTAGATGATGATGATTATGGCTGAGAGTGAGTGGAAGATAAGAATATCCCAGGTAGACGGACTTCCGCCATGCAAAGCCCTGGATGGACAAGAGAGATCCAGTAGCAATTGCTTGCAAAGCAATGCAATGTTTTTTTTCTGCAAAGCCGTGGAGGGAAATGGGCAAATGGGTGTGTGTTTGTTCTCTAGTTAAAAAGGGGAGAATGCAAGAAATGAGGTTGAAGGGAGGGGATACGTCGATAGGAAGTGAATGATAGAGGGTGTTTGACACCATGGGAGGGAATTTAAAATGAATTTAGGGACTGGAGATCAGCTGAATGGTGTTGGACGGGACAGTGACAGCGGAGTGATTAGACACACTTTTGACATCCTACTTGGAGATGAAGAATGAATTCAAGGAGGAGACATCAGAGCTAGGAGCCGAATGGATAAGGGAGAGATGAGTGTTGCCTGGTAACAAGCATAGCATTTGGGACACTTTCAAGAGATGTGTGGGAGGTAGAATTACTGATTAGACAGAGGTAGAGAGAGAAATAATATCTACAATAAAGGGATGCGAAATTATAAAGCAAACAAAAATGAGAACTTTTTTTTTATTCTTTAATCTTTTTTTACAGTCCAGACTTTATCCCCCTCCCAGTCCACCCTCTGACTGTTCCGTATCCCATACCTCCCCTTCCCACCACCATCTCCAAGAGGATGCCCCCAACCTCTCACCCCCACCCCACCAGCCCTCCCCATTTCCTGGGGCCTCAAGTCTCTTGAGAGTTAGGTGCATCATCTCTGACTGAGTCCAGACCCAGCTGAAAGAACTGCAGGGATGGAAATGGAGAAGAGCCTGAGGAAAAAAAAGGTCCAGTGACAGGCCCAAATTGAGATCCAGCTCAAGGGGAGGCCCCAAGTTCTGACACTACTACAGATACTATGATGTGCTTACAGACAAGAGTCTAGCGTGGCTGCCCTCCGAGAGGCCCAATCAGCAGCTGATAGAGTCAGATGCAGACATTTACACCCAATCAATGGACAGAAGCCTGGGGACCCCTGTGGTTGAATTAGGAAAAAGCTGGAAGAAGCAAAGGAGGAGGGGGACCCTATAGGAGGACCAGCAGTCTCAGCTAACCTGGACCCCCGAGATCTCTCAGACACTGAGCCACCAACCAGGCAGCATACACCAGCTGATATGAGGCCCCCAAAACATATAGAGCAGAAAATGAAAACTCTTAGAAACAGTAAAATAAATACCAAAAAACCCCACAAAATCCCTCATTTCAAAATGAGCAAAGGACTCAAGTAGGCAATTCTCCAGAGAACACACCGATGTCACATGTTGTAAGCACTGGGAAGATGTAAGCTGCATTCCTCTGCTAAGGGCTGAGGCAGCTGGGCACCTGTTGAACAGTGGCAGGTGCCCTCAATGAGGTGACAGCAAGGGCTCGAGGGGTTTGTTCAGGACAAGCTGGTCTACTTCCATTGAACTCCTTCTGTGAAGAATTGACTTGGCTTTCCCCCCTCCCTAGTCTCTCTTAATTTCTGTTTCTTCAACCTTCTTAACACTTCTATGAATGTCTAATAAATTCTCTTCTGTTCAAATATGCCAGGTTTATTTTTGCTTTAAACTGGGTAGAGAGTTGAGCATTGTGGCTCATGCCTGCAATCTTAATGCTTGGGAGGGGGAGGTAGAAAGATAGAAGTTGAAGGGAAGCCTAGGATACATGAGATCCTATCTCAAAAACGAGGATGAGCTGGGAAGATGACCCGGTAAGTAAACATTTTCCACTCTTGCCCCCAAAAACATAGGTTGTGATTCCAGGAAGATTGTCCTCTGACCTACACACACACACACACACGCAATCTTACACGCATATATGCAAAAGGAAACAATTATTTTTAAAAAAGAAAGGAAAAACCATCATGTTTCCCGGATGTCTAAGCAGCCAGTTCCCACTCTGCTGTTTAAATTGGAATTGTTTGCTGAAGCTGAGAATAGTCATCTTGAGTGATCTGAAGCCATTCATTTTCTGCCTTGTTGGTGTTGGACCTCTTCACCCAGTCTGCCCTTAGCAGAGGAGTCACAGACACTGACCAGGGGCTCTGGAGACAGCTCCCAGTCAACAGAGACAAAAGACAGCAAGGCTCCCTCACACATTTTCACTCCCTCCAAGGAGACTCCTGAGAAACGCAGGAGTGTCCCAGACAGAGTCGATCACTACCTCTGAGCACATGGCCATGCTTCAATACGAAACCCCGAAGAAAATGGAAGAGAACTGGAATTCAATCTGGCATTTATTTGATAGGGCACATGTCCCATTTAGATACCCATCTCACACACAGAGTTTTCCAAGATGCCTGCTGTTTTAACTGGGATTCTTGGATATGTTTCTGCTGAGGCCAACCCTAGAGAGAATAATTACTATCCAGTGCCAGATGAGTGTTAGCAATTATCATTTTCCTCATTAGACTCACAGCCTAACACTGGAAGGCATGAGTTGGCCATGACCTCACCCTTGGTATGCGCCAATAGCTCCTAGGCAAGATGAGCTGGTAAATAAATGTTATTGGTATGGCTTGCATGTGCATACACATCCAACACTCAGAGCTAAGAACTCCAACCCCAGAATAAGGGACTAAGAGATGTGGCCTTTGGGGAAGTAATTACGTCATGAAAGCTCCTACCTCGTGAGCAAATCAGTGCTCTTATAAGAGGCATTAAAGGACACGCTTAGTGTCTTTTGTCCTTCTGTCTTCTGTCCTCTGAGGACACAGCATTTGACCTTCTGCCCTCAGGAGCCATCTTTGTGGTTTTAGGTGTTTTATGTTTTTTTTAATGTGTTTAGGTGTTTTGCCTACATGTGTGTCTCTGTATTGTGTGCATACTTGGTGCTCAGGAGACCAGAAGAGGACATAGGATACCCTGGAACTGGAATTACAGACACATGTGAGCCACCTCATGTGGGTGTTTATAACCAAACCCAGGTCTTCTGGAAGAGCAGCCAGTTTTCCTAAGCAATGAGCCAGCCACCTCTCCAGCCCATGCAGAGAGAAATCTTGGAAGCAGAGAGCAGCAACACATTGTGATGTGAATATTGGTAGAAATCTGGATGTTAAAGGCCATTCCGATGAGGGCTTGTATATAAACTAGGCATGCTAACTGAAAAAATGGAAAATCATCCATTAGTGTACACCAAAGGGCAAAGAACTTGTTTTTTTATGCCTTTTGCAGGGTGTGGAAGGGAACCCAGTTGTTAAGGTTCCCTTAAAAACATAAGGCAGGGCTGAGGATGTAGTTCAGTGGTACAGTGCCCCAAACTCAAGTCCCTGAATTCCATACCCAGCAACAAAGTAATACAACATAGTACAAGCTAAAGAGCTTAAAATGTCAGAAGTTGGAGCTTGAGAGATGATTCCTCGGTGGTTAAGAGCATGTATTGCTCTTACAGAGGGTCTATATCAGGCTTGTCACAATAGCCTGTAACTCCAGCTCCAGGAGGTCTGATGACCTATACAGGCATTGTATTCACAGGGCACGCACACACACTCTCTCTCTCTCTCTCTCTCTCTCTCTCTCTTAAAAATAAAAGAAAAACTTAAAACATTTAAAAAATAAAATTATTAAAATTTATACTCACAGTTTTAGAGATCATTATTCAAACTTGCTGTGTCAGTATGTCTTCTAGAAACTCTGAAACAAGCTGTTCTGTTCCTGGCTCTTAGCTTCACAGTTCTCTTCCCACATGCATCTGTGTCTGTGACCAAATGTCCCTCTTCTCTTAGGGACATCAGTCACCTAGGACCATCATTAAGGACCCAACTTAATCTGATATGATGTCATCTTAAACTCACATCTACAAAGTCTTTATTTCCAAAGGAGTTCCTATTCTCAGGACTCAGGGATTGGGACTTGGACATTCACTTCAGGGAGAGTCCATGAAACACACAGCAAACACTGTCTCATTCAGTTCCCACAACCTTGTAAATCCATCTTTGAGAGTGCTGACTCAGCAGGGCACCCTAGATCATAATCTACCTGGCTCTCTTGTGTCTTCCATGACAAAGAAATGGTCTGGGTGTGAGGATCAGAAATACAGACAGCTAATGAACACCTTCCTCAATTTTTTTGGATTTGGGGCCAAAAAAGAATTTAGGAAGCCATTCTGAACTAAAGAATGGCTGCCTGGCCCTATACTTTCTGTGTGCTGTGAATGGAAAGGAGGCCATGACCACTCCAAGGCATGCTTGAGGCAAAGATTTCTATTGTAGATACAAGAGAGAGTACAGCCAGAGGCATCTAGAAGAGTCTAGACTGAACCAAGCCATGAGAGGAGGGTGGTGAGAAAGAGAGGAAGAAGAGAGAGAGAGAGAGAGAGAGAGAGAGAGAGAGAGAGAGAGAGAGATAGGACCAAGAAAGGAGCTGAGGACCAAGAGAGTGTACAGTTGAACTGGCAGGTTTATATAAGAATCAGAAGATGGGAGAAAGGAAGCAAAGCCCAGGCTCTGAGCTAGAGAGGTCTGGGGGGGGGGGGGGGAGGACAGTTGGGAGGAACCACAGGCACTGAGTGAGCCTTGCCCTGGGTTTCTTTGAGACCTAACACTGTGGAGATGATTTAAGGTTGTTAATTAGCAGCAGTCTTCTTCCTCCTCCTGTGTCCAGGGCAGCAGGTTTCTGAGAGCTTTGAGGAGTTAACTTTTACCCTTCACATGGATAAAAGGCATTAATGAAACCATTTGGAACTTCAGGGATGGGGCTCCACCCACAGAAACCAAGCAAGGGGAGGCAAGTATGAGCAGCCCAATCATCAGCTGTCCTCCTAGCAAAGGAGCATGCTCAGACTGGCCTGATGGGCAGATAAGTGTGTAGAACATAGGAGGGGTGCTACATGGGCATTTGGTATAGAGAGGCACCTCAGCTTTCTTATACAGAACAATTAATGAAATAACTTTCCTCCTCCCCCTCTAGACAACCAGCTGGCCCAGTCTTTGGACATATAGCACCATATTATTATGGCTCCAACAATCTGGGTCAGCACGATGTTTAAACTCTTTAGTGGCACCACTAATCTCTGTTAATCTGACTGTAAAGATGAGACCTAACGCTTAATACAAAAGCATAAGAGTTGGTAATGCATGCCTCCTCTCCCGGGATGCTTTCACTGGCATGACCTCCCATGCAAAGGACAGGATCTTTGGGATTGCTTTTCACCACTCAAATTCTACTCATTAACCTTCCTGGAAATCTCTCTACAAAGGAGAATAGGGATTCAGGAGATACAGCCACCATGCTGCACAGAAGACACATGCATGGATTTTGGACCACCAGGCTACCATCTCCTCTTTCAATTGGAAGCACAGCAGTGAATACATGACAAGTGAGGGGCTTAGCAGAGCGACAGCCTTCTCTCTGCTTGAGCGGCCAAAGGCTGGGTAGACCAGTGGACACAGTAGATGTTTCATCCCCATCTGACTTCACCCAAAAGAGAAGGGAAGGGAAGACACTTGACTTCCCGTGGGAAAAACATGACAAGAGATCTCAGCCGTGTTGAAGGATCTTTTTTGGCATTTTATGTCAGTGCACCTAATAAATATGGCCATTCCCCTCATCTCTCTCATCCCTACTTACTCCTTCATCTGGGTCATTGTTTCTCAAACTATGATCTATGGAACCCCAGGAAGGGAAAGGAGAATCCGTGTGTGTGTGTGTGTGTGTGTGTGTGTGTGTACAAGTGCATGTGTGGCATGTGGAGTAGTGTATATATGCTCCTTTCTTTGAAGGTACACACTGTGTGTGCATGCATGTAAGGCCAAAGGTCGACAGCATCTGTCAACCTTTTAAGGACAGGATCTCTCACTGAATCTGGAGCTCACTAGTCTAGCGAGACGAGTTGGGCCACAGGTCCCAAGGATCCAGGGACTACAGGTACAAGCTCCTATGGTGGACCAATTGTGTGGTGGTTAGGAAATCTGAACTCCAGTTCTCATTTTTGCATGGCAAGCACTTTACATACTGCACTGTCTCTGCAGCCTGGAAACCCCACCTTAATAGGCTCTACTGGTGGGTTCAAAACACAAAGTGTTAACAGTCACATTCTAAGGGTCTCAAAGTTTTTGTAGTAACCCAGACAGAAAAACATAAATAATAAAACTTAAGAAGATGGGAAGAGACATTTCACAGTAGTAGAATAACTGTCCTAGCGTGGACAAAGCTCTTAGTTCAATCTCCAATACCACAGGGGTGGGGTGGGCAGGGTATAGATCCAGAGTACAGAGAGGTTGTGATTTCTTTCTCATGGCCACTGTTTATAGAGTTGAACCCTACTAAGTAAGAATAGAGAGACCCCTGAACCCTACATTGGAGTAGAAAATAACTGAGTCCTGAAAGTGGTTCTCTGCCCTCCGCATACACTGTGATGTGAGCATACCCAGACATATAAAACAAAGAGATAAATAGGCAAATAAATAAATGT
Organism: Rhynchomys soricoides; assembly: GCA_019843965.1. Lineage (NCBI taxonomy): Eukaryota > Metazoa > Chordata > Mammalia > Rodentia > Muridae > Rhynchomys > Rhynchomys soricoides. The sequence goes on along the minus strand of JADRCH010000107.1, from coordinate 7,332,808 downwards.
TTAAAAAATGTTAGACCTTACTGAGTGCTGACACTGTGCCTCCATTCTAACAGCTCCTCTCTGTCAGTTCCTTAGGTTCTTGTAGCAATGAATAAGCAGATCATTAGCTGTTAGTTTTCCAAGGAAGACAGAGAGAGGGTTCAGAGAGGAGGTAATCAGACTACGGAGAACTGGTAGAAATGTATTGTCTTTACATCTTAACTCAACTGTCAACAGGAATCTCACAGCTTTTCATACCCATAGTTCCTCTGCTTTACTAGGACAATTGATACTGATCACCTGGGGCTGAAAAAGCAGCTGTGACCAAGAAGAAACCAGCATCCTTGAAGTGAAGTCTTCTGGGAAGTGTTTTCTCAGAGTTAGCACCCGGGAGCTGTGTTCCCAAGATGGCCAGGATTGTACCTTGCAGTTTGCTGAACTTGGAAGTGTAAGAGTCATCCAGATGGTGCTGGTTTTGAAGGCATGAAACCAACATTTTGAGGATGCCAGTACCATGGGATGGTCACAGGTGTAGAGTGGTGCCAACCTAAACCTAGGGAAAGAGCTTCGTGTGCTGCAGAGGGTGGAGCCAAAAAATGACACAAGCCCTTTGGTGGAGCCCAGACATTGAACATGAGTTATTTGCACTGATGGAGTGTGTTATTCCTACGATTTGACTGTGTCTGTGCCCTGGTTCTTCCCTCTCGGAATAAGGAAGCATTTAATTTGTGTTTGATTTTTGTGCCCACAGTTGAGAGATGTTGAACTTTTTAAAGAAACTGACTGTTTAGAGAAATTTTGAATGTTTTTAAAGAGACTTTGGACTTTTAAGTGTTTAAGTTTTTAAAGACTAAAGGACTTTTAAAAGTTGGGATGCTTATTTTGTGATATTGATATTAATGAGTGATCTTGGGGATGAATGAGAAAGGAAAGGTTATGGCTTAGCAGTGACGTATTTGTGTGTCATTGACAAGTGGTTGATTGTGCTGCTAGTTTTGTGTCAATTTGACACAAGCTAGAGTCATCTGAGAAAAGGGAGCCTCAATTGAGAGAATGTCTCCAGAAGATCAGGCTATAGGCAAGCCTGTAGAGCTTTTTACAATTGGTGATTGGCATAAGATTGGCCACCCCATTATGACTGGTACTATTCCTGCACCAGTGGCCCTGGGTTCTATAAGAAGTCTGAGCAAGCCATGGTGTTGCAACCAGTAAGCAATACCTGTCGATAGCCTCTGCATCAACTTTCTGCCTCCAGATTCCTGCCCTGCTTGAGTTCCTGTCCTGGGTTCCCTCAGGGATAGACTATTTATCTGGACGCATAAGCAAAATAAACCCTTTCTTTCCCAAGATGCTTTTGATTATGGTGTTTTATCACAGCAATAGAAACCTGAATACAACACCTGGATGCAGATACAAAAGTAACTTGGACTTGGTTCATGTTCAGTGTTTTCTCATTAGTTCATATCTACATCCTGTCAACTGTCTATCTGCCTTGTGACAAGTACTTTGTCAAGGCACTGGGAGCACAAGGAAGTCATAGTTTTGAACTTCTTAGAATTTACATTCTAAATAATTAAACAAGTAAATAAATATATACCAAAATATAGTACAGTAGGAATCCATCCTATAGGGAAATGCAAATGACAGCAAGGAGGTCACCTCTTAGCATTTAGTCTTTACCCTGAGCTCTGGTGGATAAGTGGGTGTTGTCTAGGCAACAATGGATGAGCAAGTGCTTCATACAGGGAACTGTCTGCAGAACGAATGACTATGTCGATGTACAGAACATAGAAAAGCAACACATATCTGTAATCTCGGTTCTCAGGAGCCTGAGGCAGAAGCATCATGAGTTTGAGGGCATCCTGGACTACACAGTGAGATTCCCCCCTCAAAACACACACACACACACACAACAAAAAACAAACAAACAAAAACCAGTAAAAATGGTGAAACAAAACAACAGGAGTTTCTGACAGTGTAGCACAAGATAGAAATGGGACTGAGGCAGGTAGGGCCAAGACCAGGGTACGCAGCCTGGTAGGCTACGTTCACGGCATCAGACAGTCAGTGGAGGTCTGTAAGGAGGAGAGCATTCAAATGCACCTACCTTTTAAAAAGATAACTCTGCTGGCTATGAAAACTAGAGGAATGAATAGTAAGCATGCAGGAAAAGCAGGGAGGTTTCTCCTCATCTGAGCGACAGAATGGTGTGGGCTATGCTGCTCAGTGGAGTCATCGATCTGAGGCTCAGAAGACAAAGCAGAATTGGTAATCTCTGTGGGCGGGAGATGGGAAAATGTGGCATATATTCTTTCCAACCTACTTTAATAAGGGTTCAATCTCTCCTCTAGCCCACCACCCGCCAGAGGTAGGGAAAGAGAAAAGTTATCAGGACAAGGGGAAGTGGAGCTGTTTAGAAATAATTCTTTGGGGGCAGGGGAGTGAGCCCAATCTTCGTTGTCAGGATATCAGCAGTTCAGTCCTGTAGCAAACACCAAATACGAACCAGCAGCTGCAGTTCAGTTCTGAAGAAACTGCAAGGCTTGCCAATCAGCCCGAGGCTGCAGAAGTGACAAGAGGCTGCAGGAACTTCAAGAGAAGTTCTCTGGCAAGTTTCTCTCAGGTGTCACCACAAGCGTAGCTCAGCAACACAATGTAAGGTGAACCAATAGAAAAGTAAAAGCAAACCAGTGCTGCTGCTCCCTGTCTGGGGGGTCATATTTAAACTCTTTCATCATGCGTCTTTTCAGGTGTCTGCTATAACAAAACTCCTTTCACCTGTGTCTGCTTTAGCAAAACATCCCTTCACCTGTCTGCCCCAGCAAACCATCATTTGACATAACTGACTTTCCAAAGAAACCAGAAGTTTCCACTTCAGGAAAAACTCCAGCTTCTGGTGCCAACACCTGCAGAGTTTGCGATGCCACTGGTTGGCCTGAGAGCACCAGAGAAGAACAGGCTTCGAGAGGAAGTTTTAGGTTCAATGGGACAAGATCTCACTTTGTGATGCCTGGAAGGCACCAGTGGGGCAGCACATAGGGAGGGCCTGCATCTTTTCACTTGCAGCAGCAGACCAATACTGCAGGTGTACTACGCTCAACTTACACGCGAGCAAAATGAAAAGTGTCTGAGATACACACTACTTTATTGGAGCACCTCTAAATAGACCCTAAATTTTAACACCTGGGTCTGTGCTTTCAGCAAAGCATAAGGAGTCTCCGTTTAAATGCACTGAGCCAACAAAAACAAAAAATCCAAAAAAACATTATTACTTGCTAAGAGGAACCAAACCAATCGAAGCTGGGTTCTGTGAAATCCAACACTGGGTGTTGTTTGATAACCTGAAGGACACACTGGACTCGACCCTGCACTCTACACAAATGGCTGCCAGCCTTCTGTTGAGAAAGCAGAACTGCAGCAATTATCAGCAAAGACTGTCAAGTACATTCATTCTAATAGTGAAAAGGAAACTAATTCCCGAGTGGATTGTTTTATCAACCACACCTACAAGCTAGACATCAAGAGACAAATGGAGTTGTTTTGTTTTTTTGTTTTGTTTTTTAAAATCGATAGATTGGTTCTTATGGAGGTCATTAATACAAACTGTTTGGCAAGAGGCTGATTTTTTTTTTTTAATTCCTGGTAGATATTCCATAAAAAAGATTAAAAACAAGATAAATAAAACCTCATCCCACTGAGCCTAGGAAGACGCCATGACAGAGATTCATATCCCTCCCACCTGTGGTGTTCTCTGAACCTTTGCTTCCAAAAGGAAGGTTGCATTTGGCTTACGGGATGGGACTAAAGTTGGCTGTGCCAGGAAGGGCCAGTCGGGGCTGCACACAGATGAAGGAGGGCACTGTAGGTTCTTACACAATGGTAGGAATGGTAGAAGTGAGGTTTAAAAATAAAAAAAACAGAACTTTGTTACCGCACCAGGTCTTCCAACCCAGCCCCGAAATCAAATCGCTAGCTGGAGGAAACATGCATTGAGAAAGGGACTTTGTTGTCAATGTTCATGGCAAGCTTCCTCTCCCTAAGCCCTGCCTGCACCAGTAGCTTGGGTCTCTGAAGCATTTGATGGAATCTGTGGCGGGTACAACAGGAAGTGCTGGAACTTGCAGGGGTTTTTAATGGAGGATGCTGAGTGAGATATTCTAAAACGTAGGACTGGTTTTCCCAGCTCCACAAAAGCAGTTTTTATGAGTATATAACTACACACTGGCAGTGGCCTTCGCTTCTAAGTAGAACGTGCTAATCAAAAATCCTAATTCGTGGCTGGAGAGGTGGCACACCTGCCCACTGTTAAGAGAGCAGGCTGCTCTCTCAGAGGACCAGGAGTCAATTCCCAGCGCTCACATGGCTCTTAACAACATTGTAACTCCAGTTCCAGGGGTTCTGACGCCCTCTTCTGGCCTCCTGAGGAACTGCATGCACATAGCACCCAGACATACTTGCAGGCAAAATACTCATACACATAAAATATTTTTTTAAAATCCTAATGAGTGTTTGAGGAGGAAGGGAAAGAGGTTTGAGGTCCTGCGTTTGGTTTAGATAACGAAGTTGGGGTCTCTCCTCACACTGAAACTGTGAGGCGCTGGAGCTCCCAACACAAGTGCAGTAGCATTTGGGACTCGGCAGACACTTGAGTCAGGCTCCTCGGGGGGGGGGGGGGGGAGAAATGAGGGCTGTGTTATCTGACTCTTCTGGAATCATCTCATCAGGCTGATACCAGGGGTCTTGTGAAAAAGAGCTAGGGTGTGGGGACTCTGGGTACTTGAGGTCTGTCACTCGCTCCATCTCTGGCCTTAAGCAAGTTACTTCCCCTCCATGCAGCTCTCTTCTGATCTGGAATCAGTAAGAACGAGCCTAGTCAATCCCCAAGATTCCTTCTAGAAACGGAACAGTGCAGATCACTTGTAAGTTAAAAATCCATCTTCCATTCCATTCTTCAATGAAGAGTCTATATCCAACACGACAGAGAAAAGTTCTAGAAAGACATGTCTGTATAAACTAAACTCCACACTTAGCAAAGTGGACGACAGAGAGGTAGAGCTATGGGCTACCGTTGGCCATCTTTGTGTACATTAAGTCCAATCTAAGGGACTAGAGACTGGCTAGGCATCTGGCCATGGCCCACCAGGGAGCTCCACCCTAAAGGTTTCTGTGCATCCTTCTTGGGCTTTCCAAAGGCTGAGTTAAGAATCCTCAAGTCAGGGGATTCTTTGGAGATTCCCTCCTACAGTTTTTGAAGTTTCCCCCAGAAGAACTACCAACATGGAAGCAGATAGCTTGTGAGTCCACTTAACTATTTCTGAAGGGAAAGAATTAATTTATTCATCATGCATGAATGGGAGTGCGCACTCGGCACACCCACACACACTGACGCAGGCACACACACCATCCTTCATCTTCCCAGAACCCACCCTCACCTTCACATGGACACCCCCCAGAACTGGGATCTCCACAGGAAAAGGGCTCTTTTGTTTAAAAAAAGAATAGAGAGAGAAACAGTCCTCCTAGTCTCTTAGCCATTCATCATGACTGTAAGAGCGTTTATTAATGTCCTGTCAATTGCCCAGAGTGAAGGCAGCCTGTTAGCTGTCCTCCCTCCCTGTTAGCTGTGTGCAAACACTGGTGATTAAGCGCCAGATTTAACATCCTCATGAATATTTAAGAGGTTGTTTTTGAAAGTTTCCTGTCCTTTTACACTAATAGCCCCATTAAAAGCTGTTTACAAGCCAGTCAAGAGAGTAACTGCATGCACTTAAAACCAGAGAGTGCTCCCCCAAGAGGGGCCCTAGACCCACGTGAGGATCAATATGCTGCTTAAAGTAAGACTGTCTGCCGGCCCCCAGTGGAACACAGCCCCAGGAGAGCCACGGAAGGACCTGGAAAGGACCCAACTTGTTAATTAGGACAGAGGGGTTGAGGAACAAGCCCTCACTCCTGGGCTCCCTGCTACCTCTTGAGGGATAACCCCAAAGCCAGTGATTTCATAGAAGTTGCCCAAATGATGTTAACACCATCCAAGCCAGCGAGGACACCTGCCCTGACAGTTGTTCCAGCCCTCGACCCTCTTCTGTGTCATGGTCCATTCAATGAATCTCAAACAGCTATTGAGGGCAAGGGAGGGAAAGCAGTGCCACCTCCTCCTTAGACTTGAGAATTTCTGGCACTCCATGCTCCAAAGAAATGAGGGTAAGCAAGTCCGTGGATCCCAACAGCATTGTAGTCTGCGGTCATTCATTCCAGAAGTCCACAAGGTTTCACAACAGTATCTGAGTTTTCCATTTTAAAAAGTGTGTCATGAAGCAGGAATGAGTACAAATCTTTTAAAAGTTTATCTAGGAAAGTTAGAATTTTTATAGTTTGTAGGTCTAAAGAGCTAACACTGTCACTAGGCATAAAATGTGTCTCCATGATAGCCCATTTATCTACTGCCTTTTTCTACACAAGTTCTTAGATCCACCAAAGTGTCTTCAAACAAATCAAAACAAACATATAAACTGGAAAGCCAGGCAGCCAGTAAATGAACTTGTTTCAGACCTGTGCAGCCGGGATGAGCTAGCACTGGCTCATCCTCAATCAAACTACCCAAGTGTTCGACGCCAAGGGATTTCATCAGCTGGTAATAAACACAGCCATTATTGGGCTTTGCCTTCAGTAAATGTGAGGGTTAGTATTGTCAACTGGATCCCTCCAGGCACAGGTGTAAGGGACTGTGGAAGATTAAGGGTTAGTCTCCGAGAATGTCTACAGGGGATTGTCTACAGGGGATTGCCTTGGCTCTATTAGTTGGTGTGGGGATGCCCATCCTCACTGTGAGTGGGACCATTCTCTTGGTCAGGGGATCATGTACTGTATGAAATGGACAAGTCAGGCTAAGCACTGACATACATGCATTCACTGTTCTCTGCTCCTGATTAAGATGCAACATGAGTAGCTCCCTGGAGCTCCCCCTTCTGTGACTTCCCGGCCATGATGCACTGCATTGAACTGTGAACTAAGATAAACCCCTTCTCCCTTAAGTTGCCTTTGTCAAGTTGTTTTGTTTTTTTTTTAAAACCTCTACCACAGAAAAGAAACTAAGACAGTAAACGTAACCATCACCTAAGTTATACTAACTAGTCAAAGCTTAGAGCCTCCTGACCATTATCTGTGCTCTGACACACTTTTGTCTTTTTTACCCCAAGGGGTAAAAATGCTCTGTGTGCTGTCCACAGTGCTGGCCCCTGGCATCTGCACTCTGAATCAGCTGAGGAGGGAGACTTGCCCTATAAAAACAGGTAAATGCTACAGACTGGTTCCCTCCCTCCACATACACCTATAGAAGTACTTGCTATGCCTCCTCAGGGGCACACTTGAGAATCAAAAGTATGGATTCCCACAGAGAGAGAAGCTGTCAGGTGCCAGTTCCCTGCTTTATCCTGTTCCTAGCTGTGGGACCTCAGGCTTCTTCTCCCAGGACTGCACACTCACCAAAGCCTGTCCCAGCGATATGCTCTCTGATTCTACAAGCCTTCTTTTACTCTCACATTAGACAAACATGGAGGCATGACATTCTGGTCTCTGGCATGAGTTTTTCAAATACTTTCCTGGGAAGTGCAAAAGCAGCTGTGTAAGGTAACCCAGAGGACCCCAGACCAGGCTGAGTCAGACCACAACCCAAGAGCTTCCTATGGTCACTTTCTTCTGCCTGAAATTTGCTGTGGGTACCAGAAGCTGTTTCTGAAATTCCAAGTGTTGCCTAAAAAGCAAGAACCTCAGGAGATCTCTCTGTTATCATTCAGTATTTGGACCCAGCGTCTTGCAGGGTGAAGCTCTGGAAAGAAAAAGACTCTGGAGATGGACCTTGAGCTCTTGTCCTGATTCTCTGTCTCTGCTGTCTAAGCTTGAACAGGTTACTTGGCATCCTTGAAACCTACTTCCCAGTTAAGTGTGGACCATTCTAGGTTGGCAGGGAGTACAGCCTTCCTGGAGGCATTTAAGCCATACTCATCCGGTAGGTTTCTCCTTTACAACTCCCCCACTGTGCTCATGAGCCTGAATCCCTGTGGCATCCTTGTGGCATCCCAGCAGGACCTATGACCAGTCTAGTGTCCCCAAGTGAAGATGTTTGCTCTCAAAAGCTGGAGGCAATCAAAGTTTTCACTAAAGGGACACCGATGAGCAAAGCGTAATGAACTCACCAGATGGAGTACGATGCAGTTTGTCAAGACAGTAGATATGAACACCAGCATGGGTCACTCTCAAAGGGTGGGAACCAGAAGGATGGACCAGAGTAAAATCCTAGCACATGGCCATGTGTGTATCTACAAGTGCACATACACTGAACAAAACACATTTCACAAATGATGTACAAATTACAAATTAGGACATACTGAGAATGGTTGCTAGTGTGGATAAAGAGCAAATAGAATGGAAGATGATAATAAGTAGGAGAAGATTGTTCATGGAAGTTCAATTGATTATTACAGGAGAGAATCCCGCGGTGCTAGCCGTGCGCGTACTGAGACCAACTCTGCCCTCTAGTCCTAAGTTCATCCAATAAGGCTGGATGGATAATATGCATGATGGCTATTTGTGCACTGTGAAATATTACCCAAAATATGTCACTATCTCTTTGTCATTATAGCATGGGTAAGAAATGTCAAAAGGGATAGATATCTTAGTGAAGAAGTGGGGGCGTGGGTCCTCTCCATCTTGGTAAATTCAGCGGCGAAAGCATCTAAAGTTCATTAAACATGATTCTGTAAATTTCAAGCTCATAACTAAAACTCATGGTTAATTTAATCTTTCCTCTGAGTGGTGTATCTACTGTAAATGTTGTCATTTGTCCAGGCTCAGACTCTCCCTGCTTTCTCAGAGATACAGAGCCCACCATAGTTCAGACGGCAGCACGTCTCTGTCCAGAGATTCAACTGTAGTTAATCACCCAGTGTAGTGCTATCAGTGCCAACACTAGTGGGGGTGGTGTCTTGGTTCAGAAAGCAATGTGATAGGGAAGCTCGTTTAATGGGAATTTTGGAGAATGGAGAGAGCTGGGCCTGTTTCCTTCTCTCTTAAAATGAAGATTCTCTCTTTGGAGTTGAGGCTACTGTCTTTGACCACAAAGCAATAAGTCTAAGAACCAAGCTAGCATGCCAGGGTCACATAGAAATAGCCTGGTTCTTCAAGGGACTCCAGGGAACCAACCAAACCTAAAACCCCTTGGTCATGTAGCTGTGGTCCTTAGGTTCTTGTTTCAGCACTAGCTACTGTTAGATGTTCTTGCAGCTACCACATCTCAGCTGATATCTAAAATGCCATGTGTCCTTGGAAGGAGGTCTCCATTCCTCACACAGAGCTGTTCTCCTTGCAGCTTGTGCTTTTCCTAAACCCTGCATCTAGAAGACTACAAAGCAGAGACCCATGGCTTACAGCAGGTGATGCCTGTCCATGTTGTGAGTGACCTTGGGAGAACCTATCTAGGTGAAGCAAAGCAGAATGTGGCTCTGAAAATGTTCTACATACCTAGTTCTACTTTTGAGTCAAATGTCGGAGAGATGCCCAAAGGAGAACAGATATGGGCTAGAGAGAAGGCTCTGAAGCTATGTGAGAATTGCTCAAAATACCAGAAATAAATATTAGACTTCTTCTATGTCTTCCTACTGGGCCAATGGACTCAAGTTAAGAGGGCGGATTTTAACCTGATACTCCTAAGCAGAGGTGCCCTTGCCAAAATAGCTTGCTGCATATGGCTGAGTTTCTGAGCCATTGCTGTGTCCAAATGAGAGAAAACCTTCATTGAGAACCAAATCTCTAATGTTCCATCCAAGCCCCAATTTCTAAAATCGTGGAATTCTCTTGCTAAAACGATTATGCACATTAACTTCATGGTCATAATTCAGTGCATACAGGAGACATTAAGGTCCTGGATAGAGAGAGCCATGCAGACTGAAGAATCTGAAGTCATTCTTTTCCAGGGTTGAGGAGATGGATCAATGGTTAAGAGCACTTGCTGCTCTTTCAGAGGACTCAGGTTCAATTCCCAGCACACACATGGCAGCTCACAGCTGTAACATTAGTTCCAGAGGATCTGATGCCCTCAGGCATACTGTTCTTACAGAGGATCCAAGTTCAAGATATGGCACCCTTGTGCTTCCAGATTCAGATGATCAGACACCCCCTTTGAATTCTGAGGGCACCTGTGCGCGTGTGTGCACGCGCGCGCGCGCGCGCGCGCGCACACACACACACACACACACACACACACACACAGGACAAGTTCTTATACAGGATAAATAAGCTTCAAAGGCATAACACTGAACAAGATAAACCTGTCACAAAAGGACAAACAGTGCATGGTTCCAGTTGCAAAGAGGGGCCCGAAGGAGCTAAACTCGGAGAGGCAGCCACAAGGGTGGCTGTAGGAGCTGGGGAACATAGAGGTGGGGCGTGACTTAACAAGGACCAAGTTTTAGCTGCAAGACAAAGAGTTCTAGGGATCCATTGCACAGTATGAACACAGTTACCACTACAAACTGTACTTCCAAACTTTGAGATACACCCTAGATTAGGTGTATTTCCCACAGTCCTTGTAAATAGATACAGTCATTAAGTGTTTTCTAGGATGCAGACTCACGAGGTCTTTTCTCCACAGCACCAAGGTTCAAGGACTACCCCCTTCCATACCCTATGCCCCATAAAAGGCAAGCTCATTCTCACAGTACCAAAAAGGAGGGGACAGCATGTGCACCCTCTGCCCAGAATGGAGTCCTATTTTGGAGATCATCCCACCGTCCCATGGATGACTACTCTGACTCTCTGTTGTCCACATCAATCTAAACAGAAAGAACTAGGAAGAGGCACCTGATTAAGTGGAGTTGCCTTTGACATCACCCATTTCATCCTCTCCATTCTCAGAGGCTGAAGAGAGGCATCGCTTTATCCAAGATCTCACTCAGTCTTAGTGACAGTAAAGACTAGAACCATCAGAGCTTCAAGAATGGCCCCTCCCCTCTCTCGCAGGTAGGTCCGTGGGAGTATTATTTAGCATTGCTAAAGAACTTCCTATTCACAAAGTGCTTTGGGCTCATCTATTATTCACGCACTAATGAGAATACTTAGATTGGGCCTTTCCTCCAAGGAGCTCAAAGCACTTTGTAAACGTTAACTCATTCACCCGCTGAGTCCCAATGGGACTGACAGAAATCCTCACCCCTTGGCTCTGCACTTGGTAAAGGCAAAGCCCAGCAAAGATAGCAAGCATGCTGGAAAGCAGATCTGGAGGCAGGATGCGACTGCTCCTCCTCTTTCTGTCTTCTGCCTATCTGATAGGGTTCCTGGTGCCAAAAAGACCAGAATCTAATGCATTGTTTCTCTGAGACTGTACAGCTTGCCTGGTACCACAGCAGAAGGACAGTTACTTCTAGAGAGAGGAGAGTAAAAGGGACAAAGAGTGAATGTTTTCTGGGAATAACAGCCATCAGTAACAGCATTCACCATACAGCAGATCCTTAAGTCCTCAACTGCCTTAACGAATCCTTGACCTTTGTTTATGACTTCACAGGTATTGTTGCCATTTTCTCTAGGTATGGGCAAGAATTCTAGTTTCATTCTGTTGCTGTGATTAAACCATTCTGACCGTTTATTTTGGGTTACACTTCCAGGCCATAATCCAATGGAGGGGAAGCCAAGGCAGGATCTTGAAGCAGAAACCATGCAGATATAGTCTTTATTGGCTCCTTCACTGGCTTATGCTCAGCTAACTTTCTTTCTTTTTTTTTTAACTTATTTTATATATGTGAGTAGACTGTTGCTTCAGACACACCAGAAAAGGGCATCGGATTCCATTACAAATTATTGTAAGCCATCATGTGTTTGCTGGGAATTGAACTCAGGACCACTAGAAGAGCAGTCAGTGCTCTTAACTGCTGAGCCATCTCTCCAGCCCAGCTAACTTTCTTAAACAGCCTAAGATCACCTGCTTAGAGATGGTGTTGCTCATAGTGGGCTAGTAATTAGTAACAAGGTCAATGCCACACAGACATGCTCATGGGCGAATCTGAGCAAACTCTTCAATGGTGGTTTTCTCTTCCCTCTAGATTGTATTGAGCTGATGATAAAACCTTACCAGGGCATCAAGTTAAGCATCTTTCATGAGGCTACCCCTTAGTCAGGGCAGCATTGTGACCAAAACTCAATTCTAACACCAGGGCCTAAGCAGTACCTGAAGCATGGTCTCTTCTCAGTATTAAGGAGCAAACATGGCAGAAATCAATGGCTAGTGGTGTTACAAAATTCCATTCTTAGGAAAAGCTACTCTCCAAAGTCAATAGGAAGACAGAGGCTGTGGACACTTAATGGGGTAACTTTCCACCGCTCCTTCTGGTGTTCCAGCCGCGGCTTGCTCTAGAATAGTACTGCCAACGCCATAATACAGCTGCCCATTTCAAGAGTGTCCATTCTTTCAACTGTAGCCCTGTGTCCCTATCAGTATTTCAGCCCCATACTGATGTGATGCCCAACATAACAAGTGTCAGGTCATTGGTGGGATAAAAGAGAGAACATGCTTCAAGAGAAACTTTAATGTACATCAAATGGTCCGATTGTCAATGATTTCATTATTCTATTTTTAAGGCTATCAATGCAAGTCATAAGTCTCATTCAGAAAACTTATCCTGCATCCCTCATCTGCCACAATATGAGACCAATGATCTGCAAGTGGTGATTTCATTTCCCCAGTAGTGCAAGGATAGTGGAGAGTTCTGAAGACACCCATGAGGTAATCTTTATGCTCCCAGGGTTTACGTTTCAGGTTGTAAGCATGCTGGAGACACACCGGAGGTGACTAATGAAGATCCAAGACAAAGGGACATACAAGACTGGGGGTTAAACTATGGTGCAGTGGGGAAAGAGGGGCTGGGAAGGCTTTGTAGAGGAAGTGGTATCTGAATAAGACCTAAAGGGATGGACAAGCATAGCTAGGCAGAAAGGAAGATGTTCCCATTGAGAAAGCAAACAGAACCAAGACAGGGCAATGAGCATGCTCTAAGGGCAGAATAAGAGAAGAACAAAGCCTTCTGGATGGAGCAGGGCTCCATGACACATCAAAAAGGCTCAAGGACACATCACAGAGCAAATCCTGGCCAGTCAGGGAAGTGCCACCAATGGCTTGAATGCCAGCCATTGGCAGGGAATGGGCAGCACCCACTCAACATGAAGCCCAGTTCCGAGAGCCTGTTTTGGCCCCTCACAAAGAAGAAGGATTGTCTAAACCAGGGTGTTCTTCCTTAATGAACACAGACTCACTGAGACTCATAACTTCAGTTTCTCGAGGCAAACCTGAGAGTCAATAAAGAGGCAGTGCAGTCTAAACAATATTAAACTTCCCAGGAATGCAGTAATTAGAATTTCCAACACTAATAAAAGACTGTACAGTTAATTAGCAGGAGTCATAAAAGTCTAAGAACAAATATACCATGTATTAAATACAACTAATGTGATTGCTACATACCGACTGAAAAATTAAAGAGGGACAGACTGGGAAGTGAAAGCGCTCACCGCAACCGAGTCAGCCAGAAGCGGAAGCAGATCCTCTCAGTCTTTACAACCACAGCTCCTCATGTAAGTGATATCATTATCACACAGCCTTTACTGCCGGTATCAGAATGTTTTACTCCTCATTAACAGGCTCCACTTCCTTGAGGAGCCAGAAAAATCTGGCGTATATGGAACACATATTGTTTTCTCAGCCTGGAGATACACAGACACATGAATGCATACACATGTTTCTAGCTGGTCTGAAATATTTCTCCCATTTAATTATTTACTGGTGGGAGAGGCACATACTTTGGCTCATGTACGGGGATCAAAGAATAACTTGCGAGAGGTACTTCTGTCCTGGTACCATGAGGGTTTTGGAGACTGAACTTGGATCATCAGACTTGGTGGAAAATCCCCTTACTCACAGAGCTGTCTTTATTACCTCTGTCTCAGTCAGCGTTTTATTGCTGTGAACAAATATCATAACCACTGAAACTCTTATGAGAGAAATATTGAATTGCGGCTTGCTTGCAGTTTCAGAGGTTTAGTCCATTCATAGTCATCATGGCAGGGAGCATGGCGGCACGTAGGCAGACATGGTGCTGGAGAAGGAGCTGAGAGCTCTGCATCTGGATCCAAAGGCAGCAGAAAGAGAGAGACTCTGGGCTTGGAATGGACTTTTTGAAACCTCAAGGCCCAGCTCCAGTGACACTTTCTATATCAAGGCCACTCCTCCTAATCCTTTCAAATAGTGCCACTATCTGGTGACCAAGTATTCGAATCTATAAGACTATGAGAACCATTTTCTTTCAAATCACCACAGTCCCTAACTGGCTTTATACATAAGCTCAGGCTGGCCTGAAACCTGCTAAGTAGACCAAGTTGGTCTCAAATTCATAGAGATCCACCACTGGGCAAGTGTTCTATCGATCTTCAGGCCTCCTTGGTGAAAAAGTCCACCGGAGAACAACAGCCCCATAAGGCACTGCTATGTCATAAATAAACAAACTTAAATTTGGACTCACTTCTGGATGGCTTTAATGGCAAGTGTCTGGAAACTAAAGAGGAAAGAAGAAACTAGCATCACATGGACTCAGGCAGAAAAATCTAGGCTAAAAGATGATTCAGAGGAAACAATCTAGTTTTTTCAGCCAATACAATAAAGATAAAAAGAACTGGGAGTGTATATCAGTAATAGAACATGTGCCTAGTGTACCTGAAGCTATGGGTTCAATCCTGTGTGTGTGTGTGTGTGTGTGTGTGTGTGTGTGTGTGTGTGTGTAACCAATAGATTAAAGAGTGGAAGGGCATCCAACCATGCTTTCTGGTATTCCCCAAATGTGTTAAAAATCATATGGATGTTTACAGTAGCTCTATTTGTAACTGGGAAAACTTGGAAGCATTCTTCAGTAGATGGAAGAGTAAACTGTGGTACGGCCAAACAATGGAATATTACTCAGCAGGAAAAATGAACGACCAATGAGGTTGAAAAGGGGAAACAAGTGCATATTTCAAAATATTTTTAAAAAGGTACATATTATGTGATTCCGACTATTTAGTGATCTAAACGATCAAAACGGTAGGAAAAACGGTAGAAAAAGTAAAAATAGCAGTCACCTCCAGTCTTTAGAGAGGGGTAAGTCTGTGGAACAAGAGGACTTTGGGGACAGCCAAACTATTCCATATGATACTGTAACAGAGATATGCATTTGTCTATGTCCTCAGTATGTTCAATACTAAGATGCACTCCTAGTGTGAACTGCAATCCTTAGGTGACAATGACATTTACTGACTGTAAGGAATGAGCTTTTTGCCAAAAGATGTGGCCAGCAGGGGTACAGGAGAGATCTCTGCGCTTTCCTCTCAATTTTGCTGTGAATTAAAAATTGTTTTTTAAAACAACAATTTGTGTTTTCTCTTTTGAGACAAGGTCTCACAGTGTGATTCTAGATGTCCTGGAACTCCTATGTAAACCAGACAGGCCTCAAAGTCACAGAAATCCACCTGCCTCTGCTCTCCAAGTGCTGGTATTAGAAGTGTGTGCCCTCATGTCCATCTGACAAAGGGAATAGTTTTATTTAAAATTTTAGAGACAAATGCAGCATACAGATTTTTTGTTTTAATGTTAATTCACATATATGGAAAATTCTAACACTAATAAGCTGAGCATTCTATTTTATTAAAAAAAATTATTTGGTACTTGGGGCATAATAAACCTGTTGTGGGTTTACTTTCCACACATTGTTTTAAACACTTCCTAAAACAGCTGTAGGTGAGCTTCTAAAGTAGTGACTGGGGTG
>JADRCH010000107.1:7278552-7308109 GCA_019843965.1 Rhynchomys soricoides | reverse complement strand
GAAGGGAAGGGAAGGGAAGGGAAGGGAAGAGAAGGGAAGGGAAGGGAGAGGAGATTGAGAACAGAAGATAGTAGCCGGAGAAAAGACAGAAACTCTTACAACATCTGAGAACATGTGCTACCTTCTCATGAGGTTCCCAAAGAATGGGATTGCAGGACTCACAAAGTAACACTTTGTCACTTCCTCAGGGTGTACCCAGTTCACAATCTAAAAGCACTAAGAGGCTAGGCGTCCCACTAAGATCAGGCCTCGGACTCCAGCACTCAGTCCCACCCTTGCACACAAACATCAAAGCTTACCATGTCCCAAGGACAGAAGATGTGCAATCCCCGCCCCACCCCAAGCCCCAGCTGACAGTTAGGTGCAGCTTCTTCTTCCAGCACACTCCTATCCATGTTCTGAACCAGAAGGTTACCATTCCTGCTCTTTCACACTGGAGGAGGAGCGAAAGGCTGAACTCCAGCAAGCTACATCACTGAGTGCACTCGGACTCACAGAAAGTCTCTACAGAAGGACAGAATGGGGTCAACAGGGTTATGAGGTCAGCAGAGCTATGAGGTCAGCAAAGCTATGAGGTCAGCAGAGCTACGAGGTTGGCAGTTCCTGCTGATAGGTACAGTGATTGAGAGATTCTCACTTTGCTTACATGTCGCTCTTCTTAATCTTTTATTGTTGTTCTGCTCCTCCTGCTGCTCCTGCTCCTTCTGATTATATTAATAAAAGTGGTCATATTTCACAGGGTCTTACTATATAGCCCACACTGGCCTCTCACTCCAGATCTCCCTGTCTCAGCCCAAGTATTTAGTAATGCAAAGCCCACCACCATGTGAACAAAAGGCTTGTGCTCTCTGTGGCCCTGCACTGTTTGATTACAGGCTCCTCAAGTCAGTCACGATTGCATGCTGTCTTGTTTTGTGTGTTTTGTGCTGATATGCATCTTTGTATTAAGGAGTAGAAGCCCTGCGGGGGCCTTGCTGGCCTCCAGCCTGTATCAGCTTTGAACTGCTCCCTGCACCTTGACAGCCAGGGCAAGCCTTGCACACTTGTAAAGCATGTGGTTTCTTCTGTAGATCCCTCCCTTTCATGGCTCACTCTGCTAGATCTCCCATTCCCTTTCTAGTCAAGGTGACTGACATTTTCATACTTTTTATCTTTTCAAGCCAGGTAAAATACAATCTCAAGGGGAAGTTTGCCGAACTAATTCACAGTATTGTAAGCGAAGCTTAAAGAGATATCCCAAGGCCATACCAAAGTTCCTGGGGCTCTAGAATGCCTCCTGGATGCTGGCCTGTACAAAATCTTATTGGGTTTCTTAAGAGGTTTCTCTCTTTTTTCCCCAAACTTTTTCTTTTATTATTTTTAAGTGTGTGTGTGTGTGTGTGTGTGTGTGTGTCAGTCAGTCTGTTTATCTGTGAGTGGGTTTGTACAGACACAATGCTCTCAGAAGCCATGAGATGGTGTTGGATCCCTTTGAGCTGGAGTTAGAAGCAGTTGCGTGGTACCTAACCTGGTTACCAGGAATCGAACCTGGGTCCTCTGGAAGGATGTGCTCTTAGCTCACAGCCACCTCTCCAGCCCTTATCTACAGAGTCTTTTTCCTACTTCTTGCTTTCTACTTGTAACAAGCTTTAAAAGAAAAAAAATTCTCTGGAGTGATTGTGGTTGTTTTTTTTTTCCTGAATAACCAAAAGGAGAAAGAGACACAACAGTCTTTCATTTAAGTCTATGGAACAGCTGAACTTTGAAATAAGCTTATTCTATATGAATCATAATGGTGAACCTAGCCTTCTCCAGCTATTAAATACATTTCTGCTGCTGACCAGTCAGAGAAATACAGAATATATACCATCCAAAAACAGAGCAGAAAATTATACCGTTCTGTTAATAATTGCTATTAAAACTACTTATAATATGATCTTTCATAGTGACGATGGCTTAAAATGTCAAAGGGCTAAGCCATAGATGGGTCTAAAATGCTCCTGATTCTATCATTGCTTCCCAGGATGACTCTCTCTGCTTTTATGAGCCAATGTTTCAGGGTCGGGATAATGACTGGATCTTGTGCATTTGGCCTATAAATAGAAAAAAATAGATGAATTGCTCCTAGGAAACACTTTGGTTAAAATATTCAGAGTTTAATGAGATTGAAGCAACAACAACAACAAAACCATCAACCATTAGATTTACCAGCACACAGCTCTGGGCACAGTTCAGGCTTCACATGCATCCAAAAGAAAAGTCCATGTCTATTAGAATGAGCAGGGTCAGCCCCACACTAAGAGCTTCTCTTAGCTTGCATGTGCCCACTGGCTATAGATGTTTGTGTGCTCTGAATACAGATCCCAGTCTTTTCAAACCATGCCCTTCACAGACTTCAAGTTCATGCCTGTGGTCATTGCTGTCTGTTCAGTATTTCCTTCGGAGCTTGTGGTTGAGCCCCAGAAACTGGCTGGCCTTTGTTCTTTGGAGTGCCTGAGTTTGCTCTCTAGGATGGCTAGATAACATATGACTTTAAGAAACTGCAGGACCCTGACTGCCACTAAGTTAATTGCTTCTGAGAGCTGGAAGAAAGTTACAACCACCTACAGAAAGAAGTCAAAGTACCCTACCCCCATTCCAAGTTTCTGGGTTCCAACTACATGAATTGAAATAAAGACATCATCGACTTCCACCAAGACTTTAACATTGGAAAAGGGCAGGGATCTGTGCCTAATCCAAAGACCTTGAGAGTATTTATCATCTTCTGTTGGAGTGTTATTAGTCCATTTCTGTTGACATAATACAATTCCCTGAAATTAGGCAATACATAAGAAAGACAGAAACAAACAAACAAACAAACAAAGGAGGGAAGAAAAGAAAGAAGGAAGGAAGAAAAAAGTTTTTTCACCAGATGCAGTGGTGTACACCTGTAACCTAGTACTTAGAAAATAAGATCAAGATTTTAAGGTCAATCTCGCCATCATAGTAGCTTCGAGGCTAGCCTGGGCTACATGAGATCCTGCTGAAAAACAAACAAACAAACAAAAAACAAAGAGTAACTGGGTATAGTGATACATGCTTTTAATCTCAGCACTTAGGAGTCAAAGGCAGGTGGATCTCTGACTTTGAGGTCAGCCAAGAATTCCTAGGGAGACCCTGTCTCAAACAAGTGAATAGACAAACAGACAAGTTTTAAAAAAGAACAATGGTTTCTCTAGGCAGAGTGTTCAAGACTCAGCAACTCCATCTGTAAGGTCTCCAGTGAGAGCCTAATACTAAAGTGTATCAGCAAGAGAGGAAGCAAGAGAAAGATTGAGGAGTCAGCCTAGTATCTTGGCTTGCTTTCCTCTTTTCTTCCTTT
This sequence comes from Rhynchomys soricoides, assembly GCA_019843965.1. NCBI lineage: Eukaryota > Metazoa > Chordata > Mammalia > Rodentia > Muridae > Rhynchomys > Rhynchomys soricoides. The sequence continues at coordinate 7,304,769 of JADRCH010000107.1, read as the reverse complement.
CTTTCCTCTCTCTCTCTCTCTTTCTCTCTCTCTTTCTCTCTCTCTCTCTCTCTCTCTCTCTCTCTCTCTCTCTCTCTCTCCAGGAATCAAAGCCAAGGCCACACCACTGAGCTACACCTCCAGCCTTGAGGCCTACTCATTCATAGCAACTTGTTCCTAGAAAACTAATTGGAGTCCCCAGAAGATCACATTAATCATTTCTGAGGTCATGTGACCTGACTATCTCCCATTGGGTGCCACCTCTTAAAGATTCCGCTACCTCTTATTACTGTTACATTAGGGACCAAACATGCAACACAGGAATCTTTGGGTGACCTTCCTCAACCAAACTAGAGCTCTCCAAATACATCCCCTCCCCCCAAATATCAGTTTCCAAAAGAACTGTCATGGATCTGCCTGATGAACAGAGAATCATGGTTCAAATGCAGCTAATGTGGGCCACATCTACTTAATAATGAGAATAAAATGACATAACAAATTTAAAGTGCCCACAGTATGGTTAGTCGGTTCAGAGTATGCTTCAAAATCTAAACAGATATCAACTTGAAACCGGGTTTTGCTACTTACCAAGCTGTGTGGTCTTGAGAAAAAGGTACTCCCTCGCTCTGAGCTTCAGTTTTCTCTGTAAAATGTAGACAATGATACCTAATTCAAAGGAGTCACGTGATAGTTAAATGTAAGGTCCTACTTATAGCTAACATGTAAGTATTTTAATTGTGAACATGGCTTTTCTTCTTTCCCCCCCCAAAAAAAGCCTCAAGAATGAGTCAACAGGCTCTTCCTATTCTTCTACCGTGAGTCTCAAGACACCATCTCCAGAACCTCCCACTTGCCCCCTGCTTGCCTGTCATAAGTTATTGTCCGTGCTTTGCCAGTCCTGTTAAGACAGGCTTGTAAACGGTTACTAGCCTGTTGATTTGGGACTAATAAATTGGGATCTTTACTTTCTCTGCCTTCTCTTCTGCGTCCTCCGGCTCCACATCTTTTACAGTACTAAACTATGGAATGACATCCTTGTCCCCAGAGACACCCTTCAAAACAGAAAACATTTTTAGTATTTTAACGGCTGGTTTCTAAAGGTCTGTTGGTCACAGCTGCCGGTCCTGGGGTGGGGGGGTCACAAAGAAAGAAAAGGAAAGCAAATTGTATGAAACCCACAGATTGACTTTTAACTTAGGCCCACCTTGGGAAAACCCTGGCATCTCTAAGCTCCACACAGACTTCCGGTCCTGTTCTTAGCATTGGGGGCGGGGCAGGGGGAGACAGGCTGGGATTGGAGTGTAGTTTGAACAGAGGTAATTGGCAGATGAGACCACCTCCTTTTGCAGGGGGAAGGGGTAGCTCTGGAAAGGTTTCAGCTAACAGCTTAGAGAAGTGATCCTCCCTCCAAAACTTACACACACACACACACACACACACACACACACAGAGTACTTAATTATTCTGCTGTCAACAGGAAGAGAATATATCCTACCACCCCAGTCTTTGAATTAAAGAAGAAAAAAAAAATAAGGAAGACTATCTATTTCAGTTGTAGTTAACATCAGGCCCGAGAGACTTCTCCAAATGTTGTTCCTGGTAACTTTTCCCTAGAGTAGATAAATGTCCTCTTGTCTCTGAGTTCCCCCACAGATATCTAACTGGATTCCAAACCTGGAAACTCTTAGAAAGAGGCGGGTTTCCTGCAAAGCTGCCCACTTGTTCGCGTTGTTGATCCCATCACTGCTCCTCCGCAGTTTAGGCGCCCAAATTTCCTACGGAGCGGGTCACATTTTTCTGCTTTGATTGCACCCGGCGGCGCTGGAGAGGGGCCTTTCCCCCTAGCGAGCTCCGTGAGGCCAATCCCGCGCACGCGGGAAGGCGCGGTTTCGACAAGGCCAAAACCTTGGGAGGAAGACCGATCAGGCAAGCGCAGGGCTCCGGAAAAGCAACCAGAAGCGACATTCATCAGACCCAGGGCTGCCTCTCACCAGGGACCAGGGTCTGTGCACTCTGTGTTCCACCTGATAGGAGACCCCTCCCGCTGCCCACCGTCTGGGGAGGGATCTACCACAGATCAGATCTGGTGGGGGTGGAGGGGACAGAGATCTCCCAAACCCTTTCCAGAGAATCCAAAGAGTGCAAAACCAGGCTGGACCCCGGTCCTCAGGGTACCCAGTCTGAACCCGCAGCATTTCTTGCCTCCTAAGCAGGTAGGCCAAAATTCTAGACACCCCTCTGGAGCATCGTAGCCAAGCATCGGAGTGTCCTCCGGGAGCCCAGCCCTCCTCCTGGGCCACCTGGCCGCGGGACATTTACCCTCAGCAGAGAGGAAATCCTGTCCGTGCACCCGCTTCCAGAAGCAGCCGCAACTCGGACCAGGGAAGGGAACGTCCGGGGTTGAGCAGGCGCAATCGGCGAATGACCAGAGCTCGGGGGGGGGGGGGGGGGTGGTGGAAGGAGCGCCAACAGCCCCAGCCCCGGGGCTCTGCACTGACCGCGGGGAGTCCCCACCCGCCCTCGGAAGGCGGAGCCGACCCTCTCTGCCTGGACAAGTTCCCTTCGCACCTAGGGGGCGCGGTGAGCAGCTGGGGCGCCCAGGGATTCTTCCAACCAAAGCAAGCCCCAGAATTGGGGCAGGAAGCCGTTCCAAGTCCTTTTTCTCAACCAAAGCTCCCTTCTGTAACCCTTTCTCTGTATGCCTTTTGCTTTGGAAACTCCACGCTGGAACCTATGATGCCCATGAGTTGAGTCCTATCCAAACTGTGAAGCGCCTAGAACACGCTTGCTGATACTTTCTAGAACCTGCCAGGCCAGGGGAGGGGAAAGGGCTGTCTTAAAGCTCTCTCCATTAGGAAGAGGCACTGTCTTAACAGTTTGCTGACAGGTTGTCAGGTCATGATTCGCTCTACCATGCTCTTACCCTTCCTGCCCACAATGGGATGGTTCAAGTGCTGGTCTCAGCTGGCATAGTTACAGATCCAGAGTCCTAGTCTTAACCACTCAGAAGAGAGGGAAAGGGATAAAGGAGACAGACGAGTGGCTCCTACCTCCAGATGCTCCCCTCCGCAGTCAACAGTCTTCTCCAGCCACCATCCTCATCCCTAGCTCAAACAAACAAACAAACAAACAAACATGTTCTGATTTCTCTACGAGGGTGCTGACCTTAGTAGCACCGAGAGCTAAAGCCAAGCCTAGCTTTTTTTTTTTTTTTTCCTTACGTCTAATTCGAACTGAAAGGAGCATGAAAGCACCTAACTAGGCCGTCTGGTTTAATCTGAGGACATTTTCCCCCTTTCGAGACTCCGCCCCATACCACTTTTACCTACCCAACAGGTTTGCAAACTGTTTCAAACCCAAGGGACTGAGCATAGGACAGGCCATCTTGGGCGCTCAGAGTTGCTAAGTCTGGAGAGGGGATTCTATTCTTAATGGACACTAAAGCCAATGGGGCACATACCTGGTTCGCTTGAGGCCCAACGCAGGGGCCCGCTGTCCGCCAGCCTTGTGTGGACTCCGCCCAGCACATTCTGTCTACCGTGCCTTCCACCCGCCAGCACGGGGCTGTTCTCTTAATGAATTACTAATGAGTTAAAATTGGGCAGCAGGCTTAATTAAAGCGTAGAGGCAATGTGTTTACCACATTGTAATTGAACTCATTAGGGCTATGGCTTTTTGTTTTTTAAGCAGCCGCCTTCCTTCTTCTCTGCATCGAATAATCTCTGGGAATCGTGTATTAGAGAAGCGGTAGTGAGAAAGTCAATTCTTTGAATGAAAAAGACAGGACGAGATGGAGAGACTATCATACCTCCACTCGGTGAGGCCTTGGTGGGTCTGGATCCAGGCCAAGACTTCCCAAGAAGTGCAAAGGGAAGGTCAATCCGTGGCTGAGACCAGCACCAGGATAGTCACTTAGGGACTAGGCCAGTGCAGAAAACCTCCCTATGTAAGGCCACCTAGTCCTCCTGGGTTCTGTCCACCTTGCTAGAATCCCTCCCCGGAGACCTGATCTCTACCTGGAACTCCCTGGCCCACACTTGCCAGCCCTCTCCCCAGGTTTGACTCATCCCCAAAGCTCCCCCATACCCCTTGATGGGAAGGACTCACTCGCAGGACTTTAACCTTCCCAGCATTCTTCCCTCGGTTCCATAGATACTCAATTGATGTTCACAATCAATGTTCCCAAAAGACACCAGCCTCTAGGTCCAGCCTCCCCTCGGGTGGTTGTTCTCAAGAACTGGAGAAGGATACAGCTATTAATGAACTGTCTGTCAATGGGTGGCACAGGAGACCTACAGGCCGTGAGACAACCTTTCCCGTGAGAATCTCAAGGTCAGCCCAGGCTATGTACACCCGGTGTGCATGGCTAACCTTTTGCCCTAGGCCGCACTGCAGCTACCCGGCCCTCAACTTCACCTTCTATGGGTGCTGTTTAAACTACTGGGCACCGAGAGGGTGAGGGGTGAAAGACTGTCTCTGCGCTGTGGCTCTGCCGTGCTCTGCCTGACCAACAGGCGGCGTCAGAGACCCAGGTCTGAGCAGGGAAGTGGGGGTGCGGATCTGAGCAAGCTAAACTGAGAAGCTGGGTGCGAGAAGATCGACCCTCACCCCAAACTTACAAACTTGCGGAGAAGGGAAGTAGGAAGAGCTAAGGGGCTACGAGGAACGGAGAGCAGGGGAGGGGCAAGGACTGAACGGGGACCCGGAGAAGTACCAGCCCGCAAGCAGGCACGCAGAGGAGCGCGGACTGCGGGCGGTGGCGGATCCCGCGCGAGAGAGGCGGCCGGCGCCGCTGGAGACAGAGTCGGAGCAGCGGCGGAGCGCCAGGCAGGCGGGAGGACCGAGCGCTGGGGCCGAAGACAGCGCGGGCAGTGCGGACAGGTAAGTGGCTCATCCTCTGCCCTCGGCCTCCACTCCTTTTGAGAACCCGGAGCTGAAAGGCACTCCAGGAATTTCCGGCCCCAGTGGAATCCCACCGCTGACCCCGACCTCCTCCCTCCCCTCTGGCATTAAGCGCACACCGGTTCCCAAGTGCCTGCCTCACACCTTTTGCAGGTTTTGTCAAAGTCTCCCATCCTGTCCATTCCCTGCACCACCTTAGCTCTTCTCTCCTTCTGACCCAGGAGGTTGAGGTAAATTGTTTCTAATTTGTTGGTAAAAGATTAATTGCAGAGGGTGGGTCGATTTGATTAAGGCAATTAATCTTTGGTTACAGCGTTCCTGATGTCACGAGGCGGGGCTGGGGGGCGGTTGAAGGGAGAGAAGCCAAACAAGAGTTTTTAGAAGGGAGCCCCCTGCCAGGGGCCGAATCCAGATCCCCCCAACAACAACAACAACAACACCCACCCTTTGGTACATCATCTACCCCGCAACCCGCAGCCTCGGGACCCAGGCCGGCGGTTTCAGCACCATCAGGTCCGGACAGCGACTCCTGCGGCTGAGCTTCATAACTTCTGGTCCCTGGAGGTAACACAAAGCAGTCAGCGGCCAGAACAGACGATGAAGAGTGTACGACACCCCCCCACACACACACACACCTCCTTTCCAACTACTGAGTTCCCGTTCTCTTGTGCCTCAAAACTACCGTGGGTCCAGGAAAGGAACCCCCAACAACACCCCTTAGTAAAGTTCCCAAAGCTGGAGTTTTCTCGCTTCCTGAATAATTAATGTTTGTCATAAATAATTGATGAAGGCAGTAGAGAAGGGAAGAGGGAAGCGGTGAGTGAGAGCCAGAGCGGCTAAAGAGAGATCGAAGAGTTTGTTAAAGGACCATTAAAGAAGCCTTGCTGGGAACGGCATTCCTCCGTAGATCACAGGGTGCTGTTTCACCCTGGCACGGGCTAAAAGCGGGAGACAAGGAGCCTAGCTGAGTCGGGGCGGGGGACGGTGAGCTGACCAAACCTGAAACACCCACTTCGGACCTAATATCAGTACTCTCCCCGTCACTCCATTTCCCTCACCAGGATTCATCACAGAGCCCTGGGGACCTGAGTCTCTCCCTCTTCTCTGTGCTAAAAACTCGAAAGTATGGAGGTTCTAAGCTACAGAGTAAAGACTCGGGGGGCGGGGGTGAACCTTAGATCTGAGCTCTGTCAGTTCTGCTCGGGGCTTTGGCCAGAACAGATCAATCTCAGCTAACTTGTAGGTGCTTCCCCACAGTTCCTTCTACCTCTTTTAAGACTTCCCCTTCTCATCCTTCTAAGTAATCCAACCCCCCTAGTACAACAGCTTCTAGCCGGTTTTTTTCCATCTGCGTCCACCACAGCTAGAAGGAACAGGCCATTTCCAGTTACCCCCCCTGTTTCATTCTCTACCTCATAAGCGTCTCCACTGCAAGACTCCCTCCAGTCCCAACATACTGGCTTTTGACATCTTACATCCAAACTCACAGGGGGTCTCAATCCTGGATGAAACCCCAAGAAGAAACTCTTATGTTCAGGCTGGAGGCCTTCGGCTTCTCTGGGAAGCCTGGACAGCCAGCCACACAAGTTTCTAGAATGAAACTCTCCGGAGTCTCTGGACCATACAGCCAATGCAGTATTTCACTGGGACTCTCTGAGGCCACCCCACCAGCAAAAGTATGTGTCTTACTGGTGAAACTTGGCACCAGCGTTTGGAACAAGTTATGGTAGACTGCACTACCACCACTGGATGTGACACTCAGACCTGCCAGGGACTCTGGAGCCTCCCTCCTAGTTCCTCCTACCGTTGCCCAAGAGTTTCCCTCATGTCCTTTCCTGTAAGATTCATCTCCTGATCTCTGAGCGAAGATGGAAATGGTTGCCCAAGCCTCGAAGAGTTTAGAACCTGAAAACCCGCAGTCGGTTATATTTTCCCAACCAACTCCACTCAACTCTGCAAACCCAGAGCTTTTTTTTTGACCTGAGAGTTCTGAAGGGGTAAGGGAGGTGGAGTTGGGAGTCTTCTGGGGTTGTATGTGCACCAGTAGGATCAAAACCTAGGAAGGATGTGAAACTAGAGAGAGCGGTAAGAAGAAACAAGATGGGAGAGGCTAGTCCTGGAGCAGTGGATGGTTTACTTCTCATATAAAACACAACTCTCCCAAATAGGAAGTTACTGTAAACAAGTATCAATAATGAATGGATCTCCTGTAATAAAATACTTAGATAATTAGCACAAGTCAAGTGGTTGTGTCATGTTGACCTTTTGGGAATTCTGAGCCGGAGAATTTTTCTCCAGAAATCCTCAGAACGCCACTTATGTTCTCAAGAGAAGGTGAGAATGAAGTAGTCTCCTTCTATTCTGTTATGATATGGTTTTCCATTTCTGAACCAGAACATAAGTACTTCTGAAATATAACGGAAAACTCTCTTTGGTGAATTCAGAACAGTCATTAACATTCAGTTTTAAGTGAATGTTAACAGTAAATAAAGAAATCTCTTGATTGTAACAGTAGTAACAAAGCAGTAATTACCCAGTAGGTGGTCATCAGTAATGATAAATGAGTCATTATTACTGGGTGAGTCTGGGAACTCGATTTTGGAAACTACTTCAGACTTTTTAGCAGCATGGCTGGTTACAAAGCATTCCTTAGCCTGCAAAAGCCATATAATTTTATACACAATTTAGGTGAAAATAAATTTAAATCTGTATATTACATTTTTAATTTCAAGTTAGTAATTAAAGTTGGTTCATTATATCTCCTCTGAAACCCCCAGTGCTCATCTCCATGGTTTGTTTGTGCAATTTGTTTCTAAGACACCCAAGGTTACACAGTTCTAAAAGATGGAAAATTTAATTATTTGCCTACATTAAGAGTTTGTCAGTGATATCATAATATGTTTTGGAAAAAAGTTGAGATGCTATTGCCTTTGGTCTGGGGATATTCCTGAAAATATGACACCTAGCAAATATTCAGATAGAGTATTAAAAAGACTTTTCAATTTTTTGTGTATTTCAAGATATCTCTCTTGAACAACAACAACAAAAAGCCTCTTTCAGCTTTGGAGCTTGAAGGCTCCGAAGCTGGAGCAGCTTGTCATGAGACTTACCTGCCTAATGTGTTAAAGTTTGCATGCAGAAGGAACGTGCGCTGCTTACTGGACACCCCCCCCCTCCAGAGCGCACATGGTAGTTTCTTAGTGTAGTAGCAAATAGGATCAATCTTGGGGGCAAAGCAGATTTTTTTTTTTTCAATGTGGACAGCATTAGGGGAAAGAACAGGAAAAGAAAACCAAGAAATTCCTTCATTTCTCCCAGAAAGCAAAATCCGATGTTCTATCTAGCAGTGTCAGCTAAGGAGGTGTTAAATGTGTATCTGTGCCATTTTTTTTTCTCCAGTGACACATCAACAGACAAGCTATACCCCTCCCCCTCTCCCCTCCCTTTCCCGAGCTTTAAAAGGTCCTGTTCTACATCCTCTGTGTCAGTCACTTCTTAAACTAGTTCCGTGAAATAAAAGAGCCACTTACAAAGTAAAGTAAGCCGGAACCTCATTTCATATATTGTCGTATTGAAATCTTCATACAATTAAAGACTCTCATGGGAATCCACCCAAATACTTGGCTTGGTTTCCTCTTTCACAAAATATGCTCCTTCTCTCTCTCTCTCTCTCTCTCTCTCTCTCTCTCTCTCTCATTTCCCCCTTTCTCCTTTCCCTTTAGGAATGGCAATCAAAGAAAGAAAAGAAAGAAGGCAGGCATCTTTTCTTGTTATTCGCTATTGCAGTAGCATCTTTGAGATGCATCTTTGCCAATGAAAGCCCCATGTAGATGCCTTTCCTTTTGTTGCAGCAGCCTAGGTTATTCAGGAGCAGAGACAAAAGCCTGAAGTGATGTGATCTAAATGAGCTCCGGGGTTTTCCAGCTGGGACCACCTCCATTTCAAAGGACCCCCTCCTTCTCAGTGTGCAGAGAAGGGGAGTGGAGGGGGTGGGTCATATGTGTATGCATGCTCCGGGAGAGGGAGAAAGGAGAGGGAAGGGAGGAGAGCCTAGCGCACAGGCTCATTCCCTGTCACTCTTCATCTCTGATGCACATTTGCAGGTGTATTTAGGGAGAGCCTGCATCCCCAAACCCTTGGTGTTGTTGTTACCTTTGAATTTCATCCTGATCAACTAATATTTGTTAAGTGAACATCACATGTGCTAACTTCATGCTCCGACCTGGATTTATTAGCTCCTATAAATGATGTCTTGCTGTATTCATAGGCATGTGGGAACTGTGAGAAAATAAATGTTCATTTTCTGTTTAAAAACAGAAATAGCAACAGTAAATGTCTTAATTGTTCCCGGTCTCTGCAAACTGATAAAGAGCTTTCTCTGCCATTTACCCAAGTTCAAGTTTTCTTGCAATAATGGCTTCCTTTGATAAAGAAAAATTAAGATTGAATCTTCCCCCAGAATTTTTATTTCTTATAAAGGTATGCGCTTGAAACTTACGAAGGAAACATTAATTCTCGTGAGGAACTTAAGGGTACATAGTTTGGGGGTGTATTTTTTCTTCCTTTCCCCAAGAAAGTTTGTGTTCTCACTGCTTGTCATGGGTAGCTGGAGAAAGGGTCCTTTTTATTGGATAATGTTTAGGAAAGGTTCAAAGATTGTCTCTGCCTCCAAAAGTTCAATGACCTTTATCATTTCTTCGTGATCTCCATCGTGAATGGACCTTTGGTTGCCTTCTGGTCTTTGCTTTCCTTTACATGACTCTGATTGAGTCAATGGAGTGAAAATCAAGGAGTTTAAGCTAGGCTTGATGGGCAAGTGGAGGAAAAGATGGGAATTGAGAACTCAGAGCAGTCAGCAATTAGTACCATTATGGACATTGCCCTTGGTAATTTTTATTATTAATTTCTTTAAAGTAGGATGAACAAACACTTGTTGGGATTTGGGCTACCTGAATATAAAATGAACACTAAAACTTGGTATGATGTCACATGAGAATTGAAATTTCAAGACCCTTTCTATAAATAAATAAATAAATAAATAAATAAATAAATAAATCTATACTGGGGCTGGAAAGATGGCTCGGTGTGACTCCAAGAACATATCCACTTGTATATGTCTGGAGTTCAATTCCCAGTACCTACATTGGTTGGCTCACCAAGCTTGTTAACTCCCACACCAGGGGAATCCAACACCTCTGGCTCCTAGGCCATGTATACCTGTGTGTTTGTGTGTGTGTGTGTGTGTGTGTGTGTGTGTGTGTGTGTGTGCTCGGTGCATACACGAGCACACACACACACACACACACTTAAAAAACAAAATAAATCTTTTTAAAAATACTTTATCAGTTAAGGGCAAAATATAATTTTAGAGAGAAAAACTGATATTCCTGCGAGTAAGTTGATTTCACCTCTGCTCACTAAGCTAAAGCATAGTTGATGCTATTTATTGTGGAGCCATTTATGCCATCTAGAGCATCTTCTAACAGATTGAGTCCTCCCTCCCTCTCATTCTCTAGGGAAGGGCGGTTTAGAGTACCATGTATTAAATACAAAGCACACCACATGTGTGGATACATATAGACATTTATAGTGTGTATATTCATATAATTTAATTCCCACTTCAGCCCAGTGTACTACCTAGCAACCTCCCCATTTTGCAAGTGAGGCTTGTGAAATGTAGGTATCTGAGCAAGTTTCCACAGCAGGGAGCGGTCACAGAGAAATTAGTACCAGCTTTGTGTGAATCCCCTTTATTTGGTGACCTCATCTGTCCACCAGGCTTCAAGTCTCCTTATGAATCTCCCTTGCACTTCTGGGAGTGACCGGGACATCATGTCTTTCCCTTATCTGATATGGAAATATCATGCCAGAAGCATCTAAGTCAAGGAAGGGAGCAGAGATATTCCTGCCTGAAAGTGAATAGAAACAAAAGGGGAACAGGAGTTAGAGGGAGGGATAGCGGGGTGAACCTTTGATATTCAACTAGCATGGGTTCCTAGACAGCACGATGAGAGAGCTAACCGAAGGGAGGTTAGAAGAGATATGCACTGTCTCTGGTTGTAATAGAGTTATTATCTTAAGGTCTTTATCTTCTAAACGAGGCCGTTTTGACAAGTTAGAGCTGTGATTTTTGCAGCACCTCTTGCCTGCCTCTTAAATGTAATAGGCCCTGCCTCTGCCCAAAGCTGAATCCAATGCTCCCGTGGCGACCAGCTGGGAGAGTTCGTCCAGGATCGGTTTTGCCTCGGAGCATCGTATTGTGTCAGCACCGCGGACAGCTCCCCCTTCTCAGCTACCAGGGCGTCCTTCTCAGCCCCAGTCATCTCGGGCTCAATCAAACCCCTTCCAAAGTGGAAAGCGCTGGACTCGGCCCTGGCTTGGTGTGGGTTCTCTTCAAACAGTTAATAATATTCTTAGCTATAAGATTCCACTAGCGCTGGCCGCGTACACTTGCATGAAGGCCTTGTCTCTCTCGCCTCTACAGTTCCGAGGGGGCCAGCTCGGTTTGTGGTTTTCCTTTGGGTCCAAGCGTCTGGACTCCTTTACCTGTCCTTAGCCTGGGTGAACCGCAGCCGCCCGGAATGGAGATGAGAGTGGAAATGCTCTCCTTTGTGTGGTGATAGATCATGCAAACGGGTGACACCAGTTTAACCAATAAAACTATTTGAATCAATTAGCAGGCTGAGGAGAGACCCGACGTGTAAAACGCATGTCCGCTCAAATAGGAAAGCATTGATTAACTCGTCCCAAACAGCATCCTCCTGCCTGGACCGACTTCTCCCAGGGTCTGTCAGGGCTCCAGATGCCAGGGCAAGGACTGGCATAGCCCAGAGGAGCAGCAGTATGGAACTTGATCAAAGCAAACAAAGGGTTTGAAACAGTGAGTAGAACGGTTGCTCACAGAACACAGAGGGACTGCCATGCACGGAGCTCAGACAAGATTCTCTGAGAACAGAATCCACTTTGAAAAAAAAATTTTTGTGTCTACAACTGGCCTGTCGTACCCCACCCCACCCCCACCCCACCCCCACCCCAAGCAGGACATCCAGACTCACTGGGGAAATGAAATACTGGCTCTTCTTATAATCATTTGAATAAAATATTTAGCCTTTCATTACACATTTCTAATTCTAGTGAAATATATATCAGGCTTATGTTCAGTAAAGAAAGCTCCAAAGCACTGAGTTGGTGACTGCTGATGCTACAGGGGTGTGGAGTCACATAAGGGACAGAAGGACAGAAAGCAAAGACCCAGTCAGAGGAATTTCTTTTCAAAGGAAGATAATAAGTAGACACCTTTTTAAGAGTAGGACTCGGCCTCTTTAGTAAATAAGTGGGCTGTAGGGTAAACGCATAAACCCAGGGCACATCGTTCTCACAGAGCTGCCCCAGTATTTCCCTGTGGTACCTCACTGAGAGATAATCAACTTCTGTCATCCTAAGCCTGCCCCTCGGATGGCTTTCTGTGGGGCTGAAGTTTTCCTTCCAGCATCCTGGGCTCTGGGGACAGAGCAAGTCTGAATCTATTTTGTGGGAGCCCTTGACTCCAAAGGAAGGCAGGCAAAAAGGAAAATGCGGGCTGGGCCCTGGAACATTGGAAGCAGGCTTAGGGATGGACAGTTGGGCAGGAAGACTACTCATGTTTGTCTTCCTGGTGATGGGGCTGGAGAACGGCAGCGTGGCTGTTTAGGCAAATGAAAGAGACATCCCCCAGATCCAAGTTTTCCTTCTTGCAAATGGTATCTAGGAGCATAGACAGGAAACACTGAGCCCCTTAAGACAAGGTCTAGTTTTTGCTTTCAGATAAGGGAAAAATTATTTCACTGCCACTTGAAACTTCTGCCTTCAACAAATGTTGCCATTGTCATGGTTCTAGGACTGTTTTCAGGATGCTAGTTATCTAAAGCGCACAAGTCCTGAGCAGAGGCCCTAGCTTTCTTGACTCTCCTTGGCTCTGTTAACCTATGGAGAGCTGTTAAGATTTCACATTTTTTTTACTTGTCTTTGTTGTAATGGGATCTGGCTGGGCTTTGGGCTTTATGGAGGCACAGCATAACTGCCCAGCCCTCAGCTTACCTCACCTGGCAGTAAGTGGGCTTCATCTGGGGTGGTACTGGAAGAGCATAACTTGCTGCTCCTTAGAATATTCTCCAAACAAATGGCTTCTTATTTTTGATAAACTGGCCAGTGACTGCTTTGTCTCTTAAGAGCCAGCCAATGAGGAGATAACATTGCATACTTCATCCCAGAGTGTGCCTCAGTTTAGGGAGCTAGGAAGAGAGATCTTTCTCATCCTAGTTGGTTCCTTTTGGGGGAAGGGTCTGCATGCTCTTAGAGAAGTCTGTAGAAATTTATTTCTCCAGGGGAATTGGCAATTTGTCCAAGGGCCTCTGTAATAGACCACCCTAGTTTCTTCTTGTGCAGACATGGCCTGCATAGATCTAACAAAATGAGTTAGAGGGTGTTCCAGCCGTCGCTGGTGGATGAATGCACACTGGTACCCACCAGTGTCTTCACCCAGTTGTACCCACTCTCGACCAGCTGGTCAAGGATCAGTAGGTGGCTACTTTGCCCTGAAAAGTAAGTGCAAACCTGGGCTCAGTAATCTCTTCCCTGCTTCTTTCCCAGTTTCTGCCTTGGGAACCCAACGGAGAAACTTCTCTCCTCTCTCTCCTTCTGCAGTGTTTCAAACGAGTGCTGAAACTAATCTGCTCACCTTCGGAGACACAGAGGCTGCTAGTGTGCTTCCTGCTCCGGAGGAACTGTTCAGGAAGGAGGGTGACTTCGAGAAATAAGAAGGGGCTAATACAGGCAGGTAGACACTTAGTATTCTAGAATCTCCCCAGGATTCTTGCAAACGATTGAGCTTTGGACTCCTAAATCAGATCAGGGGATCCAGCCTCTTGCTGCGTTTTGTTCCCAGGTTGAGGAGCTGCCCAGTTGCAGTTGGCTAGGTGGTGGCGTTCGTGCCTGCAGGAAAAGGATCTCTATGTAGCTCCTTCTCGCTTTCGCTCTCCCCCTCCCTCCCTGTAACATGCCAGCCCTTTAATGTGGAGTGTCAGGGAGACGGTGACGTCACCCTGCCCGCTGGGTGGCGTCCCCACCATCGGACACGAGTTCAGAGACAGAGAAAGGCGCTGTCAGACTGCGCTCCACTTGGGGCTCGCTTGCCGCGGGTTTCCGCGCACCCACACTTTCTGCGGTGGTGGGGACACCTTGCCCCAATCCAGTCCCGCATTCTCCCACCCCCACACCCCCCCCCGCCGGGGTTCGAGCGCCATTAGCTCGCTCCAGTGCCGGGATCTTCGCTCAGCTCGCCTGAGTCCCGCTCGCTGGATTCGAGGACCCGCTTGGATGCTTCCCCTCCGAGCGCCCTCGGAAGATGGGCCGACAGCCACTCGCCTAAAGACATCAAGGGGTTACCAGGTACTGCCCAAACCCGCCGGTCATGTCTCGGCACCCGGCTGAGGAATTTGTGCGCTAGGTGGAGGGGCGGTGGGCCTTGGAAACGATGGGATCAGAGTCAGGAGAAGGAGGGTCGTTTGCCTTATGAGGCAGATGGAGAAGTTTGTCAGGCTCCTTTTTCAGTTCAACTAACTTTTAATTGTCTCTTCTTTCACCCCTCAAAATATACCCCAACAGAAATTTTATTTCTGTCTTGATGAAGGAGTTTCTGGAAGGGTTTGAGGTAAACATGGAGACACTCAAGAGCAGGCATTTCTGCCGGGTCTTCCGCTGTGAAGGCTGTGGTTCCCAACGCGGAACCAACTCAGCATCCGTGGCGCGTGTTTCTAAGAATCGAGAGTTCGAATTCTCCCTGGGTCTCACTGAGCTAATTCAGTCTTCTCTAAGAGAAAAATGGGCCTGGAAGAGTCATGAGCAAAGCTAGAGCTGGTTGTGTCAAGCTCAGATATCACCACGCCTTGAGTGCCATTTAATGCCCTAACCCCCGAAAATATGGCCTCTGGTCTGCAAAGTGACTGACACGCCTAGCTCCTTCGATGGAGTCCAGGTTTGTTTGGCCTTCTTGGAGGTCGCAGAGCGAGCTGAAGATCCCCGTGGCAGCAGGTCAGAGGAGGTCATCCGGATGTCATGGGGACCCAAAGAAGGAACATTCAGTTAAAGGGATTGGGTAGTGTATTCTCTGTGATCTGTGATCAATGTAACAAAATCCAGTTTGTGCGTCGGGCGGGCGATGGCCACTGATGACTTTCCAGGGCAAAGGACAGCTTTGGCCTACTCATGGTGCAAGTAGCTACGGCAAGACCATCCCCTGTTTTCCTGGGAAATGGGTCACTTAACTTGTTTGACTTAGCGTTATTGTCGCACAGGTTTCTTTCCTCTGCCTTTCCTATAAGTTCAACTTAGTGAAAATTTATTTTTCGGCATTGGGGTAACCAACTGGCACCAGGTGAAATCAGGAATTTTATTTCAGTCTGAACCCATGCGTCCAATTTCAGTGCGCCTACTATTCATCTGGAAATTATAGTTACCGATAGGCTTACTCTTAACATATATAACAATACCGGCGTAGTTAAAGGTGGAAATGTCATGAAAGTTAACTCGTGTGAAACTAGATATATTTTACCTCTGCCAGGTGTGACTCCCAAGAAGTGTTTCTTTGCGCGCTTTTGGGTTTAATATATTTACCTGTACTGACACACGTACCTTGTATCAATGACAAGAAAGTACTTTTTTAAAATGCTTATGTTTCTAACTTCTTGATCCATCTATTTAGAACTAGAAGTCCTTAGCTCATAAAATGAGTGTTTGAAATTTTGAAACTGACGTATTTTATTTTGGGGTAATCAGGCGTATAGACTTTCCTCACCCCAGCCCTCAAATTTTCTAATTACAGTAAATAAAATAACACCTAAAAGCATGGACAGGAAAGAAGAGATTTCGTTTTTGCTTTAATAAGCAATGCTTCAACCAGTAGTGAATCTCCCCCACCAAGGAAACCACAGACACCACAAAATTCTCTTTTCAAAATATTTGGTTTTTTTTTTTTTTAACCAAAATCGATTTTTTTAAGCACACCTGAATTCATTTTTTTTCTCTCTCTCTCTCTCTCAATTTGGGTTTTACAGGCCAAGTTCAAGTTCTTCATGACTTGTATAATCATTAATGACAATAGTCATTGCTTTCCTGTTCCTATTGAGCACCTATCTTGTTCCAACAATCATTTTATTCCATAAATCCAGAATGTCTTGAGCTTCCTAGGAATTTGTTGAAACAGATAAATAGACAGAGACAGATAAGTAGACAGAATTTGCTTGGGACGAGCAGGACACAAGACAAATTGTTAACTCCAAGTCCCTGAACTTTCTCAAGGGCTATCTTGAAGGGAATTTTAAAAGATGACCTTTGCCCGTCTGACTTTTGCTCAGTTGCCTAGTCATAATCAGGTCTTAACCAAGGCAAGCAAGCTATTGTAATTTTCAATTTGTTCTCATCCCACCCTTGTCTTAAGACCGGGAAAGGTTCAAGTCAACTTTCTCCTTTCCTTTCCAGTCTCCAAGGCAAACCCGGAGCGCTAAGCCCGCTGTTCTTCAGTGGAGGAGATGGCTTCCAGCCCACTGTCAGGGCCCAATGACATTCTACTTGCATCGCCGTCCAGCGCATTCCAGCCCGACGCATTGAGCCAACCGCGGCCGGGCCACGCCAACCTCAAACCCAACCAGGTGGGCCAGGTGATCCTCTATGGCATTCCTATCGTGTCCTTGGTGATCGACGGGCAGGAGCGCCTGTGCCTGGCGCAGATCTCCAACACTCTCCTTAAGAACTTTAGCTACAACGAGATCCACAACCGCCGAGTGGCGCTGGGCATCACGTGCGTGCAGTGCACACCTGTCCAACTGGAGATCCTGCGGAGGGCTGGGGCCATGCCCATCTCTTCGCGGCGTTGTGGCATGATCACCAAGCGTGAAGCCGAGCGCCTTTGTAAGTCATTCCTAGGCGAAAACCGGCCACCCAAGCTGCCGGACAACTTCGCCTTCGACGTGTCGCACGAGTGCGCCTGGGGCTGCCGCGGCAGCTTCATCCCAGCGCGTTACAACAGCTCTCGCGCCAAGTGCATCAAGTGTAGCTACTGCAACATGTATTTCTCACCCAACAAGTTCATTTTCCACTCCCACCGCACCCCGGACGCCAAGTACACGCAGCCAGACGCGGCCAACTTCAACTCCTGGCGCCGCCATCTCAAGCTCACAGACAAGAGCCCTCAGGACGAGCTAGTCTTCGCCTGGGAGGACGTCAAGGCCATGTTCAACGGTGGCAGCCGCAAGCGTGCGCTCCCTCAACCCAGCGCGCACCCGGCCTGTCACCCACTCAGTTCCGTCAAGGCTGCTGCGGTGGCGGCCGCAGCCGCAGTGGCCGGGGGCGGGGGCCTGCTGGGCCCGCACCTGCTTGGGGCTCCACCTCCACCGCCGCCACCACCACCCTTGGCTGAGCTGGCGGGCGCACCTCACGCCCATCACAAGCGGCCGCGCTTCGACGACGATGACGATTCCCTCCAGGAGGCGGCCGTGGTGGCTGCAGCCAGCCTCTCTGCAGCCGCAGCCAGCCTCTCGGTGGCCGCAGCCACAGGCGGCGCCGGGCCAGGCGCAGGTGGCCCCGGAGGTGGCTGCGTGGCCGGCGTGGGCGTGGGTGCCAGTGCGGGGGCTGGTGCAGCAGCTGGCACCAAAGGGCCACGCAGCTACCCAGTCATCCCAGTGCCCAGCAAGGGGTCGTTCGGGGGCGTGCTACAGAAGTTTCCGGGCTGCGGGGGCCTCTTCCCGCATCCTTACACCTTCCCGGCCGCGGCCGCAGCCTTTGGCTTGTGCCACAAGAAGGGGGACGCGGAGACAGCGGCCGAGGTCCTGGGGGGAGCGGGCGCGGGGAGCGCAGGTGCGGCGCCCAAGGCCGGGCTGTCGGGTCTCTTCTGGCCCGCGGGACGCAAGGACGCCTTCTACCCTCCCTTCTGCATGTTCTGGCCACCGCGGACCCCCGGCGGACTGCCCGTGCCCACCTACCTACAGCCCCCGCCGCAGCCGCCGTCTGCGCTCGGCTGCGCGCTGGGTGACAGTCCGGCCTTGCTGCGCCAGGCCTTCCTGGACCTGGCCGAGCCGGGCGGTGCAGGTGGCAGCGCCGAGGCTGCGCCCCCGCCGGGCCAGCCTCCCCCCGTGGTGTCCAACGGCCCAGGCTCGGGTCCTCCCGCTACTGGGGGCACCGGAGCACGCGACACGCTCTTCGAGTCGCCCCCGGGCGGCAGCGGCGGGGACTGCAGCGCCGGGTCCACGCCACCCGCAGAGCCCGGAGTGACATCCGGGACCGGGGCTGCCTCCTCCGGAGCCGGCTCTGTGGGCACCCGGGTGCCAGCTCCCCATCACCCGCACCTCCTGGAAGGGCGCAAGGCGGGCGGCGGCAGCTACCACCATTCCAGCGCCTTCCGGCCGGTGGGTGGCAAGGACGACGCAGAGAGCCTGGCCAAGCTGCACGGGGCGTCGGCGGGCGCGCCCCACTCGGCCCCAGCGCACCATCATCACCACCACCATCACCCGCCCCATCACCACCACCACCCTCCTCAGCCGCCGTCCCCGCTGCTGCTGCTGCAGCCACAGCCCGAAGAGCCGGGGTCGGAGCGCCACCACCCAGCCCCGCCACCCCCGCCACCGCCACCCCCTCTGGCCCCGCAGCCGCACCACCGAGGCCTTCTGTCCCCCGAGGGCACCAGCTGCAGCTACCCCAGTGAGGACAGCTCTGAAGACGAGGAGGACGAGGAGGAAGAGCAGGAGGTGGACGTGGAGGGCCACAAGCCACTGGAAGGCGAGGAAGAGGAGGACGGTCGAGATCCCGAAGACGAGGAAGAAGAAGACGAAGAGACCCGGGTTCTTCTCGGAGACTCCCTGGTTGGCGGTGGCCGGTTCCTCCATGGCCGAGGGCTGTCGGAGAAGGGGAGCAGTCGGGACCGCACGACGCCGGCCGTGGGTGCTTTCCCTCTAGCGCTGAACTCCTCCAGGCTGCTACAGGAGGATGGGAAGCTGGGGGACCCCGGAGGCTCGGACCTGCCGGCACCCCCACCCCCATCCCTGGCCCCCCAGAAAGCAAGCGGCGGTGGAGGCAGCAGGCCGGGCAGCCCTGTCCACCATCCATCACTGGAGGAGGAGCCCTCTTACAAAGATGTAAATATCCCCTTTAGGCTCTTTCAAGCTAATTATTATTATTTAAATGCACCTTTAGGCTGAATCAGTTACATATGCACAGGAAGATGAATCGCCACATTTCCCCACAGAAATGAAATATTCAATGTGTTTGGGAGTAGTTATTTCCTGCCAGGGTCCTTCATAAAAATGTGGTTCCCGGTCCTGCAGCCTTCTGAGGCTTACGACCTCCCTTCACCTCTTAGATTTAGGTTGACTGCTTGTAGAAGTCGAAACAGACACCATAATCCAAGTCCCTTAGCCCAAGTTCACCAGAGAGACACCGACACTGGTGGAATGATCCTACTCACCGTTTCAATAGAGTTCAGCACCTTCTCTACCATGGCCTAGTTTCTTTTCAAAAGATTGAAAATACAGTGATTTCAAAAGTTGAATTCCCTTTTATTTTTAATGTTTAAATCAAGCCAGAACGGGAGCATGTGTAAAACTATGTGTCTTGTAAATCAATCCAGAATCTTTAGCAAGACTTTCCCAAGCCCCATTTCCACTAACTGGAAAGTGCTACCCAGGACCCCTCAGAAACCAAAGTTACATTTAAATGGTTCTGCATGCTGTGTTCACTCAAGCTTGCAAAGGAAACATTTTCCAAGGTCTCAGATAGAGGTAAAGCTCTTCTGATACAGTGTAAACTTGACAAATAGCACGGTGTGTTTATTTACAGGGCTAACCTAGCATGCATTTAATTAATCTGTGTTACCTCTTAAGGCCTAGTGGAGGTATACACAGGCATATGCACCGATTTAAGAGTAAAAGCTATTCAGAGATGATGATCATCAAAAAAAACAAAAAAAAAAAGTCTCCTGAGGCTCCATGGAGTCACTTTTATTGATGCCTCTTCCTGCTGACTACTGACATTAGCATATGGTTTAATCCAGGCATTGATTTGTGTGTGTAATTCTTGTCCACACAGAATCAGAAACCTAAGGAAAACAACCAAGTTATTATATCTACAAAGGATGACAACTTCTCAGGTAAAGCAAAAGTGAGCCATCATTTGTCTTTCTTACATTCATCCATTTCTGTGGTTCATACCAAACCTCCCTAACCCCTTCCCCCAGCCCCCATACCTCCTTGCATTCTCCATTCCATAGGGTTTTGTAAGGGATATGCTGCTCTGCTGTTGTCTGAGCACAGCTTACACACACACACACACACATGATGCAGCAATTCAGTAGTTTCCAAGCAATGGCAAGTTTTTAAATAATTGTATCAATGTCCCCCAAGCTCAAGACTGTTCTCTGCATTTCAATGACATCAGCTCTCTCAACATACACAAGTATATAATATATATCGACGTATATGTCTTTGTCTTCTCTCAATAGTCACCAAGGTTTGGGATTCCAAACAGAGCCCTCAGATTGTTTCTCTTTAGAGCTAGTCACTCTCAAACTTAGGCAGAGTAAATACAAATTCTTTCTCTCTGTCTCTCTGATCCCTTCAGTTTGGTCACTTGTAGATTTCACACTCTGTTTTGGTTCTAGATAAGAACAAGGAACACAGCTTTTTCCTCACAGACTCTGATTCTTCTGGAGACTTTTGGAGAGAAAGATCAGGTAGGCTGGGAACACACAGGGGGAGTGAGCAGTCAGATGACAGACAGGGTGGATATTCATAATCAAAAGACTGGGTATTTAGGACGAAGCTAAAGCTAGGAGGGGAGAAAAAAACAATTCCCAGTAGATATAACTAAGAAAAACACAAATAGGAAAGCAGTGACATTAATAGCAATAAGATTATTAATTGCTGGGCATATTTCAGAAGAAAATTCAGAAATATATCAGGTTACACAATGAAACAGGCTGCAAAAGCGTAAAATGACAATAATTGAAATGTTCTCTTAGAAACCTTCCATTAAAAAGGATCACAGCTTATTGCTTTTAATATCTGTCAGAAAGACATTAAAGGTGTTTTATGACATCTATGCCAACATTTATATTATCTCCATGATAATGATCTCTACACAAAATGTATAATACATTTACAAAAATTACATTATACAAATTAAATGAAACCACCTTTTACTGATTGCTAAATGTCTCCAAGGGATTTGGGAAAGACGTGATTAGAAGTTTTGATACTAAGTTGTCTATTGCAGTGTCTTAAGGAGAGGGTTTTGTTTCTTGGGAAAAAGGAATCTAATTTTCCATTTATGTAATGCAAACTGCCTCGGCTTTGACTATTCACGGTTAATTGACTGTCAAACGAGGTTGTTATCCTGCGGCAATGTCTGCAAATTTGCCTGTCAAATGAGACAGAGAGAGCAAGCTAGGAAGTGAGGGAGAGGGAGAGAGAGTGGTGTGGGGAGCGGAAATAAAGAAATAGGATCTTGAAGGGATCTTATATAACTGCAAAATACAATGTAAAAGAAGCCTTTGAATCTTTGTTCTTGTTTTCAGAGAGAGGGAACTTCTTAATGTTCTAAATGTCAAAAGGCATGTTCCTGTTTTAATGGGAAAAAAAAAAGCTTTGTGTACACGGAAAGAGACATCTAAAATTAGCAGATATTTCCAAATTATTTTATGAATATATTCTATAAATATTGTTCAACATCTAATTTGGTTGGCAATACCAAAGAGTTACTAAGAATAATGTGCTACAGTAGATCACTAGTTAGTGGCCATATTAAGTCTGCATACATAATTCTGACACTTTATATATTCTGGCTTTACCTGTTAGCACATTTTAAATTATTATTATTGGATCCCAATATTGAAACCTCATGCTATTTGAAAAAAATATAAAATTACCTTTTACAATTTTCTCTAAATGTTAAGACATATGTCTAATATGTTAGACATTTCTCTAAATGTCTAATATGTCTAAAATTGTTAAGTGTGGATTTTTCTGTTACCATCTAAAGTCACAGCGGCAAGGATATTTGCCTGGGAACCACCTCCTCCCTAGTGTGATATTCCTCAAAATTGAAGCTTGAAGTGAAAAGAATTGCTACCAAGGAATTTCTAATTGGTTTGCTCACACACACGAAGCATTTATAATTCTATTCCATTGATTCTGTAATATCTTGCCATTTCCCAGACATATCTAGATAGTCAATTGCTTTTGTGTATTTGATATGTGTAGAAATTAATAGCCACTGGAAACACCATTCATAGATATGGAACAATCTTAGTAACATTCCTCGGCCCCAGATCAAATGGTATTTGTACAGCAGCAGTGTACAGCTAAAAATAGATTTAAACATAGCCCAGTTTCTTCTATGCCAGGAGACTATGCATGGTGAGTCTACGTGGACTTTGGTGAACGCAAATGAAATGGGGGTGTTTGACAGCCGAACCACATAGGGGCCTTACTAGGTCTGAGCTTTAGGAGCAGGGAGCCCTTGAAGAGCCTCTGCTTCTCTCTATCCAAACAGAGGACACTCAGAAAGAGTTTAAAATCTGCTGCATATCCTAGTGCTGGAATTAATTACTTATTTAATTGGGGGGGGATTTTTATTTGGCTCATCTTGTTTTGTATGTAACCTCTCACTTTGTAAGTAGGCTCCATGAAGCCTGGAGTCTGGCAAAGGGACATGGGCTGTGTACTTTATAACAACTTGACCCTTTCAGGGGCAGGACACGGGCTCCATTTTCCATTTCCTTTTCTTAGTTCAGTTTTAACTTAGTGGTGCTCGTTAATATGTTATAATTGTGTGCATTCGTTGATCAGGTTGCTTTGACCGCCTATATTTAGAAGTTTTGACCCTGGAGTTGGCCATTGGTGATCCTATGGCACAAACTACAAGATATATGTATTTAATATCATTGTAGATGATTATTTAGCGAATGATTCATGGTAGATGGCACACTAGCTACTAAGCACTAATTATTCTAAGTCTGCTTTGCTCAATTCTTCCTCTATTTTAGGTATAATTTTTGAAGGAGATAAAAAGGAATTATATATGCTATAAAAATGTAGAATGTGCCTAGCTTTCCAAGAGGTAGCAATGATTTGCATAAAACTAGGGGGATAATTTGATGTTTAAAGTAGTTTACACAGATTCAATGGGAGGAGCCAAGTTCTACAATCCGAGATTACTTCTCTTTAGGAGACGTCTTACATTGCATTTAACAACTTGTATCCATGGTTTTTATAAAGACTTGTGAGTTAGAAATTCAGTAAGTGCTAGTAGATCAGAGTGTACATGTATTAAGACCAAGTGAGTCCCTTAGAGTTACAGGATCTTCACATTACTCATGTTCATAGTCTCTGAGTTTCTTAAAAACAGAATTTCTGTCTTTCACTTTCCTTTGCCTTGGATGGAAGTTTGAAAGAAGTTTCTGGGCTTACCTGAAAGGGTAAACAACACAGATGCAAAATATATATGCTAAAAGACACAGTTAAAAAGTACAGACAGGGTCCATGTCCATGGTCATTCCATGGTGCAGACAGGATCCATATCCACATGAACATTCATGGCGCAGACAGGATCCATGTCCAAGTAAACATTCAGTGGCGCCTAGCTCAGGGCAGCATGGTCAATAGTTATGGCGGTAATAACACCTATGCATACTGTTGATATAGTGCTACTCCCTTTCTCAGAATAATTAATCTGATACAGATTCCCAGAGAAGCTTGCTCCATATGGATTTTCTAGCGCAATCTCTCCCTCACATTATTCAGGGCTGTAGGTAGGTAATAGGTCGTATGCTGTTATTATCTTGTACTGAATGGGGGAATGGGCAGAACAGAGAAAGGATGGAAACACTCTAGAATGCGCGATGAATGAATGTGGTGAATATGATATTCATAAATGTGGTTCAGTTGATGCTAGAACATCGGGCCACTGGAAGTTCATCTCTGTGATTCCTTTGAAAGTGTACTGCATTTCATCTATCACTTAATCCGTTTTGAGATAGTCTCCCTATATTGCCCAGACTGATCTCAAATCCATGGACCCAAGCAAGCCTCAGCTCCCTGAATAGTTGATACAAGTAGTGGACACCACTGCTCCTGACTTTGTATGTACGATTTAAAACCTTCAGGGGGTTGAAGAAGTTGGCTTTGTGGTACTCAGCATGCTATGCCTTCAGCTGTCCCATACTTGTAAAAAAAGATTAGCCTGCGGTCTTCCTATTGAAAGGCAGTGGAGGAAAATCCCAGAATGGGTACCTGTGGTTTTGTTTTTCAATTTCTTTAATTGTAACCAGATTCTATTCATTTGGTAGCATCAAAAACTAAAACAAGTCAAAGAGATTATGAGCATATGTGGCTTGCTGCTGTGGTAGCACCCAGTGCCTCCTCCTCCTCTCTGGAGAGATTTCTCTCCACATAAGAACTGTTGGCTTTGCCCGACTATGTGAGTCCGTGCACTTTACTCATTTGCTCCTCACTTAGCTGAGAATGCCCACCACATGCTAGGTAGTTTGCTTAAACTCCGGAGATTCCGAGATTTAAAAAAAAAAAAAAAGGCAAGACCAGTCTCTGACCTTTGGTTGCTGCCAACTAAGAGCGGGAGACAAACCAGCCAGACTGTATCACATATATGATTAGAATATAAGTGCGCACGCGTGCGACACACACACACACACACACTTATGGTTGCAGAATAGATGCAAGTGATAGACTAGAATAAAGGGCATTGTCTCACATGAACCAGTCAACACTGCCTCTGACCCTGCCACACAAGCCACACCTGTAATCCTAGTTCTTAGGAGGCTGAGGCAGGAGAACCACAAATTTCAACCCAGCCCGTGCTGTACAGTGAGAACTTGTCTCAAATCAAAATCCAAGTAGAAAACCTAACACGGCCCAGTGGGGCTTACATAGCTATGTTCCTTCAGCCAGCACTTAGTTCAATCGTGATTTTTTGAAGACTAACAGTATATTTCATTCTTCGAGTAAGCAGAATATGGGAGAACAAAACAGCTTTTTTTTTAATTCCCTGGTAAATCAGACAGCTGTTTTTGCTTTTATGTGACTTTTTCATTCTTGTGGCGACCACAAACGTAATTACCAGGAAGTTTCAGTAGTTCTGTACAGAAGCAGACATGTCTATCCTTGGTGACAGTTACTGCATTAACTGGTCCTTAGTATAAAGTCTGGTTTTCCATGGCAGTTATTTCTGTGGAGTAGGTGCCCCTTATTTGGTTATCAACTTTATTCCTAGCTTTCAGGAGTATTGATAAGCTATTTGTTGACTTTTATAACTGAGGTATTTAAATCCTGTCTGGAAATGCAATATATACAGTTATACTGTGTGTATTCCAAGGAGCCAGACAAGATAGCCTTCAGCACCCAAAATTCCCCAGAAAGCAGCAGAACTTCAAAAGGATGCCAAGACACATAGAATTAAATGGATAGTATCTTGGTAAAAATATTACCAACTCAAAACTGTAGATGACAGGATTTCACTTGCAATCCCAGAGTGGGTTTCGCATCTCTGCTTTGAATAACTTCAGTGAAGTTAAGTGATTTGAAATTGAATGCGGTGAGGTAAGCTGGTGAGACAGCTCAGAGCTATCACATGCAGGTCAAGGAAATGAGGGAAAGAGGCATCACCTGCCTTCCAATCCCTCTCCTAGAAATGCAGCCAGCACCTGCGGACTCCGGGCAGCACGGCTGCATCTTGTTAGATGTATAGAAGTTTTAAAACCAATTTGATTTCCACGGGTATGATTCTCTAGTGTACTTAATATGCTGTGGATGGATTTCCAAGAATAGTAAGAAGCAGTTACACTTCTCATGAATATATAGCAGATGAGGCGCTCTGATTTATTATTCCATTCGATTTTAGCACATGCTTACGATTTAAAAAAAAAAAAAAAAAAAAAGCAAAAGAAGAGAAATTCTTAAAAGCCAGAGTAGTGGGCCTGAGTTTTAATTCTCTCACTTTAAGAGAACTCTGGATAAGTTTGTATCCAAGTTGGTCTGCCTGTAGAATTTGATAAAACCTCTAATTTGTTATGAACATTACTTTTAAATAACATATCTTGAAGCCATTCGATATATGCACTCAGAATTAAGTTATCCCTTTATTTCAGACATCTACTTTCTAGTTCTTTTCCTTGTGCTAATAATTTTTAAAAATTTTATAAGAAACTCAATGAGATAGAAAACAATGAAAAGCTTTCTAGGAAAAAACTTAGGGCTGTCAGGATGGGAGAAAGAGAAAACCAAGTTCTGCAAGTCGTTC
>JADRCH010000107.1:7219530-7266773 GCA_019843965.1 Rhynchomys soricoides | reverse complement strand
AGCCCGCATCCTGGGGGCAGGGGAGCCCGCATCCTGGGGGCAGAGGAGCCTGCATCCCTAGTAGAAGGCGGAAGTCTGGGGGTGGCGGAGTCAGCTAACCTCTACCTGTGTTTGAGAGTTTCCAGAACTAAAGTTCATGAGCATACCTGCCTGATCATGCTGGGAAACACAGGAGGAGGACAGGACCCCAGCATCAGGCAGGAAGGCAGGCTGAGAACAGGGTTTCAAGGGAGGGCTCGGGTTTGGCAGCAACATGCACCCTTGCTTGCAGGAGGAAATGGAAGCTATAGGGTCCGCCCGCACACTTCTCAGCTCCAGCCCACACCATTGCCCTAAAATACCACCTTTAACATCAAATTCTGCAACCAAATATCTGTCTTCGCCCTGCTCACTCTCTGCTTATTTAAGTGTCTACATTAACTCCTGCCTGGGGAAAGCCCTCTCCCGGCACCCTCTGCCTCTGCACATTTTCGACTCTTCCTCTCTCTGCTCTGGTGGTCACAGAGACCACCCTTTCTCTTCCTTTCCTGTCCCTCTAGCTCTCTAGGCCTCCCCTGCTCAGGCCTTCCCCCCCCCCCCCATCTGTGACACAGTTCAAGTGTCTCCGCTACCAGGAGGTCTTCCCACGCTGGCACTGACTCCCTTTTGTAGAGTATGTATCTCTCCAGTGTTCTGTGATGACTTCCACCCAACCATGCTGCTGTTCCCCTCCTGAACATTCCTCTGTGGCCACCTTCAACACTGGTACATTGTGGATACAGATTGCTCTTAGGAAGTGGTTGACGCACGTGTTGATGTTGTACTTGAAATTAACATTGACCGTGAAGGATGATATCGGATCAGCAAAGGTTGATGCACAGAGGTGCTCTGCTGAGTTAGTGAGTTAGTCCTGGATTCTGTGGGTTTAAAGAGAAGAGAGTGGACAGGCTAGTCAGTCACATAGGGGTGTGTTAATGAGCAGAGCTTCGTGAATGTTGGAATTCGTCTAAAGTGCCTTCAATTTTGATTCTAAAGTATCACTCTTCAAATGTATTCTCTGGTTACTTATTTTTTCTTTTTTTATGTGTATGTTTGTCAGAGGTGGACAAATGTGTATATGGGAGCACATACACATAGATACATACTGGGGAAACCAGAAGACAGTTGGGGGGGGGGTATTCCTCAGGAAAGCTCTTTTCTTTGAGACAGGTCTTTCTTGACCCTTGCCAATTAGACTAGGCTGGCTGGCGACACAGCACCAGAGATACTTCTGTCTCTGTCTCCCCATCACAGGATTATATATCTGTGAAGCCATGCCTAACATTTTTAGATGGTTTCTTGGGGCTGAACTCAGGTCACAGGGCAATCTTTGCCCACTGAGCATCCCCACAGTCACCTGAGTACTTCTTATTGAAAACAAACTCAGTGTCACCTAGATGAATCCTATTGTTGGTGTCATCGATCTGTGACTATTAGGATTCATTTTATACTTGGTGGCTCTCCTCCTTCATTTCTGTCTTTTTGTGGTCTCCTTTGGAGCTGAGAGTGGGAGAGAATTCCCAAACACTGACAGTTCAAAGGTCCCCAGAGTTGCTTGCAATCAGTGATACAAAGGTAATGGTGAGCCCCATGTCTACTGCTCTGTGAGTAGAGCCTCGGGTAAGTCAGACGTGCCAGATGGGTGTTCTTCCTCATGGTCCCAGGAATGCATGCTGTACACAGTTCCTGTTTAGGAAAGTGTGCTTTCAAAGTGTTCTCAATCACCATGCCGAGCCCTACCACCATGTTGGCTGGCATAGTGCTCTGTAGCACCTTTCTCAGCTGCTTCTCATTAGAGGAGTGAGCTTGGTGAGCTTCCATCTCCAGCTATTCAATCTTCACCAGAGATCGAATATAGCAAAATTTTAAAATGCTTTTTATTTTTGAATTGGCAGTCTTTTCATCTCAGAAGCCATACGAATACTTACCACAGAAAAATCTGGACAGAAATACAAAGGGAAGAGAGGAAGTCACACATAATCTTGTTACACAGCCACACCCTCCAAAAAAGACAATTAACATTTTAATACTTTCAGTCTTTCTACTAAAAATACAGTATATATTTTTAAGATGAGCCCACTAATTAGTTAATACCAAGTGGTCAGCCTTAAAACTATATATATATATATATATATATATATATATAAGAAACACAAAAGAGACTCAGCAGGTTGCTTTCATGTATCTGTTCATTTATGTGTGTGTTAAATATGTATTTAAAAAGTGTGTATACATATTAAATAATCATAAAGAATATATACATATTAATATAATATTTAAGAATGTATACATTAAAGAATTTGAGAGGAAATGAGGCTGTGTGGAAGAAGCTAGAGAAGGAACAACATAAATAGAGTAACACATACCACATTTTTCAACAGTACCCTTTTTAACAAAGAGTGGGAAGTAAGCACGTTGGACAGAGCTCCAGACAAGGGTGGATGGCACCTAAGTCATTGCGCAGGACTGCTACTGTCTCTGTGTTGCTTCTAATGAACTGCTCTGAGGAGGGGTGTGAACTTGAAAATCTCTTACTATCTAATTTCGAGCCTTTTCCAGACAGGCCTCATCAGTGTGCATTCCCATCCTTGGCAACACTTGCGGCATCTTTTCTATTTTCTTTTCTTCCCTGGCTGGCCAGCACGTTGACTCCATTTTGTTGTGAGCCTCATCGTATACCCCCCTCCTACACATTTCTTTTGATGTGTTACTTTGTTACTGGTTTGTAGGAATTTCTCAACCGCCCCCCCCATATTGAGGAAGAAACCCAAGACCTTATGCATGCATGCTAGGCAAGCATTCTACCCTTAGATACAGTTGCCCCACACAGAATCTCCTTAAATAGTAAAGTATCGGTTGTTTGACATGAAACCAATATTCCTTAAATTTACCTCTAAATGTTAACTATAGTGTTTTGTGGGAAGTTGACCGTATAATTTGTTTTCATGATGAAAAGTTCTATTTCTCTCTACTCAAATCCATCAGTCTTGTAATCTCAGCACTAAGGACATAGAAGCAGGAGGTTTAGGAGATCAAGGTCAGCCTCAGCTACATAATGAGCTTGAGGCTAACCTAAACTGCTAAACTTGGTTTCAAACAAAATAAAATGAAAGATTCATAAATACTTTGCTCTTGGTCTTTTGCCATTGATGCCCTTTTCCACTTCAATTTAAGAAAACCATTCCCCATTTCTCTAGCCCTTGATGCCATGCCTCTTAAGGAACTGTGTTCACTGTATGGCAGCAGAGCATTGGACATGAGTTAAGGACCGTCTAGTTACCTCTTTAAATGTCTTGTGAACCTCAATTGCCCTTTGCTTTTCCACCCTACTCCCTGGCACCTTCTAGGGTCCAGGCAAGTGCCCCAGCTGGGTCACCAGCTCCTGGCTGCCCTTTGTCCTCATCTCCCCAGTTACCACTCTGAGCAGATCACTGGATGAGTAGAAGAATTTACGGTGAGGAAATTTCTCTCTCACAGGGGAGAAAGAAAGAAAGAGAGAGGGAGGGGTAGGGAGGGAGGGAGGGAGAGGAGGGAGAGGGAGGGAGGGAGGGGGAGAGGGAGGGAAGGAAGGAAGGAAGGAAGGAAGGAAGGAAGGAAGGACTCTTGTCTGGGATTATGGTAGCTACATGGAGGTTCTGGGGACAGATGATGGGAGAAGGCTTTAATACCAGGGCAGTTTGTGGTGGGCTCTTCTCTTGCTGCCCCATGCCCAGACTCTGACCTGCTCCAGAGCTTCCTGATGTGGGATGGCTGCCAGCTCCTCACACAGCACCTCACACATCAGATCAGAGCACATCAGAATCAGGCACTTCCATTCCTGGCATGGGAAAGCAGAAAGGGTGTTTGTCCCTGACCGAATCAGTTTGCTCTGTCATCAGATCTTAAAATGCTAGAGCAAGAATATTTCTCAGGGGCATCATTCTCACCCGGTTCCTTCTGAGGAAGGCTCAGGGACCGAGAGCAGAAAACTGACCAATGGCACCAGAGCCCTGACCTCCTGGTGATACCGCTATGTTTTTCTCAATCCCATTCTGTCAGTCTTTACTGATGCTCACTGAAGACTGCTGTGGGCTTAGAGATTATTGAAGTATCTAAAACTTATCTGTCCTGTGAACTCACTATTGCTAGCTGGAAGACAGGTGTATTCCAGCTAGTAATGTGTACTGTGGATGTGTTAGAGGGGATATGGGCAGCTAGCTGGAAGAGCCCAAAAGAAGGATAGCAGATTCTGGCAGGAGAGTGAAGGGAACTGGAAGACTTTTACAGAGAGGAAGTATTTGGAGTGGGATTTAAGAAAATGAAGGTACTTGCTGTAAGGATGGGGCACAGCAGGAACACGGGTCCAGAGACGAGGAACATAATGCCTGTTCGAAAGCTGGAGAGTGGGTGGATGGTTTGCAGTATTCCTGGAATTTCCCCCTTGCCCTCTGCCACAGCCTGCCAGGTCACCTTCGATGCCCCTTCCTCCTTCCTCCAGGATGCCGTTTACCTCTCTGCTCAGAACTCCCCTCACTCCCCTCATTGACCCACCCTGTCCCTCCACTGTAGTCTTCCTCCTCACATTTAGAGGTGAAAGTAGGGATCAAACACAATGGTAATGTAAGCCTTGGGTTTGAGGGAAGGAATTATAATCATAGAAAGGCAGATGCCAAGAAAGTGAAAGACCAATTATTTTTATGCCCAGAGACTTCAGATTTGTTACCTTGAAAATGTTGGGAAGCCACTGAAGTTTTTTCAGGCAGAATTTTAGGGAAATGACAGGGATTTGTGGAAGAGGAACTAGAGGCATGAGGTTCTCAGAAGCCTGTTCAGAAAGAGGTGACATTGGAGGTGACAGGGGAGCTAGTGGGGGAAGCACAGAGGATCTACTGCCAGTTAGATGACTGTAAAGGTAAAGAAAGAAGAAAGGTAAAGCTGTGGATTAGGTTTCTGGTTTCTCCAAGCTTCTGCCTATCGGCCATAACTGCAGTGTGAGTCCATGCTTTTTTTTTTTTTAAGTGGAAAAAGCCAAGTTATCCAGACTATACTTTAAAAGACAAACCCATGGAGAATGTGCTCTGCTGTGTTATGCTATGCTATAGGTTTGGAAAGCATTTAGAAAAAAATTAAAATAATTAACACATAGAATATCAATGCTATTATATATAACAGCGTCTCTTAAAGCGCCCCTTCCCTCAGACTGTGGCCCAGTCTATAGCATTCACAAGACTAAAGAGAACCACAACAGGCCTGGCATGGGGTGGGAAGGCTTGCTCTTTGGAGAGTCAGGCTGGTGTACAGGGCACTAAGCTGCAAGGGATCCAAGCAAGCATTTTCTTATTCACCCAGAAGGCATCACAAACATGCATAGTGTTCAGCACTCCCTGAGGTTAGCACTGCATGAGCTACTCCCTTCCCCACTGGTAGCTCTGCAGAAAGTAGGAGCTTTCCATGCTGTGACTTGCACAGGTAGAGAACATATCTGCAATGCGCATTTCTGGGTGATTTGTATATACTAAGGAACAGACCGAATGGAGCATGAGATACTGTAAAAGAGATGGCATTACCTCTCAGAATTTCCTGTGTAGTCTAATAAAATTATAGTGTCGAAAACATACCTTCAAATAACCAAATGGTTTACTTACAAATAAAAAAGTAGACCTGTGGCATGTTCCTGTAACCACTGGGAGGCAGTAATATCAGGGCCAACCTGATTAGAGAGTTCAAGTCCAGCCAGGGCTACACAGATATTGTCTTAAAAAGAAAAGGACAAGGAAGAGGAGGGGGAGAGTGAGAGGAAGGGAAGGGAGAAGGGAGGAGAGGGAAGGAAAGCGGAAGGGAGATAAAGAAGGGAGAGGGAGGGGAAGGGGGAGGGGAGGAGGGGAAGGAAGAGAAACAGAGGAGAGAGGAGAGGAGGGGAGGGGAGAGGAGAGAAGAGATCTAAAAGGGGTAGAAGACTCTAGGGTGCTGTCAGCCATATTTTTTCAAATGTAGTCATCCTGTGGTATCCATGGGGATTAACTCCAGGACTCTCTGCACATAACAAAATTTCATGACTATACCAGTGTCATATAGCATTGCTTAGGGTTTTCATACACATCTTCCCACAGACTTTAGACTACAAGTACTACACCCTGGGCCACAACCCTACATGAGGTCACATAAGAGAATGTGGGAGTCATGCAAATTGGGGCAACAGTAAAGGGTTTCTGAACACTACATGACCAAAAGTTGGTTGAAAATCAAAAGCATAATGAAGTAAGGTGTTTGGGCAGCGCTTGCTCATTGTACAGAGCACTGTTTCCCCACTGACCACCACTGGCTTGCTGACCAAGTCATGCAAAACCAAGAAATGCTACAGGAATGCCTTGGCTTAAGAACTGTGTGTTTTGAAGTTTTGTGCTCTTGAAACAGAATGATTTGGTTATAGAAAATAATTTTTTAATTGTTTTATTTTATTTTCATGTGTATGGGTGATCTGCCTGCATACCTCTCTGTGCACTACATGTCAAGTGCCAGTGGAGGGCCGAGGAAGATATAGCCCTGGAATTGACAGTTGTGAGGTGCTAGGAAGGTGCCAGGAGCCTCTAGAAAAACAGCTAGTCCTCTGCTTGTGACATCTCTCAAGGACCCCAAACACATTCTTTTTATATCTCCCTATCATCATTCCTCAGCAAATAAGGATCAATTTATCTGGGCAGTGGTGGCGTACTCCTTTAATTTCATCACTTGGGAGGCAAAGGCAGGTGGATCTCTGTGAGTTCAAGACCTCAAAGCAGGTCCATGACACCCTAGGCTATTACACAGAGAAACCCAGTCTCGAAAAATTTTATAAAAAAAAGAAAATAAGTAAATAAATTTTTAAAAAAGAAAAAATCGATTTAATTTATCTTTTAACTGTATTGTGTTGAATGCTCATTTTGTTTAATCGCTGTTTGAAATGCTGACTTGAGTTTTCCTAAAAGAATCGATAAATGAATTTTGGTTTTGGATTAGGATAGAATTTCCAACAATTTCTGAAATGGCCCTAAGCATACTTCGGCCATTTTGTGGTACACATTTATGCAAACCCACATTCTCGGTATTGATAATTACAAGATCAGACTGTCAATCAACTCAGACAAATGCTGAAGCTATCCTGTAGTATCAAATAGTTTGCCAACATTGAACTCTTTACAGAAAGTTAAGTTGGGCATAGCCACCTGAGTATGCTAGAGAACTGTCTTAAAACAAACTCCTTTACGATTGATTGATACAGCAATCAATGCTTGTCTTGTATGCCTATTTTATATACCTACAAACCTGGGTCACACAAACGCTTCTCAGATGAAACTGGTTCCTGAGTAGAAAGAGTTTCAGAATCCCTGCTCTGACATCTCCATCACTGATACAGATAGATGCTGTGTGGGCGGAAGACACTCCATTTTGTTTGTTGCAGGTTCAGGGTCACATTGTCGATGTTGTAAGGTTGGTTCAATCCTCATACCAGGAGTCTAGGCTTTGGAGGGCCAAATGCGCGCTAAGCCTGGATTTTGCATCTTTGTTACTTTCTTTCTGTTTCTCTCTTCCCTAGATAACTTTCAGGATCAGATGAAAAGAGAGCTGGCTTACAGAGAAGAGATGGTGCAACAGTTACAAATTGTAAGACCTGTCTCTGTTTATAAATGCATGCAACGTCCCTGATTCGTTTTCAAAGCCCTCAATGCATGCCTCACTGTGTTCCGCCCGGCAATCCTTTGGTCCACTTATCTCTCAGCTGGTTGAGATGCTAATTACCAAGGGATTTACGTAGGCTCAGAGTAAACAGATGTGCCAGTGTGTTTCTTCTGACTGTAACTACCTTCCATGTGTTAATACAGATGTGTGCATTGCTTCTGTGGGCAAACCAGAGGTACCCAGCACTCTTTCCCTGCGCAAATTCGCAGGCACCATGCAGGGATGAGATGGGAATTCACAGAAGGGGACACTAGCTTCTGCCCTCTGCTCCCCTCGCCAGCCAGGCCCTGCGAGGTCAATAGAGCGGAGTATACACACAATTAACCAATTACAGGCACTGGAGGGTTGATGAAAAGAAGCAAATCATTTCCATAGGAAGCATTTTTCTCTATCCTGGTCTCAAAGTGATCCCTTTAAATGGAAGCAGCAGTCAGGAGGATGCAGGCAGACAGAAGGATCTTGTTTTGAGGTTTTGTTTTCTGAATGCTTCCACCCCGTGAAGATGCATCTAGTATAAGCCCTAGTTTTTTAAATCGGTCTCCCAAGCTTCTTCATTTTCCACACAGCAAATGATGGGGAAAATAATTTATATTCAATATTTTTGAGATTTTTTTAAGCATCTGGATAAAGATCTATGCTGATTTTTGGAAGCACAGTTGTCATAATTTTTGTCGTTTGATATTGTTTTTAGTTGATCTGTTTCTACCCTCAGATCACTCAGCATATCTGAAGTGTCGCCTTAAGAGCCAAATAGTAGTTCTCTGTCAGGATTATTTGAGAAAGATGATTGCTAATGTTTTATTTGTACGGAAGGAAGACGCATGCCCATGTTCACAGAGATTTCTGAGAGTGGTTGAAGCAATCTTAAATTCACTACATCTTCTGCTTGGGGGTCTCAGCCAAAAGTGGAATTTATAAGAACTGTGACATTCCCAATGTGGCTTCTCTGGTCTCAGATGCTCATTAATAACACCAAGAATGGAAAATCTTTATACCAGATTTTGCTCAAAGTGTTGTTCGGGGTGGCGGGGGTTTGGGGGTGTTGTTGTTGTTGTTGTTGTTGTTGTAGTGGTGGTGGGGGGTGTGTGTGTGTGTCTGTTTTGTTTATATCTTAATTCACTGGGAAGTTGAGGATATTCTTAATTGATAGATATGAGAGTGAAAACAAACTTAACGACTCTTCTCAGCCTTTGATTTCAGCCAGTAAGAGCAAAAAATTCCTTACAGTGAATACGCTTATTGTTTTCTCCCTCAAGGAAGAATATAAATATAGGATTGGAGGTAGGGGGGACAGAGTGTTAAGACCTGACTTAATTAACATAAGGTGTCTTTTTTTCCTGGTCTTTAAAACGGAAACTGCCATCCAAGAGACAAACAAGAACTGAGATTTCTGGATGACCACAA
Source organism: Rhynchomys soricoides (assembly GCA_019843965.1). Classification (NCBI taxonomy): domain Eukaryota; kingdom Metazoa; phylum Chordata; class Mammalia; order Rodentia; family Muridae; genus Rhynchomys; species Rhynchomys soricoides. Next base: position 7,257,656 of record JADRCH010000107.1, on the reverse strand, counting down.
ATAGAGCGAAAGGGGAGCTATAAGAAAGGGGATGGGCATGCGTTGCAAGGCGGCTTCTAAAGCCAGCTGCTTAATTTTAACATCTTAATTCCCTTTGACAGTTTCTTCAGTAATGGGGGAAGGAATGGTGAATCCATAGAATAGCAGGCACTATTGCTAGTAGAGATCGTGTCTCGGGTCTTCCTAGATACATGGAAGACACAAGCTGGTGTTACCGAACACAGTGAGTGTTATTACGTCACGCCCCACTAGGAGTAAAGTGCTCCTGGGGTGAGTGAAACGGTCTTGGAAAGCTAAGACACAACCCCTCAACACACACACACACACACACACACACACACACACACACCTCTTTAGGTACAGTATAATTCCTGGAATTTACAGACATTTATAGGCAAACAACATAAAAATTAAGAAAACAAACATGATTTGTTTTCCCTTCTTTCTCACTTTTGTGTCCCCTACCGTAAGACACCCAGGGCTATGGCGCGGCCTCCAGAACCCAGCACCGCGTATGGCCTTCAACACTTGAAACAAACACTCTGTTGTACCAATCACCTCAAGCCCTCCCCCAGCCCCACACAACACACCCAGCCCTTTTCATTCTTTCTCAGTTTTTCCCAGGTCGGTCCTGAGGTCCCCACGTGTTCTCTCACACCAGTACAGGAAGGCACACTAGTGAATCATTATTTTCCTGCAACTAGCAGACACGTCGTAAGGTCTACCAACTCTGACGCAAGGCCCATCCCCTGAGTGTCAGTTCTCCTCTTGAAAATGAGCTTCTGTAAGGCTGAAGCTGGCAGGAATATTATAATCCAAAGTCACATGAAGAATAAGCATGAATGTACCTGGAAACCATGCGGCATGTCACCAGTGTGAGTGACCAGAGCCCTTCTCAAAATAATGTCTGCAATAGTGGAACCGAATAAGCCTGTGTCAGAGTTGATTTGGGGCAGGAAGGACCCATTTTGCAATTCTACCTACTTTAGAAACAAGACAACAGGCTCCATGTTGTTTGTACAATAACTTACCTGGCTCCTTATTCAGCTTTATGTATCTGCACAGCAGCTGAGGGGGGTGTCTTCAGAGAATCTCTGAAGATTATCAAGGAGTGACAAGTGTCAACTTTCATTTGCTCTCCCGGTTTTAGTGGAATGAGCTCTCTGTCTGTAAATATGGTTGCGAACTTTGCCTCCTGGTAACAAAGTAAACGGCTGTGGCCATTTTGTATTCAAAGTCTACATAAGGTAGAATCACAGAACACACACTCTTTTCTTCAGATGAAGTAAAACCTAGCCTATCTTGCAATTCTGGAGAATTAAAAATATATTAAAGCCATCATATTTGGTAATGGTTCCTGTAGATGCACAGCACATTTCTTATGTATTGTTACACAGTGTTCCTATTCAAAATACTTCCAAGGAAAGCATCTTGGGTATCATTGCCATAAAAAGAAAATTATGAATTTCTTTGGTTTCTACATTTTTTAGATCCTCTGCTGACTATAATTTCTGTGTCTTCTTATTCCAATTTGTTGAATACAAACTTGTAATGGCTATACAGTCAAATGATGGAGTCTCCTTGTGCATTTATAAATGACAGTGTAGATATTGTGACACTAGCACTAAAGCACATGCAGAATTAGGTTACTTAACATTTATAAATGGCCACGGGCTAACTCTTAAAATAATACTTAAAATTTGAATTTTCTACTACTTTTGTGAAAAAAAAAAATCTGCCATCCCTGTTCTGAGTTTTCAAATGCTTGAAGTGTTTTCTTCTTGAAGCCAGATTTATTTCTACATTTATCTACTCATGAAGCAAATGCAAAAAACTCTTTATTAAAATTTAGCAAATTTGTGAAAATGTTAAGTGTTTAGCATAATAAAAGACACAGGACCTCCAGGAGAACGTTTACATTTTAAAAAGTTAAATCTATTGTCTCTTAGGGTTGGATAGAAAGTGAAGATCTTCTCCTTAGTACATAACCTTTTCATTGAAATAGTCTTAAGCCCTGGAAAATGTAATAACTTATAGCAAGAACTTGACGAGATTTCTTTTTCATTGTCAATTTGGCAATTGTTCTTTAAGAAAGCACATCTGTATAAGCAATTATTATAGGTTTTCCTAAGGTACGTTCTTCAAACCCCAAGATCTTCAAGGATGCTGCTGTCAACTACCAGTACAGAGCACCCCATCATTCCAGGGCTACACCCAGACTTAGTCCCTGAACACATGCCTAACAGCTACTGCCAGGCTTACAGATGCAACAAATGTGCCAGTCTTGAAGTGCCCTCTGCTGCTGTTCTAGAAAGCTGCAGTCCCACGCAGTTGGGGAACCGGAAGCACCCCACTAAAAGCCTTCAGTTAAAATAACATTCAAGCAATAAATTTAGTATTGATGTTTCATTCGTGGTGGACTTGTAAAATCAGCTTACCACTTCCCTAGATGGAAACATGGTAGATCTTTACCGAGGAACCGTAGCATTTCTGAGCCAGCTCCTGAGCATGAACACAGCCTCTCAGTGACAACCATCTTTCCTCGGATGTTGTCTAGTATTCCTTGGGAGGAGAACTTGACTAATTTCCATAAAAGACAGATGGAACTGTTCCTGTCTTGTATTTTTACAAAAAGATTCCCAGAGACATTAAGAAACTTTGCTTTTGTGGCTAAGTATACTTGTTAAGGAGGTCCCTGCAAGCCTTTGAGCTTAATGAAAATCTAAACTTCCACAGAAGCTTCATTAAAACTCGGTAGCAGTAGACAGACTTTGAGCGCGATGCACTTTTTTCCAATAGTGACCAAGTGCCCTGTGTCTTAACAATGACTCCATTGTCCTTCCATCCTGGGGCATTCTGCTCACGTTTCTAATATTGACTCACTGGAGTGTCTGAACTCAAACTAACTGTCCTTTGGCACAAACTAGAAAGTTATCTTTTTTGGTAAGATACCAATGCTTTTGACCTCTTAGGGTCAACTGGGTAAGATACAAATTATATAACATTTCAAAGTTCTCTATCCAAGCCTCGTGATTTCCACACTGGTCAAATGAAAAGAGAGCTTTTGTAAGTCCTACAGCAGGTTTTCATAGGACTAAGTGGCTTAAACGGATCCTCTAGAATACGAAGCTCCCAAGTCAGGAGTGTTTGCCAACATCTGTGAATCCAGTATTATGTTCTATAGAGTGTGAGATACCATCAACTGAACAAGGTACCATTGCCTAATGACTAATAGATTAAAAATATATCTAATATTAATAATATAAATATTAAATAATTCTAATATACCATCCATCATCATACATCCAATTTCAGAGATGTAAAAATGCTCAGGGGAAAGTGTGTCTTGGACTCTATAAACTAGTAGAGTTTTAAGGAACAAGTGGGCTATGTGATAATCTTTATTTATCATTTATGATTCTGAGTCAGATGTACTTGCTCTTTGTCCTTGCATTGCCTGGCTTTTACCCTTCCTCCAAAGATGCTCCAAAGATGCATTTGTATGGGGACAACTCTCTGTGGCCATTTGAGTTCTAACCTGGAGCTCTGAGACTCTGGTGCCATTATTTGGAGATACCCCCCCCCCTTTTCCCTAGCTAGGTAAAATGTGAGCAAAGGAGAGAAAGGAGGAGAGTGGAGAGGAGGGGAAGTGAAGGGGGAGAGATGAGACTTGGCTGACCAAAGCATCATTCCTGCAGTTTTCTCTGGGTTAGCATGTGGTTTATTCAACTTGGTGAGTGGTCCAGGATGCTATGAATTTCTCTCCTACACTGATGGACACATAACAAGCCCCTACAAAGTCCTGTAATATCTGATCCTCATTTTAAATACTGTTTGTAGACAGGAAACTGGAATGAGCATGTCTTTCTGTTAACTTATCTTACTCCAGAGGTTTATATCAGATCTTTCTATCCTAAATGATAACATTCCATTCAAGACTCTTATGAAGCTTACAAGAGAGATTGCCCATGTTCTTTGGTATTTACAGCCTTCACCAGAATGGAAAACCTCCATTCAAGGGTGTCTCTAAATAGCAAGTATAACATAACCTCCCGTGAGAAGGGATGACAAGAGCAGGTACCCATCTAACTGCCCTTGTCATAGCTACCTAGATGATCTCAGCCCACGTCCTACAACATGAGATTGGAGCACTGAACATTTTATGTTGTTGTGTGATTCGCTAATTTCAACGCTGCTGCTTGCGCTTTAGCAGATGTGTTCGTGTTTCAAAATGGCGAGGTGCTTATTTTTTACCTTCTTTTTGTCCATTAGAACACTGCCTGATTCAAGTAACCAGTTTTATAGCAAAGTGGCCCTGCTTCTCTTAGTCACCTCAGCTATGTCGTCAGCTCACTGTCTCTATTAGGTTCACATGTAGACCAATGAGTGAACAGAGAAAGTAAAACCAATACCCGATAAAAGGCTGGCAGTGAAGAGATGCGTTAACGAAAACCAGAATATTCCATAGCCAAGCACAGTAGTGCACACCTATAATTCTAATACCTGAGGGGCTGAGGCAGGAGGATCACAAGTTTAATTCAGCCTGAGCTATAAAGAAAAGAAGGAAGAACAATAAGGGAGGGAGGGAAGGAGAGAGAGAAGGAGGGAGAGAAACATCTAAGTGAAGGAAAATGCTACTGTACTGTAACAGTCATCTTTTGGGTTACATTCTAAAAGACTGAGTATAGGGGCTGAAGAGATGGCTCAGCTGTCAAGAGCACTGGCTGCTCTTCCAAAGGACCCAGGTTCAATTCCCAGCACCCACATGGTAACTATTCCTAGGGAATCTGACATACACACCCCTGCCTTCCACAGCACTGCATGAAGTCAATGTGCACACATACATGCAGGCAAGACAAAATAAAAACAAATAAAATACCCAAAAAAGGGCTGGCTATTTGTTTCCTCAAATGTAACCGAGTTGCAAATTTAGAGTCCTAAATTTAACCTCAAAATGATGCAGGCAGGTAACACAATGACTGAGTTGCTTGACCAGGGTTAGAATAACAATGACTGAGTCGCTTGACCAGGGTCAGTATAAAAGCAAATGTAAATAATGTATGTGTCTGCTCTCAGCCGTTTGGATTTTCTAATGAAAAGTCGCATATCAAATGTGATAGGCTTCCATTCACAACCCACTATTCAGACTCACTCTCAAGTCCCTCCAGATAGAATGAACCATGTCTCCCATTCAGTGAAGTTATTTCTAGTTCTTCTTATCAGTAATTGAGAATTTACCCACAGTAATAATTTATGCTTAGTCTTCATTGTGATTCACAATGATAGCATGTTTTATAAAGAAAGCACTCTAATTAAACTGATTACCTTGAGATAGTTTGTAATCACATTCATCTTTTGTGCCCTTGGACCTATTTCAACATTGTAACTCACTTGTCAAATACTAATACCACACTGTTAATACCTTTGAAAAAGAAAACGCCTCATATTAACCTCAGTGATTATTTGTAGCAACACTCTGGTTTGTGAATACCTATAGGTAGCCTTTCTGATGCTGTACCCCAGCAGCCTCACACTGCTGAACGGAGGGAGCTCTCTTCTCTGCAAGGAAGATCCACTGGCATTGTTAAGGGGGTGAAGGGTCTCCGCTAAACATCTGTCCAGCTTGATGGCCTTGCTTGTTTCTTTCTTACAGATCCCCTATGCAGCAAGCTTGATCAGGAAAGAGAAGCTTGGTGCCCATCTCAGCAAAAGCTAAAAGGTGAGATTGCCAACAGAGATGAGTTCTCTCAATAATCCTTGCTGCCGGTGCTGGGGTGTTCATTATTGAGGTGTTTGTAATAGCCCAAGGGATTGAGAAAGTTGTATCTAGTGTTTAAGTCAATATACCAAATGTGTTTGTTATCCCAGGCTCTGACTTCCTAAGTGAATGGCTAAGGGCTTCCAAGAAATGCCATGGCAAACCCCTAAATGGAAAAACATCTCTATCCAGTCTTTAGAAACAATAATCATTCTATTATGACATTTCTTTTTCTGTGAGGGGGGTCTGTCTGTCCCTCTGAAACAATGGCAGTGTCCCATATCTGACCACTGTTGCCAACAGTCTCCATGAGGATGACTGTTGGTGAGTCACTACTCATGGTGACGTGAACTGGGGACTGCTATAGACTACGGAGACTTTCCTTCAGGAAATAGTGAGCCAGCCTCTCCCTAAACCGAAATAGCTCTCTCAAATGAAACCAGCTTCAAGGTCACATTGGCCACAATTTAAAAGACAAAAATCTAAACTTAAGGGAAAGCAGGCAGTGAAAATTCTCTGATTATAGTCAAAGCATGCCTAAGAATTTCAGAAGCAGCCTTTGGAGCCATTTGAGGAAGACACATTTTTAAATTAGAATTCTAAGACTGCATAAACCTAAAACACGATTGTTTCTATGAAAATAGGTTAGGATGACCTAACAGTCAGAATTTCTGAATCAGGGCAAGTCTAGGGTATGCATGTGTGAGAGTGTGTGTGTGTGTGTGTGTGTGTGCACGCATGTGTGTACGTATGTGCACAGGAACACCTGTCCGTGCAGAATGTGGAGGCCAGAAGTCAAGGCTGGACTGTCTTCCTATATTGCTCTCCATCTTACTTTTTGATTCTGTGTCTTCACTGAAACCGGAAGTCACCACTTCAGCTAGACTAGCAGCAGCAAGCTACCACGATCCACCTGTTTCTACCATCCCTAGGCCAAGGTTACAGACTTGGGCCACCAGACCCAGGTTCTCTCTGCGTACCGAGGATCCCAGCTCAGGTCCTTGTGTTTTCATACCAAGTACTTCACTGGCCGTGCCATCTCCCAAGCCTCTGGGTGGCATTTCCTTCTGCTCGTGAGCAAGAGGTGCATTTTACTCATTGCCTTCAGAAGATGTGAGACGTGCCCCCTCTGAATTGTGTTTTTAACTCGCTAGAGTCTATTTGTGAGGGAAACCCTTAAAAGGAGGTCCGTTGTCCTTTCTCTTGCCCGGGCTTCTCTTCTGCACATGTGTATCTACCATGTGCGCATGACTGGCCTTGCCGCCATCTCTATCAGGAGTATATTTCAGTATTTGCTTTGCTAGTGATAATGCCACATTTCATCTGTCTCTCCAAAACCTTGGAAACACTCTTATGCTGTCTCTTCATTTTGTATACTGGGAAATGAAATACAGACAGGGGAGATGTGACATTTTGTGTCTGTGTTGCCAAGCTTAGAAGAGGTGCCAAGGCACACAGTATTAGACACACTTTTGTCTGTTCCATCCTGGACAGCTTTTCTCAGCAGAGATCAAAATAAAAATATCCTACACTATCTCCATAAAGCTAAACTCAAATGTTCGTGAGAGTTTGGCTCTCAACTAAAATATTTTTACTAAATCTGATGTTGATTTTTTCCATATTATGGTAGAGAAAGTTGGTACTAGTAAAGTGAATGAAAATTTTTCATGGGGTTCAGATTCCATCTTACATCAGGATATCAAAATAATCAAGACAAGATCAACCCAAATGAATGGTAATAAGTATTGAAAATGCCAAACTAATTTTCTTCAAATCCCAGAAAAAAGATATTAGCACGAGTGTTTAAAAATACACTGTATAACATTATATACAATGTTATACTCTGTATAACATTCATTTGGCAATGCCTACAAATTATGACGTCAGATCTATGGTGAAGTTGGCAGTCAAAATGGAGTCAGTATTTACAAGATAAATTTGCTTTTAAGTTTCAAGCATTTGATGACAGTCTTGACTTGCTTCCAGCCAGTTTCTCCCATGACCTGCCCCCAATGTGAGTTAATTTTGCATATTTGTGAGCCTCACGTAAAAGATATTGTACTGAATGTTTGGCTCGGTGTGTGTGCGATTCATCCACTAGCGGGTGGCTTGGTACATGTGTAGGGACTCCAACAAGTCTTTCTTCCTTTCCCTCCCGTCTCTTCTTCCCTGCTTGTCACAAAAGCCTGTCTTGCACCTACACAATGACACTCAGAGTTGTGAAATCTCTGCCAGTGGCATAGCATGGGGCTGTGCCACGGTAGAGAAAGAGATTGATTTATGCTTAGTAACTAATGCTTTCCCCATGCTGATTTTGTTGTCCTTGCAGACAACAGGGATTTCTCTAAGTAGACCCTGGTGCTTTGGGAAGATGAGCGGTTACTTAACTGCTTAGCTAACTCAGCCAAGCAGAGAATCACGACCATGTTGTTAGAGGCGATCTCAGACTTTCAGTGTGTAGAGCCTGCAAGGAGTTACCCCAAGCTAGATTACACGATAAAAATCGTTACACCGAGAGAAAGAGACGGTTCTGTCTTTCTGAGTGACCACAGATTCCCAAATTAGGGCCTGATGCATTAACATCTTATGCAAGAGTGACCCTTAAGGCAGTGTTCATACCACCCAGTGGATTCCAGTATGAATATTAAGGGGAGGAAGCTTTTCAAAACCACAGGCAATCCATTTAATAAGCTCAGCAACTACTGCCACATATCACTGCTCCACAAATCTTCTTTGGCCCTCTGTTAGAATATAAGAAATTCCATGGTGTGTCAAATTAAAGCATCTACGCAGGCCAGCACAGTAACTGCGGTTCCACCGGAAGAGCTAAGGGAGCATATCGACATTAACCTCCCAGTTAAGGCACATGTACTGAACACTCTTAACCCACCCATAATATATTCATTATCAGTGGATTTATTTAAAGTCTTTCTTCAACCTAGGCACCGTCCCCTTTGGGGCAATGAATTCTATTTGTTTAGAAACCAGCTGTGTAAAGGGTAGTTTAGTTTATTTATCTCCAAAGCATCTACTAAAACAAGCCCCATTAGACTAGACATTGTTCTGCTTGGCTAGTCTGCTGTATTGCGATCTCAGGAAAGCAGTGAGGATGAGTTAAGAAACACGTCCAAGGGTTACATGTGGATACTTACCTGGGCCCTTCTAAATATTTCCTGTTTTATTTGTGTGAGGTGTGTGTGTGTGTGTGTGTGTGTGTGTGTATGTGTGTGTCCCCTGTTTGTATGTGCACCATGTATGTGCAGGAGCTCACAGAGGTCAGAAGTGTCATCTTGGAATTGGAGTTACAGATGGCTGTGAGCCTTCTCACTGCTGGAAGGTGAGCCCCAACCCGTCCTCTGGAAAAGCAGTAGGTACTCCTAGCCACTGAACTCATCTCTCTACCTCTGGGCCCGTTTTTTAACTCCAGAATCACTTCTGGTATTCTTCCTTGTCTGTAATGATTGCTCTGACCAGCTCCAGTTCCTGTCTAGACACATCAGTATAACCTGCCTGCAAACTCTACCCCAAATAGAAAATGTCACTAACAATGTCAACAGTAATCTAACTATCACTGTTTATTTTTTAAATTACCTCCATATTATTGCAAGTGTCATTCACATAACTGGCTAAAACACCCATGTCTTTACCAGGAAATAATTAAATCATTTTACCTAAGTAACCTCACTAACTGCCACTTGAGACATTTCTAGAGAGTTTGAAAGTGTGGCTTCTGCTCCCCCACACTGAGAACATCCACCTCTCTGCTAAATTCCTAGTATTTTCAATTCGTTTGTAAAAAAAGAAAAGAAAGAAAGAACTTTAAAAACAATGAGGAAACATTACAAAAGGATGTTGAGATATATTGCCTTCCTTTTGTATGGCCAAAGCTGAAGAGAGAAGAAGATGCTCGTCAGATGGCAGAGGACAAAGGTCTTCCTAGAATCCGTACTGAAAATAGCCATAGGTCCCCACTGTCCTCAGGGCCTTATGTCAATTGTCTCATTTAATCCTTATCTTGTCACTAAGATACAGTCATCGGCTACTCCATCCTTCAAGGCTAGCAGAGACGTGAGCCCATTGCCTGCTGTGTGTCCCGAGACTCTGAACTTTACCTGTGCTTCTCTGATCTCTGGCCTGAAGCTGTGGCCTGTTTCCCCTCTTGCCGTCCGTTATGAGTGTCCTGATCTGATGATGCTCTTGTTGACTTTGAGTGACAAATTCTTCAGGATTTTTCTACAGTTTCACTAACATCATAACAAAATAACAATATAAATAATGAAAATAGCATGCTTTGGAGCGTCGAAACAAAACCAGCAGGCGAGGGAGCATGGATTGTGTCTGTTCCTTCATGGCAGGCTGGCTTAATCTTGCCCAACAACAAGCTGGAGTTTCTAAATCTAGTCAAATGCCTGTCCTGTGAAGCAGGAAAAGCAAAGCAGAACGCCAACAGTTCTAGTTTGTTTCAAAGTCAGCAGAGATTTGTAACCTAACATAGCATACAAATATGCATAAACAAAGAAACAAAGCATACTTACATTTAAAAAAAAAAAAAGGCTGGGCAGTGGTGGCACACGCCTTTAATCCCAACACTCAGGAGGCAGAGGCAGGCGGATTTCTGAGTTCGAGGCCAGCCTGGTCTACAGAGTAAGTTCCAGGACAGCCAGGGCTACACAGAGAAACCCTGTCTCGAAAAAACAAAACAACAACAAAAAAAGTATCCTTGTCTGCAAAGTGCTTGCTTTACAAACACACGGGCCTGAGTTTGGATGCCTATCAATCATGCAGCTGTGTGTTTCTGAACCCCCCAGCACTGGTAGAGCAGAGACAGGGGTATCCCCAGAGCTCACTGGCCATCCAGCCTAGCCAAATCAGGGACCTCGGGTTTCATGAGAGACCCTGCCTCAAAAAATAGGGTGGAGAAGCCTCAAAAAATAGAGTGCAGAGTGATGTGGGAAGACACCAACATTGACCTGCGACTTCCACAGACATACTCATAGGCATGAGTGTACTCCTGTGTGCCTACACACACCGCAACCTATACACATGCATACACAGCACACACACACACACACATACATTTGAAAGGCATTGAAACTGTAATAAAAATATCTTCTCCATCATTTTAAGTGTTCTCACTATCTGGTCGTGTTATGCTTAGGTTGTCATGTGCTTTTGTTTCATCCCAGGTGACAGACCCACTTACTCTTGTTCTGTAAGATACAGCCTACCACTGAGCACTTCAGACCTGCAGAAAGAAGAACTGCAAACTGAGAGGACTTGGGTATCAGAACCAGGTTCGAACGAAGCTAAGGACAAGTGACCTCTCGGCAGCATGGGCAACCATGTAAAACAGACTGTGGCAGCCATTCATTTGGAGGGGGGAGGGGGGAGCCAACCAGAGCAGTCAATGCTTGTCACATCTTTTGGTGGAACCAAAGTTTGAATATTTGTGTTTTGAAAGCATAGCTGATCCCAGAGGGTAGGAAGTGCTGAGTGGGGAACGTTCGCGTGGCCTCTGCAGCACCACACGACTGTCCTTTGCTTTTCCAGAAGTGATTCAGAGTGGAAAAAAGTCAGAAGAACAATCCTGAGAATGGGGACTTAGGTTTAGACAAACCTGCTTTCATAGCAAACTGGACCGACACACATGGCCCCTTCCTCTCTGGAACTTTGCCTGCTGTATGAAGATTGTATTCCTCGGGAAATATTTTACAGTTTAATATTGAGTGTAATTAAGAATATAATCACGTTATCAAAAATGGTATTTAACTCTGTTGTAGTTTCTTTAACATCCATGTGGATATAAAGTCTATAATAAAAAACTATGAACTAATAGATGTGTTCATGTAGTTAAATGCATATTTGCTTGGGGACAACTCAGAGACTCGTGCTTTTTAGAGTTATTTTGGCATAAAGTATTTGAATAAATTATTTTTGAAAGCAGATTTCCTTCACAGATGATTATTAAAGGTTAGGCCTTTGATCCCCTCGGCATCTGGGGACCAATCCATGACCTTACAATCGTTCCAGTTCCTGTCAGGTCTTCTGACAGACTTGGTGATGGGGTTGAAGTTGTGGCTTCCTCTTCACTGTGATGTTAAATCCAAATCCATATAATAGTTTTATGCCAAAGATGCCTTTTAGATGCAATAAACAGAAGAGGCAAAATGTAACCCTTTGCAGTAGTCGTTTCTAAGGTAGTTCTGGGTCCACCATGATAACTGCCAAAGATAACTGAAGATACTGCCCACTATTGGCATTCCTTGGCAGACTTTAAAAAAATATTTAAAAGGCATCGCCATGTGGCTGGAGAAACACCCATTGCTGCTCTTGCAGAGGACACAAATTTAGCTCCCAAAACCTATGTTGGTGGTTGTCATTTCACAACCACCTGGGGTCTGATGCCTATGTGGGCATGTCCACATCCATGTGATATGCACACATGCATGCACGTGTGTGTGCATGTGCGTGTGAGTGCACACATTGTTCACACACACAAAGAAGATGAGGAGGAGGAAAATGAATTCTTTAAAAGCGTATATTCATGATCTTTAATACTTTTACCACACCAGCTCTATTATCACACACTTCCTCCTGATAGAGAAATATTCTTATCTGTGCTGAAACACGGTGCCAGTTTTCTGATGTTGTAACAAACACCTGAAATACATGGACTCACATAAAAATAAAAAGCTGGGCTGGAGAAATGCCTCAGAGGCTCTTGGTCCTCTTGCAGAGGATCTAGATTCAGTTCTCAGCACCCATGACAGGCGGCTCATATTACTCTGTACCTCCAGTTCCAGGATATGTGGTGCCCTCTTCTGGACTCATTGGGCACTGCAGGTATGGTACACATAATTAAGCATACATACACATACACTTTAAAAAATTTTAAAAGGAGGATTGAGATTCGTCTCAGTGGGTAAAGCACTTGCCTCAAAAGTAATGAAGAACTGAATTTGGACCTTCAGAACCCACATAAAACCTGGATTGATAGCATGTACCTATAATCCCAGTGCTCCTAAGATGAACGGGAGGCAGAGGCAGAATTTCTAGGTGCTCATGGGCTAGCTAGCCTGGTATATGAAGCATGGGTGAGACCTTATCTCAAACCAAGGTAGAAGGTAGGGAGGGACCAATGCTGGGGGTTTTTCTTTAACATTCACATATGCACTGTGGTGTGCACACGACTGAATTCACACATGTGAACACACACACACACACAAACGGGGGGTTGAAAACTGAAGAATAAAATAATTACTTTACCTTATAGGTTTCAGCCCATGGTCGGTTGATCTTACTGTCTTTGGACTGCTGACAAGACATCATACTGTGTTGGAAGAGGCACCAGGATGCCAAGAGACAAAATAGGGAGGCCCAGATTTCCAATATTCCACTCAAAGGTACACCTCTAATGATCTCACTTCCTCCCACAAGGCTCTGCTTTCCAAGGTTCCGCCCACCACAGCTGGTGTCACCACAGGCTAGTGACTGAAGAGCCAACCATAGCGCACATTATAAAATCAGAAGACTCCTACTCATTTGTACCTTCTTGGCTCATGAAGAATGAGAGGCCATGTGAGAGGCCATGTGAAAATAAGGTCCCTGCAGGCTCCTGAGGAAAAGGATGGAGATGCTGCCATAGAGAATGTTCCCTTTAAGGATGGGTCTGGGCAGGAGAGACACTTGTTTGAGAACCCAAGGTAAAACATTATTCTTTTCTTTCTAATTGTAGCCTCAAATGTCTCAGTTATTGTTGCACAAATACCAGCAAATGGTTATAAAGTAAATTCAAAAACTACATCCAAATCACAACCCTAGCAAAGCTCTGAACTGTCTTGATGAGCACACCTAGTGCAGAGTCCATTGGCCTCTGCATTTGAGAATGGAAAGCTACATTGGGGTCTTTCCTTTCTCCTAAATCCCAGACTCCAGAAAAGTTCTACTGCACAGTTAGCCTTGAGTGCTGCAGCATCCTCGCCCCCCCCCCCCCCCCCCGGGCCTCATTTCTTAAGGTATTTTTTATCTCAGTCTCTTTTTCCTTTAAGCACTAGAGCCCGATGGTCCTCCATGCAAACATGAAGCAACTCAGCAGAACCCAAAGGCCTTCATAGAAAAAGCACCAAGGAATCCAGCATGTGCTACAGAAACATGGCGCTCACCCCACAGGGCTCCTCACTAAGACAGGGAACACCTCGTTCTTGATGCGGTAGTATGCAATGCTTTTAAGCCAGAACAAAAAGAATTTCTTGCTAGAACTGAATATGCCTGGGTTGTCTGAGCTGCCTTGTAGAAGCTGGACATCTATCTGCAGCACTGCAGGGGGGCTAAAAAATAAAGCCACTCTCTGGGAGGACAAGTAAGAATCCTTGGCTCCCCAAAATGACAGCAGAAGAATGTCACGCTTTTCTCTTTTGCTGTTTTATCATATCATCATCCAAGGTCAACCCATATGCTAGCTAATGAAGAAGACACAATACAAATAATGTTCTCTATTTTAATGCCCAATTAAATGATAAGATCAGAAAAGACTGTAACAAAGTAACAAAGCTTTCAGCCTAACTTTTAAGCATCTCCTGTTAACCTGCTGCTTCCAGACCTCAGAATGCCTGAATAATTGCTCTTCAGTCTGCTGCAGGCAAGGAGAGAGGGTTTCACATCCCAATTTTCTTACATGAAGCAGTAAACAGAGTGAGAATTCTCTCTTAGCTCCAAGGGACATGATCAATCAGAGAAGAGTTCTGTCTTTTAAGAAGTAAAGACGGCATTGGCCAACAGTGGGGAAGATTGGTGTGATGGTTACTTTGTCAATTTGATACAATCTAGAATCACCTGAGAAGTTATAATGAGGGATTGTCTAGATCAGGTTGGGCTGTAAGCCTGTCTGTGAGGATTGTCTTGGTTCTGCTCTTGGAAATAGGAAAATCCAAGGCCCATTAGGGACAGCACCATCCCCTGGGTTTGAGTCTTCCAGTGTATAAAAGAAGAAATGGTGAGCTGAGTGGAGGCATTCGTGAGCTCATTCTCTCTGCTGGTAATTGTGTGTGTGGTGTGACTAGCCACTTCAAGTTCCTTCCTCCACTCTCCCACAATGAGGGGCTGCAACTTGGAACTGTTAGCTCACATTCTTTCTTCCTTAAGTCTATTTTTGTCATGGTATTTTATCATGCTAACAGAAACTCGGCTAGCACAGTCAGGAAAAGGAAATGGATATGTGACCACTATGAAGCCAGCCTCCCTCTCCACATTGGACTCTCTCTCTCTCTGGAACTATTAATCAAAATAAAAGAAAAAAAACCTGACATGGTGTGTGTGAGAGAGGGTATGGGGAGGCATACACCATGGTGCACATACAGAGGCCAGAGAGACAACTCTACAGTAGGGTCTCTCTTTCTACCTTGCTGTGGGTCCTGGAGTTTGAACTCAGGTCATCAGGCAAGTACGACAAGTGCTTTGCACACTGAGCCATCTTGTTGGACACCTCTCCCTTCTTTCTTGAAGTCTGTAATGTGAACAAAGCCGTTGCAGCCGACTGGGGCAACATGGTGATTTTGAAGTTGGAAACAATATACTAATAGGAGGAGACAGGAAAGTAACGGAAGCGTAAGTCCTTGGAAACTACTGAGTCACCATCCCAACTCTGGGCTTCCTGTCGCCAGAGATCTTTAATATCAGAGATAAGTAAGGAGAATGAGGTTACATTCACTTTATATTAGAATATGTTATCAGATACTCTCCCCAGTTATGTTTTTAAAAAATCATCTAACCTTACCACACAGCTTTAAAAAGGCAGAAAATTATCATGCTAGTTTTTTGTCCATTCAAATGAGCATAGTCCTTCCGATAAGCCCCGTTGAGATGGGTTTACCTAGCTCAGAGTTACTGTTCATCCTCACCTCCTTTCTGGACCTACCTCCAGAGCCAGGCTATGAGCAGGTCACTTGCCGCGCTTTGATATAGCCTTGTATTTCTCCAAGGGTCCTTATCCTTCCAGGTCATGTCTCTTCTTCCCAAGATTCACTCTCACTGATCTTAAAGCATTTCCACCAATCAGATGTGTGTATCTCAAACTGCAAAGCTTTGTCGTTACTGTAGATTTTGAAATGAAAGTGTTAAGGTTGGAAATACAGTCATCAAAGGCAAAGTGTTAAATGCACTTTATGTGTTCCCTTATCAACTGCTCCTAACTACTCATGGGTCCTTTGAACCATAGAATCGTTATTTAAGCATGTCTACCCAGTGTTGAACTTGCTTCTGGGTTTAACCTAACATCAATTGTCTGAAAGTACTAGTTGCACTTAAAATGATCTATGTTAACTAGTAAAGTTCACTTCCAAATCCCCAAGTCTAGTTTGAAGATATGTAAAGGCTTAAGTATGTAGAAGAAAATTAATCTTCATTTGAAAAATAAGACAGTTATGATGACGTGGCCCTTTATTTCTGTATGGCTATCCACTTAAACAGAGTTCAGAAGGAGCCTGGACCATGTCCCAGTTTTCTAGATGGTACTTCTGAGAGTTAACCTCTGCAGAATGAGCTAACCAGGACTTCTAAGGGTTGCAACTTTGTTTCCCATGTCAGCATTCTATTGGATACATGTGCAGTTGGTTTGGAAGATAGATTACCCCAAACAAAAAACTTACACTAGAACCCAAGGAAAGAAAACAGCAAGAAAGAGAGAGAGAGAGAGAGAGAGAGAGAGAGAGAGGAAGGAAGGAAGAGGAATGTATCTAAGCGTGGATATATTAGGTTTTCTGTTACCTCTGAATACAAACCACTTATTCTCTTTAGGGCTTGCCCACGTGATAACATTCTAGAGGATATTTATGCTATTCGAATCATCCATGGACTTACTGCCCGCCCTCTGATCTGGCCATTGAGCATAAAGGTTAGCTAGCTGCAGAGTAAACCCGAACCCAGTTACTTTCATGACAAGCTTTCTTGTCATTTTCTTGGCCACCTTACAGCACTGAGCCTGTCTGTAACATTCTTGGCATTTCTCACTGCAAATAGAAGATTAATATACGGAATGGAGGAACTGTTCTTAACTGGCTTAGCTGTTAAGAACATGGGTGCTCTTCCAGAGGCCCCAGAATTCATTCCCTGCACTTATGACTTATGTCCAGTTTGAGAGGATCCAGCACCCTCTCCTGGCTGGTGTGGGCACCGTACTAACGTGCTGCATAGACATTCATACAGATAATGCATCCATTTAAAACAATAGAGACCAAAGAAGGACTGAATGCTCTCTGCTCCCTAGGCTAAGTCGGAAACTGAAGTGGAAAGGTATGCTCTGTTATGTCTTCACAAGTTCAAGGTGATACAAGCAATGATGTTAGCCAGTTCCAACAAGGCTAGAGCTCCCTGGGACAGGTGAATTCATGAGCCGGAGAGTGTCAATCATCACTTACAATAATGGAGTCCTGCTGCTCATGTGACCTTTGTAAGCAGCTTCCAGCCTTTGCATAAAAAGAACACTGAGGAAAACCCAGGTGGCAAGAAACAAACCTCACATGGTAAGGGGTCCTCTTAGACAGCAGAGTAGCAGGGAGCATCTAATGACTCAGGCCACAGCCCTGAGATGCTGAAATTTGAGCCAGGATCTGCCATGCATGCCTGGGGAAAGGAGCTAAGACTCTCTGTCCGTACTTTGGCCTGAGTTCATTCGTGTTCTGAAACAGAAGTAAGTACAGTCTTAAGGAGGACATCAAAACAAACTGAGAGACGGTGCTTGGAAAACATCTCTCTACAGACGGCCACCTTTTCCTATTCTAGGACTAATGCACGTGTGATTTAGAAATAGTGCTTATACATTCCCCACAGTGAGTAACCCCCTGCCTCCACACCACAGCAAGACGTCCCTGAGAGCAATGCCTGGAGTTTTCACATGCTAAAGCTCGTTCCCTTCCTCCAACTTTTACATCATCTATTAAGGACATCGGCTTCCTGGATGACTGTTAATGACGGCTTTCTTTATTATATTTTAGACCATTTAGCAAAGTTTATTGATTTATACTTCCTTGTAATTAGTTGGAGTGATTAAAATAGCTTTTACGGCCCTCTAGAGATTGACTTTTTCAAAGACTCAACATTTCCCCCCGAATTGTGTACTTTAAAAACATGGTTAAATACTGCTTGCATTCAGCACTAACCATCATTGGTTGAGCTGAGATTTTAAATGTACTTGTTTTCTCATCTCTCTGTGTAAACGACCAGACCATCCAATTACTTGGCAGCCAATCAGAGTAACATCGGCCAACATCAGTTGAGCTTTTACTCTAAGCTGAATGTCTTGATCTATTCATTTATATAATTCCCTCAACAACCTTACGAAGTGGGGTCTATCGAGTTGAACCTTGGGGTTAAGATATTAAATTACCAAATAACAGTAAGAATTTGAACCTGGGGTCAGTGCGACTTTGCCAGTGTTCACTGCTAAGTTAACCAAGCCGCCTCTGTCTGCACATGTGTACCAGTAATCCTAAGGATGCTTCTTGTGTGTCTGTTTCCTAACCGAAGCATTCCTTCCTGAGAAAGGATCTTTAAGACTCCAGAGGCAAATGAAATGTGCAAAGTCTCAGGAAGGAAACAAATCAGGGCGATGAAGCCCCTAAATCAAGATTCACAAGACTCCTCTCCCAGGTTATAAAAGCAGGACCTGGACAGAGGGGAGTCTCCTACTAGTTCAGCTGCAGGGAGTTCCAGAGATGCAGCTTTGGTGAGTCCTCCACCATGCTTGGGTGAAGGCAGGTACAGCTGCCCCACCCGGAGCCGCCCATGTCTCTGCAAGTAACTCCTGATCCAAACTCCCTCTAAGTAACTCCAGTTAGCTGGTTGGTTACTTAGACTTGGATGAAATTATTTCTTAGGTCTGTCATCAGTGCCCTGCCTGCAGTGAGCACATGTTGGTGCTTCTTTGGGTGGGTGGGTGGGTATCGCACAACAATTATGTAATTGGTAGGGTGCTGACAGAACCCTTTAACCTACCACCGCCCACCCCCCTTCCCGAACCCATGTGAAGTCAAAATGACCTTCTTCCAATGCTGTTGCCTAAGATGTCATGTTTCTAGAATGATAAACCCTTCCAGAAGCCACTGCTCAGAATAAACCACTGAAGAATTAATGATGTCAAAGGCTAAGAAGAAAACCTTGGATAAGGTGATAACTTCTCATATACACCACAAATGATGAAGACATAGTGGTCACTGTCCCCTGTCTATACCTGGCTTCTGTCTCTCCACTCCTTCCCTCCAAGAATAGAGCAGAAAGACAGAGAAGCAAAAGCAAGGGGAGCTGTGTTTGCTGCCACAGGAGTAACTACTTGAACATGAAAGTAAGAAATCCAGTCAGGCTTCATCCCAGAGATGCAGAGATAGTTCAACATATGTAAATTGATAAATGCAATCCACCACATAAATAAACCAAAGGCAAAAATCCACAGGATCATCTCATTAGATGTGACAAAGGCCTTTGACAAAATCTAACATGCCTTCATGGTAAAAGTCCTGGAGAGATCATGGATACAAGGGACATAATATTTCAGCATAATAAAGACAGTTTACAGCAACTTAAAGGGAAACTCAAAGCAATTGCACTAGACTCAAGAACAAAACAAAGCTGCCCACTCCTTCCTTACCTATTCAGTAGGAGTCCTGGCTAGAGCAATAAGACAGCTGCAAGAGATCAAAGGAATACAAAACGGGAAAGGCATTGTTCTTTGCAGGTGATGTGATTGTATGCACAACTGAGCCTACAATTCCCCCGGGGAAACTCCTACATCTGATAAACACTCTCAGTGGCTGGATACAAAACTATCTCACAAACGTCAGTAGCCCTCCTACACACAAATGGTGAATGGATGGAGAAAGAAATTGGTGAAACACCTTTCACAATAGCCTCAGATAGTACAAAATGTCCTGGGGTAACTGTAATTAAGCAAGTGAAAGACTTGTAAGACATGGCCACTCCAGGACAGGCCTTATGTTCAGGAGAAGTTATAGACAGTGGGCTCCGCTACGTTTTCCTTGTGTCTGTTCATTTGGTGACAGTTTTGTGAGGGTTATTTGGTGGGAAGCATTTTGGTTTTTGGTTTTGGGGGATTCTGTTTTGTGTTGGATTTTCATTTGATTTTTTGAGGAAGAACTTAAAGTTGAGTAGATAGGGAGGGAAAGCGAATCTGGAAGGACTTGGGGGGAGGGGAAAATATGATCAAAATATATTTAAACTTACAAATTGCTTTTAAATAATTTTAAAAATATATAGTAAAAATGGAGTATTAGACTTTTTCAAAAAATGTGACCATGAAATTCGCAAGTAAATGGAACTAGACAAAAATCATCCTGAGTGAGGTAACTCGGACCCAGAAAGACAAATATGGTGTATATTTGCTTAGATGTGGATATTAGCTGTTAAGTCAATTATAACCAAGCTACAAGCTATGGCACTGCAGAGGCTACACAAGAGTAAGAGAGTAAAGGGGACATATATATCTGTTAGGAAAGGGCAGAAGAATAAGTAGTTATGGATAAATGGTGGGGCTGGAACAGGAGGATCAAGTGGGGAGGAATCGGGAAGGAGGGGACAGAGAGTTGTTGGCCAAAGGAGTCCTATGGAAACCCCAAACAACTCAGGCTGTTGCCATGAGTATAGGTTGCTCTCCAAAACCTGGCAGCCTCTTGCTGAAGACAACACCTACACAACTCATTGAACATGGATGGAAAAGTGGAGCTGGTATCCATGTAGAGACTTCTCCCCTAGGTTCCAGCATCTTTGGTAATGAAAGGCACACTCCCAAAAGGTAAGAATAAATATCAAGCCAGCCATAAACCCTTTGAATTACAATGGGGTCCTGCCTGAAAGATATGCTGGGGCAATGGAGGCACAAAGCTTGTGGGAGTAACCAACCGATATCTGATTTTATTTGTGGCCTATCCATGAGACAGAATCCACATGCAACACTGTTTGCATGGCCAAGAACCTGAGGCTACGAAGGCCAGGGATGTTGGGGAAAACCAAATACTACTGTTCTACTAAAGCAAAGGGAATTTAGCAATAAATTGACTCCTGGTGACATTTTGCTATACTCATAGATCAGTGTCTTGCTCAGTCATCATCATCATCAGAGACGCTTCCTCTTGCAGCAGTTGGGAACAAATACAGAGACCCATAGCCACACATTATTCAGAGAGTGAGAGACCTTTAAACACTCATCCCTAAACAGGATGTCACTAGCAAATCCCTCCCCTCAGGGCTCAGAGAATCTAGCAAAGAGGAAGCAGAAAGAGTGTAGGAGCCAAGGGGGTGGAGGACACCAAGGAAACAGCCCTCTATAAATCAATGTGATCAAAGCACATTTGATCTCAGAATCTGAGGCATCATGTACAGGACCTGTCTGGGCCGGCACCAGGCCCTATGTGTGTACCTATTATGGCTTCCAGTTTAGTGTTTTATGGGCTTTCTGAGAGTGTGAACCAGTGGGTCTCTGTTCATCTGGGGCTCTTTTCCTTGAAGAAAACTCATTCTCAGGCCGGGCAGTGGTGCGCACACCTTTAATCCCAGCACTTGGGAGGCAGAGGCAGGCAGATTTCTGAGTTCAAGGTCAGCCTGGTCTACAGAGTGAGTTCCAGGACAGCCAGGGCTACACAGAGAAACCCTGTCTCGAAAAACCAAAAAAAAAAAAAAAAAAAAAAACCAACAACAAAGAAAGAAAACCCATTCTCCTTTTCTTAGCAGCAATAGATTTTCTGTAACTCTCCACCTGGGGGTAGGATCTTATGTCTCTCACCCACGTTAGCATATTTTTATCTTATTACTTGATCTTAAAATATCTTAGTTTATTTTATTATTTTAAAAATCCTCCGAATAAAACACTTTTACATGGCCAGTTGATTCTTTGATCTTGATTTTGAGCTTTGACTTTGACAAAGCTATCAAATAACCGAAAAAAAAACAATCCGACTCTAATTGGTGCATCTATAAAAACAGCCTCTACACCCAAGGCACAGAAAACACCGTAGAAGACAGGGTGGAAAGACTGTAAGAGCCTGAGGTTCAGGACAGACACCTGCTGCAAACCGTTCCTTCAAGACATGTCAGGGAAGCTGCACCCTTGAAATCTAAACAAACACAGTCTGAGAACAAGACCTGCCTGTGCACAACACTCTTCTGTATCTATCAGCTGGCTTTGTACCTCCTTGGGTTCTATTGTCTAGTGTCCAGTGAGACTGTCAGTTCCTTTAGGGAAAATAGTCCCTGTCCTGCATTGCGCTCCACAAAAGTACCTCTCCTATAACTGTTTTCTATTGCAAGTGACTTGGAGGCCTTCAGTGTTCCAAACTTGTACATGGGTATGTAGAGAATTATCAAAACCGTAGGAGAGCTCACAGAATGTGACCTCTGTTAGGTGTGCTCCATTCTTATCAGCATCCCGTCTCTCCACTCCTGCCCTCCACAGTCTCGATCACCTTCCTATCATCTGTCTGTCTGTCTATCATCTATCTGTCATCTATCTATTCTCTCTCTCTCCTCATTGAAGTCTTGAGTTTCAGATTTATGTGTTACATAGGTTGGCTGCAGGTATAAGGTGAGTTGGCTCTGTCCACATCAACATCTGTCTGATGGGTGTTTGCGTTGACACCTGCTTTGAAAGGGACTGGACCAACCTGTCTTTCTGTAACTCTGCCCTGACCTCAAGCCTTTGCTCCTTTCCTTCAGACCTGCTGCATTTCTTTCTTCTTTAGAAGAAATTTCCCAATTAGAGAGGGCCATCTCTTGAAGCCTTCATCAAGGAGGCTTCTTTCTGCAGTAGGTGGTGATTAAAACAGAGTCCCATAGCTGGTCAACATGCAGGAAATGACTGGAACACCCCGCTCTAAATGGCAAAGCTATGTCACAACACACACACACACACACACAGAGGGAGAGAGAGAGAGAGAGAGAGAGAGAGAGAGAGAGAGAGACAGAGACAGAGACAGACAGAGAGACAGAGAGAGAAACAGCATAGCACAGCTCAGCATGTGGATCACTACAGCCAAGAAGGGAAGACAGTCAAGAGCCAGCATCTGCAGTAAAATCATGTCTGCAGGGTTGGCCTAACACACATGAACTCACAACAGCTGTGCCTGCATGCACAGGACCTGCTCAGAAGCAAGCCATCCAAGCATGGAGCAAAGAGGGGCCCATGATGTCCCACTCCCGACATGTGTTGTGCACCATCTTGAAATGAAAGACATTTACACGTATGTTAAAGCCTTCAGTTGATCCCACTGCTCAGTTCTACACTGCCCTCTTGTTCCACGTCCCACTCAGAGCCAAGCATCTGCTGCTTTGTAACTGTGTGCAGCCTGGACCTCATTTTTCTTAGTCAGCAACCTCTTCCCACCCCTGCAAAAGAAACATGCCTGATTATCTTTTTCACCCTGACGCACCTTGCCCAACTCCTTGCATGGTGTAAGCTAGTTCTTCAAAGTTCAATAAATGCCTCTAAATTAGTTTTTAGATTTATTTATTTTATATATGTGAGCGTTTTGCCTCCATGTATGTCTGTGCGCTTGTGGGCCTAGTGCCCTCACAGGTCAGAAGAGGGCACCCAGATGCCCTGGAACTGGAGTTACAGATGTTTGGGAGCCATCAGGTGGATGCTGGGAACCAAAGCCGGATCCTCTGCAATAGCAATCGCTCTTAGCTTCTAAAACATCTGTCTATTCCCTAAATTTCTTGATGAATGAAGAACAGCAAACAAAAGGATGAATGGTTGAATAAATAATACACATTTAAGTTGTTTCTAGAGGTTTTTTTTAAATTTTGATTTTATTTACTCTAGTGGTATTTTTGGAAGTAAAATTAGCTCAGTGTGGCTACTTAGGATTAGTACCATTTTAAAATAGGTACAGGGACTAGTTTTTATTTTTTTAGAGAAACTTTCCATTTTAGGCCCTATTTCCAGAAACACTTTGTAATGCACAAGCTTTCAGCTTGCAAATGGCTTCATTTTGAGCCTTGTAGCAGAAAATAGGTTGTGCATGTCCACAAACATGAATGGAACTCACTTGTGGGATTTTTCTATTTTAGTCCAATGCTGACTCCAAATAGAAGCCATTTGGGTGAATTCTGCTGCTGTAAGCCCGTTTACACTCAGGGCTGCTGTTGTAAACAACAGGATTAAAAGCAAACTTCCTTCATTCATCATTGATTCCCACTGCAGACATAGATAAGAAAATAAAATATCTACTAAATATATTACCAGGACTAAAAAAAAAAAAAAGTTTAAAAAAGAACATAATCCATTTTTGTCAGACTTCAAACTGAGTCTAAATTTTTAATAAGTAACACATAATATCTACCTCTATGGGCTATTTTTTTTTTTTTAATGACTGCAGGAATAGAGATGCTGAGATTTAAAACTAGGAAGAGAAAGGACCAAGTTAGTAAGTTTTTGGGAAAAAAATCTTCTAAGATCTAACCTTTGAAAAAAAAATTCCCATGACCCTGGTTTGTCTTCACTATGAGTGAGTGAAGATCTCAGGCAGCGTAAAGATAGTGATGTTGTTGTGGCTAAGTCGGCTCTCATGGCTAAGTCGGCATTTTTGGTTTGCTTCTGTGATTTGGCCCAGACGAGACCCCATGGTCCTATGAAATGTGAGGAGTTCTAAGGGACAGATGACTCAGATTCTCCCAACAAAGAACCTGTTGTCATTATTCTGTTTCAGAAGAAATTCTTAGGATGCTCTAGGAAGAATTAATTGAGAAAGTGAAAACCTTCCCAAGATATACAGGCTTGTTTGGAAGCCAGCCTGGCAGGGATACACAAGAGGTGATGGGAGCTGAGATCAGCTGATGAGAAGGTGGGTCACAGTTAGAATGCCCCACACTCTGCGTTTATGAGAAGAAACATATTGACTCAAGGTTCTGGGAGCCATAAGGCCCGAGATTAAGAAATTTCTGTTGTGACATCCCATGGTTGAAGGGCATAAACACGAACCCGCCCTATGATGATGGATTGGCTTTTGAAATAACAGTATCAACCTACTCAGGAGCAGAGTCCTCCCGCATAATTGCTTCTTAATGGCCCTGTACCCATCCTGGTAGGAAAGGAGATACTGGAAAAAGACACACATGGCTCTCCCTTTGACTATCGGGTGACTGAAACAGTGGCCACCAAGAATTAAAATAAAGAAATGAGAAAGTACTCCTGTCAGCACAAAGAGGAACTTGCCTGACAGGAATAGACTTTACACCATTCTAGGCAGGCTATCAGGGCACCTGGCAACAGGGGCCAGAGAGAGACAACCAGTGACAGGTCAGTGATAGGTGGGGCCATGCCTTGAGTAGGACTGCTTACTTATGCTCAGTTGTTGTCTTTTATTTAAACCTAAACCTCACATCAGTACCCCCAAATATGGTCTTGGAAGTCATTAGAGCCTTTCACTTGTTCCTCTTCTGAATGTAGCCCTACTGACTAAGTTTCTT
The DNA here is from genome assembly GCA_019843965.1 of Rhynchomys soricoides. Classification (NCBI taxonomy): domain Eukaryota; kingdom Metazoa; phylum Chordata; class Mammalia; order Rodentia; family Muridae; genus Rhynchomys; species Rhynchomys soricoides. The sequence continues at coordinate 7,232,431 of JADRCH010000107.1, read as the reverse complement.
GGCTCTTTGGTGTTTTTTTAACTGGGATCCAGGAGACAAGTAGCCAGGCCTAACTCTTTGCAGCTGCCAGAGCCTAGACTTTTACACTGAAAACCTGGGCCATAGTGCCAGTGTCTTAGTTGCTTATCTACCATAGTGGCAATACAACTTACAAAGGAAAATACTTCCCTGGGGCTTGGAGTTTCAGAAGTGAGTGCATGACTATTCTCTTAGGGTTTCTATTGCTGTGGTAAAACACCATGACCAAAACCAGTTGGGGAGGAAAGGCTCACACTTCCATATCACTGTTCATCATTGAAGGAAGTCAGGACAGGAACTCAAACAGGACAAAATCCTGGAGGCAGGAATAGATGCTGTAGCTATGGAGGCGTGCTGCTTACTGACTTGCTCCCCATGACATGTCCAACCTGCTTTTTTATAGAACCCAGGACCACCAACCCAGAGATGGAACCATCCACAATGGCTGGGCCCTCCCCATTAAATGCCTTTCAGCTGGATCTTATGGAGTTATTTTCTCAATTCAGGTCCCCCCCTTTCATATAATTCTAGTTTATGTGTCGATACAATACTACCAGCCCAACCATCATGGCAGGGACTGTGGCAGCAGGCAGGCAAGGTGCTGAAGCAGAGACTGAGAGCTCATCCATAAGCATGAAGCTGAGAGAGGTAATTCAGAATGGCATCAGCTTTTAATACCTCAAAGCCCACCTCCAGTGACACACCATCTCTAATAAGGCATCACAATCCTTCCCAAACAGTTCCACCAACTGAGAACCAAGTATTCAAATACGGCTGTGATAGCCACTCTCATTCGAATCATCACAGATGGGAAGATGCTCATCAGGTAAGAGAGCTTGCTGTGCAAACATGAGGAGCTGCACTCTAATCCTCTGCATCCATGTAAAAAGCTGGGCATGGCTGCCTGTGCCTGCAACCTCAGGTTGGAGGTGGGGACAGACAGAGCCTGGGAGCTCACTGGCCAGCAAACTTAGCTGAGCTTCAGGTGCATGCGAGACTGTGTTAAGGAAATAAGGCAGAGAATGATAGAAGACACCAAACCCCTTCCTTTGGCTTTAGTTGCATAAGGATGAACATCCACACCTGCAAAGTCATGCATACCCACCACATATACATATCACACACACACACACACACACACACACACACACACACACGCTCACTCTCACTCTCACATGCACACACAGTGAGTTACAAAGTCAATTACATTTCAGCTTAAGCTTTGGAGAGAACATTCAAGCCACACTATTTATTGAAGTGAAAGCTACCAGGAGTGACTGCTGAATCATATGCAGGATATAAAAGTAAAAAAGAGAGAGTAATGATCCTGAAATTTTCCTCTCAAATCTGGAGTTGCCATTCACTCAAATGAGCTGACACCTAAGTCAGTTTGAGAAGAAAAGTCTACTTCTGTTTGGAGCAAGGTAAATTTGAAATATTTAACAGATACCCAAGGGGTAGGCAGTCAGCTGAATTATCAGCCTAGAGTTGATGAGTAAGTTCTGAATGGGTGAAGTAAATGTGGGCCTCCAGGGAATATCACTGTATTGGGGCCATTAGACTAAAGTAAGCATCTGTAGATCCAAAAGAAATCTACTGTTTTAAAAGTACCATAGAATAAACAATCCTACAATTTAATGACTTAAAGCTACCAGCATTCATTCTCAGGGGTCTGAGATTGGACAGGGAGTGACTGACGTTGGGAAGTCTTGTCTGTGACCCTGTCCTGTGGCGCTCATCCAAGTGGTCACTGTTGTTGTTTGTTTTTGACAATATCAAGGCATGAAAAGAAGGCGGGGAACATGGAGGATCTTTTGAGGTCTCTACTCAAAGCAGGCACATTATCACTTTCTCCTCAGTCTTAGCCAAAGCTGGAACCTCAAGTTAAAGATCAGACAACTCTAAATTAAAGGCATTGATACAGAGAGAGAGAGAGAGAGAGAGAGAGAGAGAGAGAGAGAGAGAGAAGTGAGCTCAGTAAATGTAATTTCTCATGTGTGTAAGGACCAAGTCCTGGAACATAGCTCAAATGTCCGGTGTAGGCATATTGTTATTGTGTACAGTGTAAAGATTATCCTTGTGTTATTCAAATGCTGATTTCTGTGTTCCCTGTATTTGTTTTCAATCCTGACACGGCAGCGCAATTCTTGTTTTAAGACTTTCCAGCTCAGTGTTGTATGAACATTGCTCCCCATTTATTCTCTGGTTTGTCAATAAAGCTGATCAGCCAATGACTGAGCAGGAGTGAGAATAGGGCTGGACTTCCAATCCTAGCAAGGGGCAGGGAAGAGAGAGGGAGGAAGAGAAGATTCACCAAGAGGAGAAGGTCCAGGAGACTGCCTGGGAACACACCTGGAGCAGAGAGCCAGATCAACACTAAAATGTAAGTATCTTAGGGATTTTTGGGTGAGAGGTAGCCAGATTATTTTAGAGGATTAGATAGATTAATAATTGTTCAGATATTGTGCTCGACAGCTTGACTAAATAAATCTAATAGTCATAGCCTCATTTATTTGGGAGCTAGCTGGGATAAAGAAAAAACTATCACTTACAAAATCAAGCAGTCAAGTTTGAACCCCACAACTTCCTTTCTCGACAAAAGCCTCCATTTATCCTCTATCCAAATTCATTCCTCCATCATCCAAACCAGATAGGAAGATTATTCCAGACATACATACTCTATTTCAAAAGATTCATTTGTTTTGTGCGTATGGGTAGTTTTGCCTGCATGTATATTGGTGCAATTCATATGTGCAATTCTAGAATCTGCCAGAAGAGGTTACTGGATCCTTAGGAACTGGCATTATAGATGTTTGTGGACTTGTGAGTGATCTGAACCAAACCCAGTCCTCTGCAAGAACAATGAAGTGTTCTTAACCACTGATCTCTCCAGCCCCATCCCATATACAGTCTTAACTATTGTTTTCCTTTGTAGGAAGGAAACAATTGGTTACTGAAGACCTCAATCCCTTGATTCATGTTAAGTAAATAAAAAGAGTCCAAATTAGCAGTTATAAAGAAAGCCAATGATAAGGTATTGTATGAAAACAAACTGTTATCTCTTAGCCCAAAGAGAATAGCCCAAACAAAGCACCTTGAAGGAAATGATGAAAGGTTATCACTGTCTGACCTTTGTAAAATCAAAGTCCCACCTCCAGCAGAATCATCTGATAAGGTGATTACAGGAATATATAAAACCTTCCCAAGCATCCGTCAGAAATTCAGCACCAAAACCACAACCAGTTTAAAAGCAATCAACTTTCAAAAAAGCATACTAACACATGTCTTTACCTACTGTTGTCGTTTGGTTTGTTTGTTTTCTATAGTTTGGTTTGGCTTTGTTGAGACAGGATTTTCTGTGTGGCCCAGGAAATCATGGAACTCACTCTGTAGACCAAGCTGGCCTCAAACTCTTAGATCTGCCTGCCTCTGCCTCCCGAGTGCTATGAGTAAAGGCGTGGGTCACCATACTCAGCTCTTTTGAGAGATTTTTTAAACTGTAACAATTTGGGTTGGCATGGTGGCCCAAACCTTTAATCCCAGCACTAAGGAGGCAAAAGCAGGTAGACCAGCCTGGTCTACAGAGTATGCCAGGCCAGCCAGTGCTAGCCAGTGAGAACCTGTCTCAAGATAAGTAAATAAACTATAACCTCTTCTTTTTAAATATATATATATATAATACAATTCCTAGGCTTTTGAATTTCTTTGAAAATAAAGCAATAGTTGTCTTAAAGGCTATAATCTGCTGTTAGCAGCTTAGGCTACAAGCCCGGGTTTTTGAGAAATAATAAAATCAAATAATATGGCAGCGGAACATGTATACTATCTTATATATGAATGCTCTACTCCATGTACACCTGCATGCTAGAAGAGAACATCAGATCCATTTATAGATGATCATGAGCCACCATGTGGATGTTTGAACTCAGGACCTCAGGAAGAGCAGCCAGTGCTCTTCACTGCTGAGCTATCTCTTCAGCCCCTTTGTAAAAATTTTTCGTTTGTTTTGTTTATTTATTTATTTATTATTTTGTTTTTTCGAGACAGGGTTTCTCTGTGTAGCTCTGGCTGTCCTGGAACTCACTCTATAGACCAGGTTGGCCTTGAACTCAGAGATCCACCTGACTCTGCCTCCAGAGTGCTGGGATTAAAGGCGTGCGCCACCACTGATCCACTGTCTTATATTTTAAGCTGCTTTTGCTAGATTTTTTTTGGAGCACGAAGGGCCTCAGAGATGATTATCATCTAATTTTATAAATGAAAGTGGCAGAAGCCCAGAGAGCTTAACCTGGTTCTAGTGTGGCAGCGGGCAGCTTGCTCCAGCTTCCGTTCCATCCACCCGTAGTCTCCAATCACTTCCTGTTTCCGTTGGTTTCCTGTTCCTACATCAAAGCCCTGGGCAAACTTGTCAAGAGAGCTGGGTCATCCTCCTAGGGCTTCAGCCATCACTGTGGGAAATGTTAATGTATTCCCATGTGGCCATGGGTGAAAGAGCTTGCTTTATTTATAGTTCTGAAGTATTTACATTCTCGGTAGAGTTTGATCAAGGAGAGACAGCCTCTCTGTGAATAATAAGATGTTATCTTGTAATTTTAAACATTTTGACGGTCTTCACATCTTCAGGGGTAAAATCTGAATACAGACTTTTCACATAGTTTTGGAAACTTGGGGCAGTGGAGTTCAACAGAAACACAATAATACAAGCCTCAAGTGTGGTTCAGTTCTTACGGCCACAGTAAACAAAAAAGCAAAAGTAAGCAGAAAAAAAGTTACAAAAACATTTACTTCAATATGTAAAGAACATTTTAAAATTATGCGATACTCTACACGTGTTTTCTCCATCCCCTGTCTTTGGAGAATGTCTATTGTGGTCTACTCCACGGTCGCAGGGGTTGTGACGCTGCAGACATCGAAGCGCGGGGCGGGGCTATCCCAGCGGGGGCGGGGCTGCTCTGTGAGCGCCTTTAGAGCCGGGCCGGCTTCCGTAGCTGGACGCGGGCGGTGGTGGCGCCACGTCCTGGGCGGTGTCCGGGGAACAAGTCAGTCGGGCCTGGGGACAGTTTGAAGTAACTATGGCCTTCACTCTGTACTCCTTGATGCAGGCGGCCCTGCTATGCGTGAACGCCATCGCCGTGCTGCACGAGGAGCGCTTCCTCAAGAACAGTGAGTGTCCGGGCGGGGAGGGGAGGGGAGCGGGGAGGGGAGTGGTGCTGGGAACCTGGGCGACTAGAGAGGGGCGTCCCTGCGTGGCGAGCTGGGGTGGATGTCTGGGGTCTGAGGCCCGGTGGCGGAGGGACCCGGACTCTATTCTGCCCGCTTTGAATTTCGCTTAGTCATTTACTTGCATTTTCTTGTTGCCGAATTTACAGGCGGAAAAGCTGGCATGTGAGTTTTGACTTAAATGCTGGGAGTGGAGGGGGGGAGCATGGCTTTTTTTCAGAGTGCTCGTTGTTGGAATGACTGATGGGGACAATGAATGATGGAGAGCAGTAGAGGTTGATGGGAGTTGGGTTAATGGGAACAGGAGGTAGCAAGGTCTGCAGCTACCTCTGCGCACGCCCCATTGGGTACCTACATCATACCAAGGACTGGAATCAAAAGAATACAAAGACAAGACGCACACACGTTATGGTTTCTGCCACTTGGCAATGAAATCTTCATGCCAGCCTGGTCCTGTTGCTTCATGCTATTTAGGGCAAAACTGAGACAGGACTGCTGATATGAGTGATTTGTTGAAGTTTACCAACTGTGCCCTCAAACCCACAAGGAAGAATGATGCGTTTTATTTTTTACTTAGGAAAAGGTGAATACAAATACGTGCCAGACCTATGTAACAGAGGCTGGTTACACCAATCATCTGCCCTTAAAATGAAGTTTACTCCAATTTAAGATGAGTACAAGATATGCTAAAAATTAGATCTAGAGCGATATAAAGGAAAATGAGAATCTGAAAAGACCTTGAAGAAGTGAGTCTGACCCGAGGTCTGATACGTGAATAAGTATGAACTCAGTGAAGGAAAAGGATTGGGAAAAGTCTGCAGGACGAAGCCTTGAGCAGTGTCACCCTGGCATGAAAACCAAGGCGAGTGTGATAGTTGTGAACAGGAGCATGGCCAGATTTATGTTACTGAGTCCCTTTTCGGTTCACTGTGGAGAAGTGATGGGAAAAGAGAGGAGTGGATTTGGAAAGGGCCGTCTCAGATAGGGAGGTAGAGGAGTATGGCCTTAATGTGTGCAGGGTTTGTGTTAGGTGTTTTACATACGTGTATGTGCATGCATGGTGTGTGTGCGTGCACGTGTGTGTCTGTGTATCTGTGTGTGTGAGAGCAAGCGCTTGAGGTCCCACTGCAGCTATATAACATAGTTACTGTTTTTATTGCAGCTTTACAGGTAAGGAATCTAAAGCAGGAAGTGGTGGCTAACTTGCATGATCACATGGGTAGAAGGTGGCACAGTTGAACATCCTGACTCCAGAGTCTGGTTCTTTACCTCTGGACTATACAGAAAAGTCTTTGTGATCATGTGACGGGTTGAATTGTGTTCTACCTGTGGCTGTTACCTTATTTAGAAACAGCACCTTCAAAAACATTTACAGTTAAATTGAGCTCTTCATAACCGGATTAGGAGATGGGCCTTAGATCTAATCATTGGTGTCCTTACAAGGAGAGTGAGACACAGAGGCACACACACACTTCAGGAGGAAGAGAGTGGGATCGCAGAGGCAGAGGTTGGATTGGCTCAGCTTTAAGCAAGGAACACAGGAACTTTAGAAACTACCAGACAGATGTCATTGGAAACGTGGGCAGGATTACCCCTCAGTTGCCAGAAGGAGTAGGTTCTGCTTGATATGGGACTGGCCTCCAACTGTAGGAAAGTGGCTTCTATTGTGTTGACCATTAGTTCATGTTGCTTTAGTCAGGCAGCCCTAGGAGACTAATAGAGACCAAAAAACAAGACAACATGGTGTTGGAAAGGTGTGAAATTTTAAGGCCAAACTGAACTACAAAGTGCGTTTTAAAATGAACACTGAGCATCTTAGTGAGACCCTGTCTCAGAAAGCCAAAGGAAGGCTAGACATAAGCTCTTGGGAGAGTGTTTGCCTCCAGTGCATAAGCCCTAGGTTTAGTACCTGCTACCCCCAGCCACACATGAAGAGCATGTTAGACACTGGCAATGAGGGAGAGAAGATAAAGCCAAAAACTTCGCCCGGTTTTCTAGCTTAAGCCACTGAGTGAAATACCTTTATGGTGTTAGAAAAAAACTTGGACGGGGGTAGATCAGAAAGTAAAATGATCATGAAATAAGTCTAGACATGCCCACTTTGAGATTTCCGTGGGATGTGCAAATAGGTGTCGAATAGCTGGTGGTGTTTTTTTGGTACAGATAGTAAATTAAGCTGTGAGAGTTAACTAGGAAAGGTCTGGAGACATGACTTCCTGGTTAAGAGCATTGTTGCTCCAGCAGAGCACCTAGAATCAGTTCCCAGCACCCACATGATGGGTCACAGCTACCTGTAACTCCAGTTCCAGGGAGTCCAGCATCCTCTTCTGAAATCTGCATGCACTGCACACAGGTGCAGAGAGGCAAATAGAGTACTAGCAAAAGGGAACACACAGAACTGGTCCCCGGGACTACAGATCTCCTCTAGTATGTAGTGTTAAGTGGACGTAGAACTGCTGGCAGGAAAACAACAGACCAATTAGAAAACCTAGGAAAGTGGAGTTTCATTAAAATGACAATTTTGAGCTGGACAGTGGTGGCACATGCCTTTAGTCCCAGCACAGAAAGATATAAAAAGAATTGGTGCCCAGGTTTTGCTGTAGTTTTGTTTCTTGAAGGATGGTTCTGTCAGTGAATGATTGTCAGCTCAGTTGGTAGAGACAGTGTCCAGGATGCAGAAAGCCCTGGCCTTCATTCCTTCCATAAAACTGGTCACAGTGGCATGTTCCTAAAACCCAGCACTTGGTGAAGGCAGAGGGTCAGAGGTTATGGTCGTGCTCAGCTGCATAAGGAGTTGAGGGCTGGCTTTGGAGACCCTGTCTCGGGAACAACAAAAACCAAGCAGAAGAACTCCCCCCTGATCCCAACCAAAAAATGATTTTCCAAAAAGAAACAATGACCGTATAAGAACATATTAAGTATACAGAATGGCAGGTGTGAAGGAATAATCTTGACCTATCATACCAAACACCCAAGCCAGCTGGAAGAGCACAGAGGGTCTAAGTGAGAATGGGGACGTGTACCAGGCCAGCTGGTGTAAAGTCAGGCAATCCTGTGAGGGTTATAGAAAAAAGGCTCAGAGACGTAGGTTAGAAATTGGGGGGCCTATCCGGTCAGTACTGCAGCAGCCCCCAGTTTATTTCTCTTAGACTTTCTATACTTTACAGTGCCGTGGGAAACAAAGTCACAAGCCAGCAGAGACAATGGCTGACATGCATTCGATATCTGTACCCATCCAGAGTGCTCCCTATTCCTCCCTGTTCCTTCCTCCAAGATTATCAGAGCATTCAGCCCCTCGCATTGAGCTTCCAATGTATCCCCTCTTACCAGTCCATGCATCAACGGGCCAGGAAATCTGTCAGTAGACCCTGGCCATACTTGACTCTGCCTGACAGGCAGGCTTTCACAGAAGCAGCAAAAAGGCTCCCGATGGGGAAGCCAGGCTTCTGAAAGGACCCAAAGTTTTCCTTAAAGAGCATACCAAGAGACATTATACATACTTAGGTAATTATTTTAAAATGTGACAAAAAAGAAAAAAAATGGGACTGGAGAGATGGCTCAGGAGTTAAGAGCACTGGCTGCTCTTCCAGATGACCCAGGTTCAATTCCCACCACCTACGTGGCACTCACAAGCACCTGTGACCCCAGTTCCAAGAGATCTGAGGCCTTCCTCAAGCCTCTGAAGGCACCAGACACACATGTGTTACATGGACATACAGACAAAGCATCCATACGCACAAAAGCTTTGGTTTGTTTTTAAGGTGGAAACCTTTCTTTGAACCCAGGGCCTCGTGCACACGAGGCATATGCTCTCCCACTGAACCACATCAGGACCTGGAAGCAGGACTCCTAATGGAGAGAGCTCCAGATGGTTGTGGGTGTGAAGACTTTCCTGAACTTACCTAGCACAGCAGCTGTGATTAGTGGCGATTCTGTAAAACCCAGATGCTCTGATTCCTCTTGAGCATGCACACATCAAATCGAAAAGCATTTGTTTTTGAGGGAACATATTCAATCTCAGTAAAACAGCAAGCAGTTAAAGGACCTGGGTTGGGTTCCCACCATGCACACCGTGGATCACAGTGCCCTCTTCTGGCTTCGGCATGCATGTAGTACACATAAATTAAGCAGGCATACACATATACTCCTACAATTAAAATATTTATAACTTTCTTATGAATATTTATGTTAAAAACCCACCAATGTATTAAAACACCATCATGATCAAGTGGGGTTTACCCAGAATTGCAAGATTGGTTCAACATTCCATCATAGTGATAACAGAAATCAATGGCCAATACAATAGACACAGGAAAAAAATTAGTATTCATCACCAGGCCTGGAGAAATGACTGGGTTGGTAGTGTTTGCTGCAGAAGCTGTGGGTTTAATCGCAGTACTATCTATCATTAAGACCACATTCTGAGGAGGCAGAGACAGGATAGTGTTAGGGCTTGCTGGCCAGCTCGTCCAGTGTAATCTGAAAATGACAGGTTCAGTGAGAGAATCTGTCTCAAAAAATAAAGTGGAGCATGATTTAGGAAACACCTGATTTTAAGCTCTAGCTTATGCATACACGTGTACATACACACAAAAACAAAAATATACTTATCAAACTAGAAATTAGAGGAAATACCTCAGACAGCCGTACATCACCTAAGAAAATGTCCTAGTTAGCATCACGCTCACCAGGGAGTATGGATGCTTTTCCCTGACTAAGAGTAAGACATGGAAGCCCTCTCCTCCTGTTTTGCTTTAACAGTGTGCTGGAGATTCTGGCCGTGGAAATTTGATAAGAGGGAAGAAATAAAAGATCTACATTGTAAGGCAAAACTGTTTCAGATAATACATTCTTGTGTATATAGAAGATCCTGAAAAATCTTTAGGAAGCCATGAGTCTAATAACAAGCTTAATACAGTTGTGTGACACAAGAAAACACATAAAAAACATCTGTTAAGGGCTGGAGTGATGGCTAACTTGGTAAGCCTCCCATAGAAGCCTGAGGACTTGAATTTGAATCCCCATCATCCACATAAATGCTAGGTGAGTTAGTGAATTACCTGTAACTTTTGCACTCCAGAGGTGGAGACAAGGGATGCCTGAGCAATCTTACTAGCTCTAGTCTAGTCAAATCTGTGAGCTTGGGTTCAGCTAGAGACTTACTTCAAGATGTAAGTAGAGAGCAGTCAAGGGCGGCACATGACATTGGCTTCTGGTCTCCATGCACATAGGTGCACGCACACCCCACACAAACACACATCAGTTTCTTGAACCAAACAGTTTAGAAGCCCCGAGTAGCAGATAGAGGGAAACTGTGATAAACATCTCTTTCCCTGGCCCTTCACATGTCACATTTGTTGTTTGTCTGCAGAGTATTTGCACAGATCATTTACTCTTTACCCAAACTTCTGCCTGTTTTCATTCTGGCAGTGTAGGTGTGGCAGCCGGGCTACGGTAAGCCAAGAACAACTGCCAGTTATTTCAGTGCTGATGACTGTTTTCTGGTGACCCCCTACTGTTGCCTGGGGTTTGCTTGTTTTGTTGAAGAATAGCTTAATGTTAGAAAAATGTCTTTTTTCTGGGATTTACTCCTTTCATATTAAGAATATGTATAAGCATCTTTTTAAAACAAACATAATAAGAAAAGATTTCTGGAAGAGAGGGTTGCTGGCCCTCAAGCTTCCGGGGTTCCCCTGCTTCCATCTCCCATCTTGCCTTAGGAACACCAGCATTGCAGACGTGTTTGCTCTTGCAACTGTCTTTATGTGGGCACTGTCTCTGTGGTTGCACAGCAAGCCTTTACCCAGGGAACCTTTTCCCCAGACCACAAAGCTGTTACAAGATTTGTTCATCTTATAATTCATGTATAATGTTAATAGTGTTATTCAGAAATTTATGATCCTAGAATTCACAGTATCGTCCCTAATGTCAGTATTAACTCAGTCTACTATAATTCAGTTCAATTCCATAGGCAAGAATTCATCTTTTCCAGATTAACTCAGTCCACTATAACTCAGTTCAGTTCTACAACCATTTGCTGAGTACTTAAAGGCTGTGGTGTGGGGGAGAATGGAAACATTGGATTGGAGTTCTGTCCTCCAGGAATCTGAATAAAATGGGAAATGCTTGAAAACCCCAACCAAGGAGAAGAGTCTACAGTAGGTAGGCTTGGGGGACAAAGAGAAGGAAGGTGACCTGGGCTTATTAGGAAAGCCCCATGTGACAGACCCACATTAACTGCCAAGGGACATGCAGGAGAAGCTAAAAACAGCTTTAGAACTCATAGAATGCGGCCCACCAGTCAGCACAGCCATGATGGGTGTGCCTTGGACAGGCATGGCCCCAAGACTACGCGTCCTGAGGACTTCGTGCCGTTGCGGGCTTCTGCTCTGCTTGCTGCCCTCACTGCCCTCTCCATCTGAGGACTGTGGAAACGCCAAGGGAGTGTCCAGCCCTCACTATTTCAGGCACTGCTGCTGGAGCAATTAATGATTCAATCACCACCCTAGGAGAGAACTTAGAGATGTAGATTGTCAGCAGTGACCACCACCCTTAGAAAACCTTGGGAAAAATAAAACTGTTAGTAAAGCTAGGTTGAGCTGTTTTTGCTACTGGCTCTGATGTAGAAAATCTTAGGGAACATTCTGAAGTTCAGAAAGGCACACTCTGATTAGTTAAGCCAGGGTCAGGGAACAAGAACAATGGCAGCACTGGCTGACGTGATTCTCACTCAGGCTGGACGGTGATGATTGATTTCTTATACCCATTTTTGCCCTCAGCCTCCTGATATGACTTAATAAGAATTGCTAATGAGTAGATATGCATTCTGAGGTGTAAAGTAGATATGACTGATTTTTGTACAAAAGTTCAGATTTGTGATTCTCTTACAATTCTTATAAGATTACATTTAAAGATAAATAATAATTAATCCTTTCTTTGTAACTGCAAATTGCCTGGCAGTAAAAAAACTGGCTGAGAAAAGTACCTCACTTGCTTATACTTTGTTAATCTATAACAAGTTGCTTAATTACGAATATACGTGGGTTCTTGGCTGAATTATGAATATATGTGGGTTCTTGGGAATAATTTGTTTTCTTTACCTGCACTATGTAATGTTATTTCTTGTAAAGGTATTGGAGACTCTACTGTTTCCATAGTCACCACTAGAAAAAAACTAGAATGTAACCATATTGTGGTTTTGTGTTGCTGGAAAGATTTTGCTGGGTTGTATAAGGCATGGGAGAAGGAATGAGGTTGTTGCATCATTGTTCCTGCTGTCCTTCAACTGTGTGAGTGTGAGTGTGTGTGTGAGTGTGTGTGTGTGTGAGTGTGTGTGTAAGTGTGTGTGAGTGTGTGAGTGAGTGTGTGAGTGTATGTGAGTGAGTGTGAGTGAGTGTGTGTATGAGTGTGTGTGTGGATCTGGGTTGTGAGTGTGTGTGAGTGTGGTGTGTGAGTGTGTGTGTGAGTGAGTGTGTGTGTGAGTGTGTGTGCGTGTGTGTGTGAGTGTGTGTGAGTGTGTGTGGATCTGGGTGTGTGTGGGGGGATCTGGGTATGTATGTATATGTGTGTGTGTGTGGATCTGGGTATGTGTGTATATGTGTGTGTGGATCTGGGTATGTGTGTATATGTGTGTGTGTGGATCTGGGTATGTATGTATATGTGT
>JADRCH010000107.1:7168277-7218277 GCA_019843965.1 Rhynchomys soricoides | reverse complement strand
ACATTCCCTGCCACTTGGTTCTTTCATGTATAAAAGAGACTTGTTCTCAGTCTTCATGATTAGAGGTTAGCATGCCAGGAATTAGTTAAACTGTAGTCATGTAAGAGTGGAAAGAGGACCTGAAGTCAGGACTCTTTTGAAAAAGTGACAACAAACACTTTAAAGAACCAGCATGTAAGGCTTAAAAGTGGTTTGTAATGGAGAAATGACAGAGGGAAGTAAAAGACCGGCTTACAGAACACAGCTCAGAATGCAGAAATGAAGGATGATCAAAGAAAGCTGTGTGCTCTGAAGGCCTACCTAAACTGCACTTTAAAATTTGCCCACATAGGCATTTTCATATTGATACTTTGCTAGATAATAGAACTTTTAAATTGAATTAGTAGTTGTTCACCCTAGCGTTATGCATTTGTTTTTAGTTCTGCATTGACGAAAGGTTCCTTTGATAATTTTGAAGAAGGAAAAAAAAAATCAGGTTGTAAAAGTTGCCATCTTTACTGAATTGAACACCATGGAATCATTTCGTAGATTTTATAAAATCATAATGGAATGAAGAAAATATGGTTGTTGCCACTATCAAAAGAAGAAACTAAAGAACTCAGTATTTTAACTTTAAGGTGTATGAGTTTATACTTAATATCTTCACAGGGCTCAAACTAATTTTTAAAAGATGGCTAATGAGGGAACAAGACACGTGCATAATGCATTTAACTCAGCTAATCCTCTTTATCTTGCACAGTTGGCTGGGGAACAGACCAGGGAATTGGTGGATTCGGAGAGGAGCCAGGAATTAAATCTCAACTGATGAACCTTATTCGATCTGTAAGAACCGTGATGAGAGGTAAGAAGAACTGAGAGGGCATTATAAGTTATAGCTTGTGGCTGGATTTCAGGTGCAAAGCGTGGGAGAGAGTGAGCTGTCGGGTTCTCTTTGTAGTGGGAACTTGGACTTCTGTAACCTGGACTTACTGCTTCAAAGTTGCTGGCCCCTTTCTTCCACTGCATCTTACTTCTAGGAAATGTTACTAGTATACTCTGTGTTTCCTGTCAGGGCAGAAAGACAAAATGATGTCCTTACTGTTTAGAAACTGTGGCTTCCACCTTGTAATGTAAAGTCATGAAGAGTTTCCAAGAGTGAAATAAAGGTTCTGTGTGTGCTGTTGTCTTGAAAAATACTTTGGAGCAACACTTCAGTCAAGAAAGAGTTCAGCCACCTTGTATTTAAACATTGGAATTAGAGACTTTTCATGTCTTAATCATAGCTTTGGATTCATTGTTAATATTACAGAACCTTCCCTGGACTGTGTTTCTGCTCACGTGTGCAGCCCTGTGGATCTGTCTGGTCCCGTGTGTTCCCAGAGCTGCACCAGAACCGTCCAGTGGTGCCTCCATGCATCCAGATATGCAGTGGGGTGGGGCATGGTGGTCCAGACCTGCAGTCCCATCCCTTGGGAGGGGTACAGAGGCATCCCTGCTTCACCTCTATCCACCAAAAGAAAATGTCTTTGGTTTCTGATCTTGTATTTCTGTTATTGCCGTTTGGTTTCTGATCGTGTATTTCTCTGTTATTGCCGTTTGGTTATGACACCACACTTTTAGATCCTTCCATACTCCTTGGAAGCTACTTATTACTGTTTAGTTTTGCTTTTGTTTTTTATACTAACAGACTTTTTTTTCCTTTTAGTGCCATTGATAATAGTAAACTCAATTACTATTGTACTGCTTTTGTTATTTGGCTGAACATCATTGGGAAATCAGAGACTCAGAAGAAGAAAAACCCCAGAAGTTACTGTTTCTTTTGTGACTGGAATATTCATGTTTCAGCAGCCTCATCTTGAAGTTGACAAACAAATGTAAAGTTGACAATAAAACCGGAGTTTCTATCTATCTGATTTTTTTTTTAAATTGTACTTGCACTTGTAGATCAGCTCATCAGAGGCAGGAGCACTCCTGGATTGGAGCATACTTATTTTGGTTAAAATAGGTAAAGACTATGAGAGGACACAGGACTGCTGCCTCCGTCATTCCATACGGTTCTCTCTCACAACTCAGGGATGGATTTTCTCCGAAGTGTTGGAATACCTTATCATTTAGATAGGACCTGAGTGTTAACTTCCTATATAAACTTAATAGTTTTAAAGTAACAGTTACATCTAATTGACAAATTTGTATTTGGGTAACTTATTTTGAACTCTTTGGTTACCTTGTTTCTGCTATAAAGAAATACATAGGTAACTATATGGGGCAATATCCTGATTTCAGAGAGAATTCTAATTCTGGAAACCAGTTGTTTGGGAACTGTGGTTTTAAGTTCTTTTTATGCCATTGTTTATTAATTGACCTGAACAGTGAGACCAGACTATTTACATATTTTCCTTGGTAGGAAGTCTTGCCTGTTTTACAAGGATTTGTTTTATAAAATCAATGTAACTGTTAGTTGGCAAAATCATCCCACACAGTCATAAACTAACCTGCCCAAGTGACTGTTTATTGTGAAGCATTTGTCTCTCCCAGCTCATACTTCCGTTTCTTGGTGGAGTAGTATACTGTAGGTATGATTCTTAGCTTCTCGTTCTGTCAGTAGATCATTAATGCTAAGTAGCTTTTGTTTGTCTTCTGTCTTTTGTGACTGTCTTAGGCCAATTTTGTGGTGTTCTTTGCTCATCTCATAACACTACTGTTCAGTTTTATTTAGGAGGATTTAAGGTGTGCAAATATTGTATGAAATGTTTCAGTTACAATAATGTAAAGGGATGGGATGGTATCTTTCTGTATAGAAAACTTTTATAAATAAAGTTGACTTTCTATCTTAACGTCTGACTTATGCTTTTGTATAGACCTGGCATTATGAATTTGTTGATCTCTGTTTTGTTCTTTACTGTAAAATTGCTGAGTAGAAATTTAATGAATGTTAATATTCATAATCTGTTTCTTTAGTGAATTAACTGAATTGTTGACATAAATCAAGAGAATCTTGAGTAACTTTTAAGTTACTTTTAACTGGGGCAGGTATTGAAGACCTCCTGGTAATGTCTCAGTTGGAGAGGGCAGATCGTTCATTTGGACTTAAGGGTTATCAGCTGGACCAAGAAAGTGCCCTCGGACCCTTGGCCCCGTGAGGAGCTTGGTTCTATGATGCCCCCGGCCTCAGCTAACAGACCGACTCTTAGGCCTCAGCTAACAGACCGAATCTTAGGGACTCACACCTCATTTTTATTTTTTTAAATCATTAAAGATGATTGAATTCAAGTTTGAACCTCAAATCAGATATTTAAAAGCAATGAATTCAGGGTATTCCTGTTCTTAAATCCGAGGTCATATAATATGTTCAAAAAGACTTTGGTCCTACCTCATTGCTCATGTAAGACGTAACACACCTTTCTATTAATTTAATTTGGAATATCGTTCAAGTCTTGTTAACAAAATGCCTGAGACCAGCTATTTGATCTAGACCTGCCTTAGGTTGCCCCCTTCAGATTGTAGGGTATTCGGCAATGATGGGGTGTGGTTGTATTAGGGGTCTCTACAGGAATAGAACTGATAGAATGAATTTGTATGTATATGGAATTTATTAGAGTGGTTTACAGGCTATGTTCCAGCTAGTTCAACAATGGCTCTCTACCAATGGACAGTCCAAGAATCCTGTCTTAGGGTTTCTATTCCTGCACAAACATCATGACCAAGAGGCAAGTTGGGGAGGAAAGGGTTTATTGAGCTTACACTTCAATTGCTGTTCATCACAAAAGGAAGTCAGGACTGGAACTCAAGCAGGTCAAGGAGCAGGAGCTGATGCAGAGGCCATGAAGGAATGCTGCTTACTGGCTTGTTTCTCCTGGCTTTCTCAGCTGGCTTTCTTATAGAACCCAAGATTACCAGCCCACAGATGCTACCACCCACAAGGGGCCCTCCACCCTTGGTCACTAATTGAGAAAATGCCTTACACCTGGATCTCAGGCATTTTTTTTCTCAACTGAAGCTCCTTTCTCTGCAATAACTCCAGCTTGTGTCAAGTTGACACACAAAACTAGCCAGTACAGTTGACCCCTTGTCAACTTGACACACACACATCACCATTAATCCTCAACCCTTACTTTCTTATTCATCCCCAAGATCTAAATAACTTTAAAAGTAACAGTCTTTGCAAATTCTTACATATTGACATTTCAATCCCTTTTAAACATCCAATTTCTTAAAATTCAAAGTCTTTTAAAAATTCAAAGTCTCTTAATTGTGGGCTCCACTAAGATACCTTCTTCCTTCAGGAGGGAAAATATATCCGGGCACAGTCACAATCAAAAGCAAAATCAAATTCCAACTGTCCATTGTCTGAGATCCACTCATGATCTTCGGGATTTCTCTAAGGGCTTGAGTCACTTCTCCAGCTCTGCACTTTGTAGCACACACCTTGTCTTCTAGGCACCAGATGCCTGTACTCCACTGCTGCTGCTGTTCTTGGTGGTCATCTCATGGTACTGGCATCTCCAAAGCACTGCTGCCTTCCACTGCAACTAGGCTTTACCAATAGCCTCTCATAGGCTTTCTTCATGGTACCAAGCCTCACCTCCTTTGCATGACCCCTTCAGTCCTGGGCCATCAATTGCAACTGATGGTGCACCTTCACCAATGGCCTTCCACAGCCTCTCACAGTGCCCAGGCCTCAGCTGTTCTTCATGACTCCTTCATGCCTTCAAAAACAGTACCACCTGGGTGACTCTTAAACATTACCAACTCCACCCACAGCACAAGATACAACCCTGGCTATCTCTGGAACAAAGCCTCTGTGCTCTCAGAAAATACTTCTCAGAAGATTTCACCTCAACGATGCTGGTCTCTTCCCAATCACTGCCAATTTCCCAGCTCAAGCTAACCAGCCTCAATAGTCCCAGTAATGTAATGGTTTTGCTTTAGTTGTTCTGGTATCTTGTTAATCACAGCTGATCCTTCAGCCCCAGATAACCAAAACCACAGAATCTTCAGTCAAAATAGCAATGGCCCTGATAAGAGTCTTTAATCTTCCCCTTGAAATTTCACAAGCCAGGCCTCCATCTTCTGCACTGTTCTCAACATTATCTTCCAAGCTCCTACACAACATTCCACAGAGCTCTTAACACCAAATGGATCTTCTAGCCCAAAGTTCCAAAGTCCTTCCACAGTCCTCCCCAAAACATGGTCAGGTTGTCACAGGAATACCCCACTATGCTGGTACCAATTTGTCTTAGTCAGGGTTTCTATTCTTGCACAAACATCATGACCAAGATGCAAGTTGGGGAGGAAAGGGTTTATTGAGCTTAAACTTCCATGCTGCTGTTTTATCACCAAAGGAAGTCAGGACTGGAACTCAAGCAGGTCAGAAAGCAGGAGCTGATGCAGAGGCCATGGAGGGGACATAACTTACTGGCTTGCTTCCCCTGGCTTGCTCAGCCTGCTTTCTTATAGAACCCAAGACTACCAGCCCGCAGATGGTACTACCCACAAGGGGCCCTCCACCCTTGATCACTAATTGAGAAAATGCCTTACACCTGGATCTCATAGACGCATTTTTCTCATCTGAAGCTCCTTTCTCTGTGATAACTCCAGCTTGTGTCAAGTTGACGCACAATACTAGCCAGTACAAATCCAGTAGTTGTTAAGTTCACAAGGGTGGATCCCTGAGCCAGTCTTCAGAATAAGGAAGAAATGGGCTCTGATGCCAGTGAAGGAATAGAATTGCTAGCAGGGGGAAGACAAGCAGGCAAAAAGTGCAAGCCTTCTTCTTCGATGTCCTTTCTATAGGCTGTCAGCAGGAGGTATGGCCCAGACTAAAGGTGGGTCTTCCCACTTCAAATGGTTTAAAAATTTCTCTATTAAGGTCTTTGGTTCCAGGACAGCCAGGAGTACACAGAGAAACCCCATCTCAAAAAATAAAAGGGGGGAGGGGGAGAAATGGAAAAAAAAATCCTCATAGGTGTCCCCATCGAGGGTTTTAGTTAATTCCAGATGTAGTCAACTTGACAACCAAGAAAAGCCATCAGAGTTGTCCTCTAAAGACATAGGTCCTAGTCATTGTTCTGCTGTGAAGAGACACCATGACCAAGGCAACTCTTATTTTTTTAAAAAGCATTTAATTGGGTGCTTGCTTACAGTTTCAGAAAGTCAGACTTATCATCATGGTGGAATCATGGTAGCACATAAGGTGCCACACATGGTGCTGCAGCAGTATCTAAGAGCTTTATTTTACATCCTGGTCTCTAGACAGTGAAAGACAACAAGGACACAACAAATCCCTTCCAAACAGTTCATCAACTGAGAACTAAGCATGCTAACATGAGCCTGTATTCTCATTCGAGCCACCGCCGTATCTGTAGAGTGTTCTGGATGACTACTGCAGGTATAGAGGAGTCAGGATGGCTGCTTCAGTCTTTTTGCTCAAAGCAGCCAGGGCCACGAGGTTGAATCTGCCAGCAGTCTGTTCCGCAGTGACTTTGCTGGCTATAGAGCAATGCCTACAGTAAAAACTTTAACACACAAAGTGATCTTAACAGATTTGAATAGTGCTTTAACACCACTTATCTGCCCCAAGCCTCAAGGAGAGGTGGGTCTCCCTCATCCTTCTCAGTAACACTGCTGACTGCAACACTGGGTAGAGAGAGCGCTAGATGGTGCTCCAATAGCTATGGTTTCCGGGTCAGAGTCAGCAGCGATCTCACACAAGAGGTTCCAGGTGTGTAAACTATTCTGTCTCATCACACTGCTCCTGAAAGTTAACTCATCTTCATGGGTATTCTCACTGCTGTGACAAATTACATGACCAAAACCAAAATAGAATAATTTTGGCTTATGGTTTAAGGATATGGTCCATCATATCGAGGAAAAGCATGGCAGCAGAAACGTGTAGAGATGAATGTCGACACTCAACTGCCTTCCCCCCAACCCCTTTGTCATTAGCCTAGCACCTGGGTCCATAGGACGGTTACATAAGGCCCACATTAAGGATGGGTCCTTCCCTTGAATAAACACTGGGAGCACCTCACAGACGTGTCCAAAAGTGTGTCATTAGGTGATTTCAAACATAGTCAAGTTGACAATGAAAATTAACCCTCACACACAGTGTACATGTAAGGATGCCTATGCCTACACGAAACGTATACGGACCAAAAGGAGACAAGAAATGGCCGCTAATGTGTGTAGAAAAGGATGGTAAGGAAGGCTGAGGCCGGTGGACCAAGATCTTCCTCACCTAAAAACAGGTAAGGTCCATGGGAGCTCTCGTGGAAAGAAAGGCAGACTAGGAAAGCTGAAGGCACGGTTTTGGATGGTTTGATGGGACGATGTCGTTGCCTGGAGTTAATAGAACCCAGAAATAAATGCCGGCGCTGTTCAAGTAACGTGTTGAAGGATTATGAGGCCTCTGAAGCCTCTCTGAAAAGGACAAGAAATAGGAAAGCGAAGGAGGGAGGAGGCAACATTTGAGAAATGGTGCTACGGCACACGGTTCTGTATAGTGCGCCGGCTGATAGCAACTGCAGCTCCAGAGGCGAATAGGAGAGCCCGGGCGCCGCGCTGGGACGCTGGGCGGGACTTCCGGCGCGTCAGGACTGCATCCGGGTCGGGAGGTGTGCTCGGTGGTGCGCCGGACTTTACAGAGGACAGCAGGGCTGAGAGGGTGAGAAAGCGCGCACAACCAGGAGGCGGAGGGCTTGGGAATGGCGGCCGCGCCCCTGCCCGAGGCGGCATCTCCTGTGTGCGGGTTGGGGAAACGCCTGCACTTGCCTAGAGAATCGCGCTTCCCAAGCCGGGCCTCCCCGCGTCCTTGTGGCGACCGGCCCTCTGCGGCGTGCGCACGCGCAGAACTGTTCTCCCCGGAGTCTGGGCTCAGTTTCCCCGGGCGGGTGGTTACTGTGTGGACGTCATATCTGCCGTCCTGCCCTGTATAATGTGGACACTAGCCTCCCCACTCGAGTTGGGGCAGAATGCAGAAGCCATCCTCGAGATGTGGAAGCCATTGCAGTTGAATTTGGAAAAAAAAAAAAAAAGAGAGGTCCCTGGTTTTAAGTCTTCCCAGCTCAGAGCTAAATACATGAGTTTAGTTGACTTAAGTGTCTCATTAGCGCGTCCACAGAGGAAAAGGCAATGGCCCTCCCACTTACAGAGCTCTAATTTAGTGGGAGAGGCAAACAGGTGGGACCTGGGTGGTAGGCTTTACAATGAGGACGCTCAGACGCAGAGAGAAAGTTGAAGTTAACTAGAGGAAATGTATACCTGAGACTGAGCACTGAAGGAGGTGGCCAGAGGGGAGGAGGATGGAGAAGGATAGGGGCAGTTTCACACAGAACCCGTGAGGGAAGCAGAAGTCTACAAAGACTGAGTGAGCTTCCAAGAACGTAGGTGTGGGAGTGAAGTTCAACCAGTTGAAGAGATGGAGGACGCGCAGTGTACACCACTGTTCATTGTGCTTTGGTTTGAAGGTATGGGGAAGGCATTAGGAGACTGGCTGAATGAATAATGGTATTTATTGATGCACACAGTGGTTTCCCAAAATGTCGGGAACTGTACAGAGAAGGGACTCATTTTTAAATCCCGAGCATCCAGGTGGCATAAAAAAACTCGAACCTTCCATGAGAATGATTTCTTTGAGATGTGATGATTTATCAGATTTACGCAAGTTTCTAAAATTATGTGCCACAAATGCCTTTGCTTTGATATGTTTTCTTAAATCCCAACCCTTGTATGGCATTTGTCTTGGTGACATTTTTATATAGCCCTAATCACATCATTATGTACCCTCTCTCTTCCTCAACCTCAGATACTGAAGCCCTCCTTTTCAAGTGTGAAACACTTGTTCGTGGTGTTTAATACTCTCATCAATGAAGAAACAGGCTAAGTCGCTAAAAATCTCCCTGAGTTCATGTGGGCATGTTCAAACCCAGGCATGGTCACCCTTCTTTGTTCTTACGCTCAGCTGCTGCTCCTGTGTTCCTGGAAATCATTTGGGACTGGACTTAGACAATCAGAAAGGAGGCTTGTGGTTTTCTTACAGTGGGTAGGAGGTGATTTTAAAACTAAGATAGTTTTAAAGATAAGAGAAGTTAGACTGAAAACCAAAGGTTGTAGGACTGGCTGGATTTAGCATCTGGAGTGCTGGTACTGCCATCCACTCATGGTTTACAAAAAAAGAGCAGCTTTCAGGTGAAGACTGAACTGCCCCCAGTGACTTTCTCAGGGGAGGGCAGCTGTACTTGGGAGTGTTTGGATCAGTTCTGCTTGGTATAAAAGTAAATGCTTTTCTTCTTTGCCCTGAACATCCCCATTAGCTGTTTGTGGGTTTCTTTTTTTTTTTGGTTTGTGCTCCCCCCTCCCCATCCTGCCTCGGAGATTCGTCTGTTTATAACTCTTCTAAGAGAAATTAGAGTGTAATTTGTTCAAACTAGGGGTAATGGTCAGTGTTGGTTCCAGATTAGGACGACGACTGGACTCCCTTTGGGACCCTTATTGTTTCTTTCCAGGTTAATGCTCATTTATTGTCGGGGTCCAAGAATTACCTCACAAACCACAAGAACACTGATCTCACCTCAACAGGGATCGTTATCAAGCATACACCTGAGGATTGGCCAACCAGGGCCATGGTCCAGATTCTGGAACTGAACCATGACCTTGAGTTAAGATTCTACAGGGTTTTTAAGCCTAAAATCTACAAACATCTGTGCCAAGTTATTCCACCAATCAGGATTTAGGGATGGGGGACTTCCTTAGGAACGTGTCTTGGTTGTGCATTGACCCTGCTCCCATTGGGTGGGTGTTCAAAGGTGGCAGGGGACTGGCCTTGTCTGATATTCATGTCTTGTAAACCAGAATGTCAGTTACCCGCATATGTATGTCTCTTCCTGCCAAGCAGCATGTCAGTACCCAGGGAGGTCTTGGGAACTTAAATTTACTAAGCCACTACTCAAAATGGAGGTCTTATTCTAAATAGTTTCTTATGTACCATAAAAACTTATACATAGGTGCAGGAAGTGCTCTTGGGTAGTTGGTTTGGCTCCAAGGTTATTGTGGGTAACAACAAAATAGTTCTACTGACTTCTATCATGATTGGTTTCCAAGGGCATAGAACATGACAGAACATGAAAACAGTCTTGGTATTAGAACCTTATAATGGCAGGTTAGCCAGGTAACAGTTGCCTAGGCCTTAACATTTTACCTCTAAAATTTATCAATACAGTTGGCCCTCCACGTCTGCATGGTCTGTATCCACACAGCCAATCAACTGCAGATCAAAACTACTCCAAGAAAAGCCAGATGCAGTGGTAGACACCAACAGTTCCATCACTCAGAAGACAGATTCAGAGTGCGAGGCCAGCTTGGGCTGACTGTGTTCTAAAAGAACCAGAAAGGAAGGAAAGGGGGAGAGAGGAACCAAGGGTAAAAAAATGTTCTAAAGCAGGAAGAAATGAAATTTTGTTTATGCGAAGCAGTCTGAAGTTCTCGTCATTATCCCTAAAGGATTCAGCATAACAGCTGTGCACAGCGTTTGCATTGTTTAAGTACTGCTGTTGGAAGATGGTCCCAGTTATCTGGTAGGAAAGGCATGGCTGTGTGCAAGCACTGCTTTGGAAAAAGGACTTTCGGACTTCGGCATCTCTAGGGGCTCTTGGAACCAAGTCCATGGATTCCAGGGGTTCCTTTTGTCAAATACTGGTTTGTAGTTCAGCTGACAGGAATTATAGAGAGACTAGGGGACTTGGCAGATAGGACCAAGGCTTAATAGGGCTATCTGAAGAAGTGAGTACTTCAAAGGTTGCCTGGAACGCCTAAGTTCCTCTCACATGTGTGAAGCTCCAAAAAAGCAAGGTATGTTCTATGGAAATGATTTTTTTAAAATAACATACTTTCGGGCGTTTCTGGAGGGACCAACAGTAGTAGTTTTTATAATTACTCCCTGGCACTAATTTGGACAGTTGTTTAAGTACCATTCTTTCTGATGATTTTTTTCTAGTCTTCTGTTCCTTTTAGTTATGGAACAAGGTTTTGCTAAATAGATCATTTAGACTGAACTGGAGCCCAAACTGGCCTCTTACTGTGACCCTGCTGCAGGCTCCCAGTACATCTTCATTTTAAAGGTCACAAAGGATCAGGATAGAAAATCAACAAGACTCATAAAAGGGAGGATTTTATGCTTGAGACTTGATTGACTGCAGCTTTTTTTAAATTATGTGCACGTGTGTGCCTGAGTGTACCTGTGTGCAGGCAGGAGCCAAAGGGTCAGAAGAGAGTATCTTATCCACTTGGAACTGGAGTTACTTGGAACGGGCAGTTACTGCCCTGTGGGTGCTGTGAACTGAACCCTGTTCTGTGCAAGAGCAGTTGTTACTGAACCGTCTCTACAGTGCTTAATATCTTTTTATTTTTTGGTCTCTGCACTCTTTTCCAGTAGATATTTAGCAAAGTCAAGCAGAATGTATTTTTCTCTTTTTTTTTTTTTAGGGGTGGTGGGATGGGGCAGAGGTTGTCATGTAGCCCAGGCTGGCCTCAAATTCAATAGATAACTAAGGATGCTGTTGAACTCTGGAGCTAGCATTATAGGCCCGGACCACCACACCTAGCATTTTCCTCAACAAATTCTTGTATAGAGTTTTGTGCTGAGTATCTAAATGACCATGGAAGGGAAGGATGACTGTATACCTTCAGACCCCACAGAAATGCTGATAGGTATCCACAGGGGACATGCAAACTTGTGGATAGGTGTGCTTTGTGGTATGATAAAATAGTAAAACTACAATCATTTATGCTTAGGAGAACATAATTATAGTGCATTTATATAATAGAATCCAGTAGTAAAAATGAATGTCCAGACCTACCTATAGTAACCTACATACATCTGTTATGATAGGGAAATTGCTAAGTGTACATACTGATAGGCATGTTCTCTTCCTTGGTGACGCAGATATAGGTCAGATTAGACCAGATTAAAGGTAGGTAAAGGCAGGTTTATTAGGAGACAGCTCTCTGGTGGGTTCACTGATCTCACAGGTGGAGGTCAGTGAGGTCATGCATCCAGGTTAAAGCAAGGGGGCTTTATAGAGCTTAGGGAAGGAGTGATGGGCTGCCAACTAGGACCTGGGATGGTGTCCATACGCGGTCAAGAACTGAGCCCCTGGGCAGGCACTCTTGGGTGGGTTGCCGGAAACAGATGAGGAGTGATGACTTGTTAGCCCCGAGTTTTCTCAAAGTAGCCAGGAGTTTTCTCTGCCAGCAGGGCTGGGAGGTGGGGTGGTGGAGGGTTTTCTAGCTTGTGTAGGGGATGAGCCAGGGTTCTAGCCTAACGTCCTGATCTCTTTGGGTTTAGGGGTACCGATTCAGATCTCGATACTTCCTTCTGAAGAGGGGCAGCATGGGAGTGAGAGTCGAGAGTAGGTGGGAGTTTACATCAGGAGGTGTGGGTGTAGGAGCATTTGGTTGACGGTTACTTGGGAAATTTTACTCCAGGGGGAAGAGGAAAGGGCAAGGTGCTAGGAGAAAACCCGATGAATGGGGCTAGCCATGGGAAAGTTAAAACTGTTAGAAAGCATGGGATGGAGATGTGGCCTGGCTGTATTGGTGGAGCTCTTCAGTTTGTGACTGACTGAATGGAGTGACTCGATCCAGGTCTCCGCCATGCCAGACTCATTGATGTAATAGTAGCATTTCTCCCAGAAACATGCAGGTGTCACCCTTATAAGTCATGAAGAGATTAAGGGCCCTCTAGTTTTGTAAGGCCTTTGAAGCTTATAAGAACTTTACTAAGATTTAAAAAAAAAAAGATACATTTTAGACATGTTAGCATTATCATTGTTTGTAATCTATACTGAAACCCATATTTAGAAAAGGCAATTGATTCATACCTTTGTGTCATGGTAGAGGATTGGGAGACAATTAAAATCTGATTACTATTAAAGCTCTGAACTTTGAAGTCTTCATACGACAGTAACATAGCAAGGGAAGAATCTGAAGCATTTTTCATTTCTTCCATAGACCTTAAATCACTTTCCTGTCACCATCCAACTTCTTTTTCATGTCCTCCAACTTTCATGACTACATTTATCAACCTCAAAACACCTTTCCACACCTTCAAGTGCTTTCATAGATGCTTGCATATCCTCGGGCCTTACCTAAACTTTATATCTCGTTTTATCCAGCTATTTGCCACTAGACACGGGTGGCATACCATTGGGCAGAGCCATTGCAAAGCAAGCTCTTTAGATAAAGGAATAGCAAAAAGTTATATTGATCTTTGTTTGTTTGTTTGTTTGTTTGCATCTAGTAGCAAGATAAATTGTGTCTGGACCTAGTGGCAGCTCTAGGAGAGAGAGGCTTGAGGCCTGATTTTTACACATGAAGAGGACTGAGAAGGCAGCTGAAGCCTTGGTTTTTGTCCTTAAATTGATCTTCAAACCCATCAGAGACCCTAGAAGGATAAATTTTATCTGAGCAAGCAGCTTCCAGGTCTTAACAATGACACAGACACTGGGCTACCTGGATAATCAGTCATCCAAGGTTCCTCTGTGGTCAGTGTGGGACATCCATTTTGGCCATTAGGCCCAGAAAATCTGACTGACATTTTTGTGAAGAAGGACTGTGAATGACTGACCTACTTTGTCTAGGCAAAGCTATTCAGTCAACTTGCCAGTGTCTTGATTGTCATAGTTTGGACAGTCTGCCGTCAGCAGTCACGGCAAATGGCAGTTTATAGCCCAGTGTCTATATTTGCCACAATTAAAGTTAGCTTCAGGTAGAGGTTCTTCTGTGCCCATCTTTGGAGGAGATCAGGAGTGTTGTCAGGAGCCTGTGTCTCTAGTATGAAAAGCTTTTTTATTAAGCATTTTAATGGCATATTCTGTAGATCTTTGAAGTGTTTGAGGACCATTTGTTTATCTAAAGTATATCTAAAAAGACAAATATTTGGTTTTTGGCTATTTAGTTTTTGTTTTGACTTTGAAAACATGCCGGGCGGTGGTGGCACCCGCCTTTAATCCAGAACTTGGGAGGCAGAGGCAGGCAGATTTCTGAGTTCAAGGCCAGCCTGGTCTACAGAGTGAGTTCCAGGACAGCCAGGGCTACACAGAGAAACCCTGTCTTAAAGAAGAAGAAAAGAAGAAGAAAAAGAAAAAAGAAAACATATGTAGGAAGCTGAATAAAGCTTATTTTTTGTAATTATGATTATAAGTATAGTTATGAACATATTAAAGAATATGATTCTTTATGAGGTAATCGATAATTGTATGTTTTAATTATGTTTAACAGTTTATATAATAAGTGCTTGAATATGTTTAAACTTCAGTGTTAGGAGAGGAAAGGGTTAATAAGCTTGGAAAATAGCAGCGTTTTTGCTTTTAGGACCTTGGCTGAGGGAACTGTTATCACAAGGTCATAAATTGTATTGTAGCTTATTTGGTTATCAACGGTATAGAATTTAGCTTTAGGAAGTGGGGGCAGCGCATTGGGCTGAAAGGAGGAGGCTTTTTTGGAGTCAAGTCAGTGAGGAGGTGCTGCTGTTGAAGTGATGCAGTTGAAACAAGTTTAGGGATCCAGGGCGGCAGAGGGGGACAGATCTTGGGGGTGGGAGGTGGGGGGAAGGTTGCTGTGGCCCAGGCATGGGCCTAAGGAAGCTGTAGGCTTTGGGGGGACAAGAGTGACCAGTGAAGAGTGAAGGAGTGTTGGAAAGGCTGATGTGCTCAGTACGTGAGCATTGAGGCCTGCCTCCCTGCCAGGCCAGGCCAGGCTATGCAGAGTGGGCGGATCTGTTGTGGGAGTGAGTGTGGCTTTGCCAGTTGGTGGAGAAGAGGAGGGGTTACCAGGAGGAAGAGGGCTGCTGGAGCTTTACTGGACCTCAGGCAAACTGGAAGGAAGAGGGGAGGGAGTGTTGCAAGAGCCAAGGCCATGTGGAGGGCATAGCAAGCTGAAGAATCAGGCTCTGGAATTTAGAATCAAATTCACAGACAAGTGATCCATATATACCTTAGGAGGATTAGATCAGCAGCCTGGTTTGGAGCAACCATTGTAGCTAAAAGAGGTGTGTGTGTCGAAAGGAAGAAGTGGAGGGAGGGTGGGGCTTGGTCAAGGGAGGGGACTCTGGTTTGGGATCTGAGTCCTTGGAGGCAAGGGGTCTGCTGTAGTGATCTTTCTAGTAGGACCTGAACCATAGAACTGACTACAGAGGAGAGACAAGAACATGGTTCCCAACAAACCTGGACAGAAGGGACTTCAGACCATTTGCCCATATATCAGCGGAAATTTTAAGATCTTGGAGGATATTAACATTAAGAATGTTCTCTGGCGGCCATTTATTGAAGCCAGACCATAGAACAAAGATGTTTTGGAAAAATTTTGTAGCAGGCACCCCAGGGGTGACTAAAGATCTGGTTTAAACTTGGTGTTGCCCATCTCCTAGCCTTGTGGGAGACCTGTGACACAGTGTCCCACGTGATAGCCTGGGGTCAAACAGTGGAGGTTAGGGAAACCTTGGGAAGAACATCTCTGAATCCAAAGGCTCCCCGGAACAAAGATCCCCCTCCATGGCCTCTGCATCAGCTCCTGGCTCTAGGATCCTACCCTGGTTGAGTTCCTGTCCTGACTTCTTTCACTGATAAACAGTGCTGTGGAAGTGTATGCTGCATAAACCCTTTCCTCCCCAAGTTTCTTTGGTCATGTTGCAGTAGTAACCCTAAGACACCTGTAAAGATAAAAAACAAATTTTTAAAAATGACTAATAAATTATTTCCCTAATTTAAAAAGAACCTATAAATCACCGGGCATGGTGGCAAATGCATATAATGCAGGCACTGGGATACAGAAGCAGGAATATTGTTGTAATACCAGAGGAAAACCTGGTCTACAGAGTGGTTCCAGGTCAGCTAGGGTTACAGAGTGAGATCCTGTCTCAAAACAAAACAAACCCTAAGTTTCAACTAAATCAAATCTCATTCCTCTTCTTAAGCCTCTATATTTTAAGCCCCCTTACTGATGATCTGTAAACCAAATTTATCCTCATGTGTTACAAACTCAGAATAAAGATTAAAGAGGTCAGATATGGTAGCACAGGGCTGTAACCCCAGCTCTTAGGAGGCAGGAGGATTATGAATTCAAGGTTAGTCTGGGCTATATAAAATTTGCAGCATTGAGCTAGAAATGCAGCTTAGTCGATAGCATGCTTGCCTTGTATGTATGTGTGTGTGTAGTACGTACACAGAGACACACATGCACACACACTGACACACAAACATTTTTACAACTTGATTTTCCCCTCAATTTATCGGTTATTTGTAGGAATTTATAGGTTACCTATAAATACAGGCAGCTCCTTGGCCACACATGCCAGTTCAGAACGTAGCAGTGGCAATGAGAATGTTTTAATTGTCCACAACCAAGGATGAAAAGACCTTACTAATGTAGTGTTCTGTCTGTGTATTCATTATTCTCATACTTAAAAATAAAGCAACTCACCAGAGTCATTCTGAGAAACCTGGAAGTAAGTCGTAGCATCTCATTCTAACATTTTCTTTCCAAGTTTTAACTCGGTTAAAAAGAAAATATATAAAAACCTAAGCATTATAAAAGTTTCATGCATTAAATGTTGGGTTTTGATTTTTTAAAATATTTTTTCCAAAAGAGAAGCAGCTTCACGCTAAGCAATATCTTCCTGGATGTGAGTGGTATTTTTGATTGCTTACCAGTTTTTAATTGTCCATTGTTTGTTAAACTGTATTTTTAATTTCATTTGCTCTCTCTAGGGCATGAAGGATGGCAGCGCGCCGTGTGTTAAAAGCTGTTTTGGTAGATCTCAATGGCACACTTCACATTGAAGATGCAGCTGTACCAGGCGCACAGGAAGCTCTTAAAAGGCAAGCTATCCTCCAGGTTCAGATGACAAATATGCTTTTAAGTGCCGCTTTACCAAGGCAGATCATTAGCTAAATGGACGGCCTGAAGACGGCGTGTCACCAGTTTACCATACATGGCGGAACTGCCTTGGGTCTAGCCAGAAGATGTATGCATTGTAATATTCTCCCAACACGGCCCTCCCTGCTTTATTAGGTTTGGCCTTTTGCTCTAGTCTTTTTGTTCCCCCCCATACCCCCCCACTCTAGTTTTTTTAAAACCAATAATGTAAATTTGGAGATGAAGACCCAAGAAACTAAAATAGTAATTTAATCCTAAAACTACATAATGAATAGCACTGGGGGGAAAAAAATCACATGAGTCCTGGGATCTAACTGAAATAGATATATAAGCACATAGACATATTCTGCCTCCTGATCACCTGAGATCTAATACTGAATTTGCAACTGTTAAAGGCAATGCTTGGTTGAAAGGCTTGGAATTTTTGAAAGATTTCTCAACTACATTTAATACTTCTAAAGATTAAAGACTATTTCTGATTCACCAAGTACAATACTAAACAAGTCTAGAAACAATCGAGCACACGTGATAAACGCATGTTCAAGAGAACTAAAGAGCTAGAGGTGGCTCATTAAATAAAGTGCTTGGTCTGCAAACCTAAAGGCCCCAGCACCCACTTAAGGCCAGGTGTGGTGGATCTCTGGGGCTTCCTGACTGGCCAGCCTGCCAAATCCTCAAGCCTCAGGCTAATGGGACACCTTGTCTCAAAAGAGGTAGACAGTGCCAAAGCAATAACAGCTGAGGTGATCCTCTGGCCATATGCATGAACACACATATGTATACAAGGTGAGCCAAGTATGGATGTTTGCTTCTGGGTGTCATGAAAAAAATTTTAAGTGCATTCATCCTGAAAAGAGGTTTTCAAAATCAACAGTATAAAATTTGGTATTTGTCATTTTCAAACTCTAGAATGTCCACTCTGTACTGTTCATAAGAAAATCTGGTGACAAGCCTCAGCAGTGCTAGGTATGAGGGCAGCAGCAATGTAGGCTTCACCCTCTCTCCAGTAGAAACTGTCCACTTAGAGAACCAAACATAAAATGCCAGTGTGCCTCTGCTCATCAGGTATGGCTGTCGTCTTCTTTTACAGTCATGGTGTTAATTTTGTAATTGGAGGAATGATGGGCTTTATTTAAAACCAAAAACCAACTGGGTGCACAGCCTCTGTCTCAGCCAGGCCTTCTGGGGCCAGGATGGGTGTCAGCTGATCTGTGTGCTTCTGTGAATGGACATCCTAGTGCTTGCTTTCTTGCTTTTTCTAGTATCTCAGGCTGGCCTGGACTCGAAATATATCCAAAGGTGGCCTTGCCCTTCTCAGCCTCCCACTTGAATGTCTCAGGGGCTGGAATTGCAGGTGTGTGCCACAACCCCCAGCTCATGCAGTCTGTGGACTAGAACCCAGGGGTTTGTACAAGCTAGGTAGGCCCTCTTCCTACCGAGAGACATCCCCAGTTCTATTTACTTTTAACAG
Source organism: Rhynchomys soricoides (assembly GCA_019843965.1). Lineage (NCBI taxonomy): Eukaryota > Metazoa > Chordata > Mammalia > Rodentia > Muridae > Rhynchomys > Rhynchomys soricoides. Next base: position 7,199,898 of record JADRCH010000107.1, on the reverse strand, counting down.
CTAAATTTAATTTTTATTTCCTACATTGAAAACACTAGAGAAACTGAGCCAAAAATTCATGCTGACTTTGTACAAAGTATAAAAGAGTGTTGATGAAAATAAGTAACATTAGGCAGAATTGTTTAAACTCTGGCTTTTGTCTAAGGGATTTCCTTTGTGAATCCTCTACCACTCATCCAAGGGATCAGAACTCCCCATAGCCAGAGCTCAAGCTCTCTCCTAGGTCACCGGTTAGAACAAACTGATGATATCACTCCAGGTGCCCTCCCAGCCTTCCCACAGTTGTTTTCTTTAACCTACGCTTGAATTACGAACACTGATGGCAGCCAGCATCAGTGTCCCCTGCTGAGATTATTAACATTAATTCCTAGAAGTTGTTCACTTCAGAATCCATTTTACAGTGGACACTGACACTTCTCTTAACATGAGTGAGCCCAGATAGTATCCATCCATAAGCTGTTGCCACACTGAGGAACTGCAGGTCTGTGGGATATGCCAAAGCTTTGTTGAAATAAATGCCACTCATTTACAGTAAAACAAATACCTTCACCTACAGACGTGTGTTCTAGAGGAAAACCTGTTGTCATTACTTCATTACTTTTAATTGTCTTAAGTATCACATTCCTTCATACGTTTATCAAAAACCACACTGAATAATACGGTCTAGGGCGAAAAAGAGAACTTATTTTCCCACCTGTCTTTAAATCTTTGTCCACAAGTTCATCGAAATCACACCTCAGTCCCAGGTCTCATTGCTTTGAAGATGATCTTTCTGCTTAAATTGAAAGAAAGCTCTCCATCTCTGGTGAACAGTGACACCTCTGATGCCGTGTAGCCTCTGAGCCTTCCACTCTGCCAGGCAGGACACTGTCCGTTGAACTTCCTGGGGCACTGGAGGTTTCCCTGTCAGAATCCCTGTACTGGCACTGCCACTGTGGTTTCTATAGAAGCAGACAAGGGAAGTTGAGGAACTAGTTATACAAAAAGTTTTGTTTTTTAAACAAACCTCATTAAAACTGACATGGTTATTCTACAGTACTGCTCATTTTTAAGATAATAGCCATGTTAAAGTAGTAATATCTTTTGTGAGATAAACTACCAAATATAATGTGTTCTACTAAAAAGCTGCTACACAGATATTGTAGAGGAAGTCATTATTACAGTGGATTATTTAATCATATAAATTTACTTAATGTTCTTTGGGTGCATTCTTAAAACTCTCTTCTGTTTTATTTGCTTGTTTTAAATTATGTCAAGCACTTTTATGCCTTGTAGCATTCTGAGGAAGACATTAAAAGCAACAGGCTATTAATATGAATTCTAAATTATAGCTAAATTATAATTACCTTTAGATTTTATGTTGAAACACTGTTCAACATATTGAACCGAGAAAAGAATATTTCTAAAGAAGGCTAGATTCACAAATTCTTTCTCTGAAATCATCCCAATTTATTATTCAAAGCCAGATCATGGAATCAAATCAACCCTGTATGTTAGTAGTACTTACCCACTTGCTGTGTAGACCAGACTGGCCTTGAACTCACTGTGTGGCTCAGGCAGCTTCAACTTTCCATTCTTCTCCAAGCTGCTGGGTCTGACAAGAAAATGAGTTATGAGCATCTCTCTGAGGTGTCTACGTGGTTTCTGTTTCTAAGCACAGCAACTCACTGTGTTGCTGTATCTCAACTCACTGTATCTAAACAGAGATAGTGTTTAGCTATCTCTGCTAACATTTCAGTTTGGTCTTGTCTGTTATTTTCTTCCAGTTTATTTCACAAGTCTCTAATAACTGTGCCATCCTTGGTTCTTAGTAAGAGCAGTAAAACACTGGTAGAGCACAGGAGACCTTGTCACAGCTCCACTGCTACCCAGCAGAATGAAGCTGCAAAGTTACCTGTTGCCATGAGTCTCAGTTTTGTCATGTTACATCAGGGGATGATCCTTAAGATAACTTACCTCTCAGACCCTGTGAGGATAGTGGCATTTCATGTCCTTACTAAACTCTTCAGCCAGCCAACGGCAGCTAAAGTCCCACAAAGTGGAGATAGCTTTCGAAGTTTGACATTCCCGCTTTTGGAGGTGAGACACTGCCCACAGGGTGTAGATCATTTGTAAGCATTCTGAGTAGATTAAAAGCAAAACAACCTTTGTCTGGAACAGCACAGTGATGTGTGCTCACCCCCTAACACTTGGCCAGCTTGGGAGACTTTATGGACTAGGAGGTGGAAGCTGCACTTCTGAATCTGACTTTTCCAGGTTACGTGCCACTTCTGTGATGGTTCGGTTTGTGACCAATACAACCAAAGAGAGCAAGAAAGACCTACTGGAAAGACTGAAAAAACTAGAGTTTGATATCGCCGAAGATGAAATATTTACTTCTCTGACAGCAGCCCGAAACTTAATAGAGCAGAAACAAGTCAGGCCCATGCTACTGGTTGATGACCGTGCCCTGCCTGATTTCACAGGTGAGAGAGATTTGGAAGAAGTTGAAAACAAGTTCTTCACATAGGGATCTCTTCCCATAGAAGAGGCATCTACTCATATATTCTTATTACTAAAATGGTCCACAGAACAGACAAACAAAGACAACCTTGTCCATAGCAGTCCAGTGGCTTATCCTCTAACGCTTGGTTGGCCAGCTCTAGCACATTAGTTGCTGCTGTAGACCAGGAGGCAAGAGCTGCCTCTGCACCTCTAAATTCGACTTTTCTGAGTCCCCTGCTGTGTTTATAGAGTTTGAATCTGAGGTGGTGTTTCTCAAACCTTTTTGACCACCATCTATCTACAGTATTCACTTTGTGAGATATGCTGCATTATCTGTTTGGGTTGTTTGATTTTTAATGGTACTTAGATCATCCCAAATTAGTAATCTATTAGTGAATCATGAGCATGTTTTAAAATAGTTCTTTTCAGTATTAAACTCTTTTTTTTTTTTAAAAAGATATTTTATATATGTGAATACACTGTCACTGTCTTCAGACACACCAGAAGAGGGCATCAGATTCCATTACAGATGGTTGTGAACCACTATGTGGTTGCTGGGAATTGAACTCAGGACCTCTGGAAGAACAGTCAGTGCTCTTAACCACTGAGCCATGTCTCCAGCTCCCAGTATTAAACTCTTAATCCAGGATGTGTTCTCTTAACTTGGTTAAATGAGATAAATCCGGGACTTCTTGAAAACAGATGCCATTCTAGATAGTACAACTACTCCATGATGATTGTGAAATATTTTCCAATAAAGAATAAACTGTTTTCACTTTGGAGAAAGTTCTGTGGAGCTGCATTGTTTTACAGATGAGACTTTGTGAAATGATGCAGTATGCAAAATAGATGTGAATATTTTCATTATAGTGCCATGTGATAGCTTTACAAGTTGGCCAGGACCTCCAAACCTGTGCTAGTAGGAGATATACCAGTATATCACTTAGAAGTATTACTTCTAAGAACTAGAGACCAACTTTGACTGCATTCAGCTGAAAATAAATTTATTGCCATCCCTGAAAGTTTATAGGTTGTGTAGGTCTCCCTCTGACTGAGCCTTGAGCAGTAATAGCCCAGTGCTCAGATTCTGGTATCTTATGCCCTCCCTTCCTGTCACTCCTGGGAGAGGGCTGGCTCCCTGCCTAGGAAGGCAGTTGACGAGCCTTGCTCAGTGCATTATATTAGTAAGGAAACTACTGAAGACCTCATGATGAGGCATGTCCAAAGAACAGTAGAACCAACCAGAAGGGGTAATTTGAATGTTGATGATAATGGTGTGGTTTACAGCATACCACACAGACAGAACCCCAATGATGCTCAGTCCACACTGTTCATTGGCTGTGCAACAAGCACCTAGCTTACTTTTCCCAGTTAAACTGTGTTTTAGAATAACAAAATGTTTGATAAAATAAAGTTCTTTTAGAGGAATTGCAGATAGAAATGAGAGAATTAAACATGATAAGCCCCCAAGAAATAGGCAAGAATATCAATTGATCTTGAAGCAGTAGCTACAAGGCGATATGAATAACAACAGTTCCCCAACTCCACTGACCAATCTCCACACCGCTGGAAGTGCCTTGACCAGAACCTTGTTTCATGATATAACACAGTAAGAAACTTACAATATCATCTATGAAATTATCTATAAGTTGGATATGAGTCTATTCAGACTCCCAGTCTAATGCCCTGTTTACAGAAAGGATGGGGTAGAGGAACAACTTAAATGCTACTACAGAACCAGCCAAATGCAGACGGTTTGGCTTCTCCAGGGTTAGTGTCTACTTGCACCAAGGAAGAGTAGCAGTGAACTTACAAGTGAGAATGAGACTCAGGCGAAGGCAGCATGGTCCTTGTGGGTTACCTGTTGATTTTCCCCATGTTAAAGCTGACTGGCAAAGTGTTGATGGTTGAGATGGCGAATCTATCCAGGCTCGTAACTAGGCTTTCTGCTTTTATGTATTTGTGGACATGTACTTGCCACAAGTCTGACAATGTGGGTTTGATCTAAGGGGACCCATATCGTCGAAGGAGAGAACCAACTTCTGCAAGTTGTCCTCTGACCTACACACACACACACACACACACACACACACACACACACTTAAAATGTAAAATTGTAGAAGGCCAGTGGTAGCCTACAGAATTGTCATGGAAGCTGGAGAGTAAGTGTTCAGGGTTGTAAACCCAGAAGCAGTGTGCAGCAGCACCCACAGAACTGGTCAGGTGCCACTGATGTCCTTGGTGAATATTCTCTGGCCAGACCTGTGGCCCCAACAGGCACTGCAGCTGAAACTTGATGGGGTTGGTAGCCAGTTCTTTGCAGGAGCAGCTTCCTTCTTCCCTGTGTTTTAAGTTCCCAGTTCAAAGCCCTGAGTGGGGCTTCTGACCAACAGAGCTGAATTTTAGGCCGGCCTCCTTAGCTGCAAGGAACTTGGTACTATGGTATGCTTCCGCCTCTGCCCTTGGGATGCCATAAGAGCCAGCGAGTTCTGCAATTAACAGTGTGATGCAAAGCCGGGCAGTGGTGGCACATGCCTTTAATCCCAGCACTTGGGAGGCAGAGGCAGGTGGATTTCTGAGTTTGAGGCCAGCCTGGTCTACAGAGTGCGTTCCAAGACAGCCAGGGCTATACAGAGAAACCCTGTCTCAAAAAACAAAAACAAAAAACAAAAAACAAAACAACAAGCCAAAAACAAACAAACAATGTGATGCAGAAGCTGAGTTTATTCTATAGTCAATGTCATTGTTTCTGAACAAGCTGAAGGATAGCAAAGCAATCTTTGAAGCTGGTATTTCCTTTCTAACTGTAGTAAAACAATATAAAAATTCTAGCTTTTTTTTTTAAAGTAAGATTCTGATGTAGCAGTAAGCTAGAATTGGGATGTAAAAATAGAATATTTGGTCAGGACTGGAAGAAATCTTGTCACTCAGTGATGAACTGTACCTCTTAGAACATGTTTATCTGTATGAAAATAACCAATATATATGAATGTTTGAAGAAAATGAAAATATCTTTGCCAACATCTGCTTCAGTAGTTGATGTAATAAAAAGAAATAACACTAAAAATATTCAGTTCTCACTGTAGGCAATTAGTTTGCTCTCTCAACAAACTTTAACAAGTTACTTAATACTCATGGAAGTTAGTAAGAAAGAAACTTGACAGTGGGCATCTGAACACAGTGAAGGGCAAGCAGGAATCAGCTATGCATAATTCACAGACCTTGTGATCAGACGATGGAGGTGAACATTTTGTTTGGCTTGTCATATCTGAAGTCCTGTTATTAGATACCAGGGTCATAAAATGTGATTTAATATGAGTGAAACCACAAGTAGATTAGGAAATGATTATAAAACTGTAGAATTCTACACTATGGTGCTTTTCATATTTGTCATGCATGTGCCAATTAGGAGTCTAATTTCCCTTGCCTCTTAGAATTCCATTCCCTCATCAGTTACTGTTGCTCTGATAAACTCATAGATGTTCTCCTGGTTGTAATCAATAAAGCATTTTGAAATCAGAAATCACTTGCAAATATCGGGTTACAATTTTCAATTCAGATATTCTAGCTATAGAATATCTGAATAAAAACATCTATGAAGAATGTGGAAAAATATTAATGTCTCTCTCTTCTCCCTCCTCTCCCTTCCCCACCTCTCTTCCTCTCTCCTCTCAGACTTCCAAAATGTACTTCAAATTATGGTGATAGCCAAGTGTGCACATATGGGAGATTTTCTTATACAGTGTGACTGACAGCTTTAAACTCTTTTTTTCCATCGCCAGGAGTTCAAACCCACGACCCCAACGCTGTGGTCATAGGACTGGCACCAGAGCACTTTCATTACCAACTTCTGAATCAAGCATTCCGGTGAGCAGCTGCTTCTCATTTCATCAAATGTTCTCCTTTTGGCACATAATAAGATTTTGTGTCTTAATTTCTGACTCCCTAGATTACACATTAGGATAAACATCTTCAAAGTCACTTTAGTGTCAACATCAAATAATTCTTGGCGTGTGTGTGTGTGTGTGTGTGTGTGTGTGTGTGTGTGTGTGAGAGAGAGAGAGACAGGATCTCTCTGTGTAGCTCTGGGGCTCCTGGAAATCTCTGTGTAGACCAGGTTGGCCTTAAACTTACAAAGATCCGTCTATTTCTGTGTCCCAAGTTCTGGGATTAAAGGTGTGCACCACTATGCCCAGCCTCGTTTTATTTTTGTTTGTTTGTTTGTTTTGTTTTGTTTTTTGTTTTTCGAGACAGGGTTTCTCTGTGTAGCCCTGGCTGTCCTGGAACTCACTCTGTAGACCAGGCTGGTCTCGAACTCAGAAATCCCCCTGCCTCCTCTGCCTCCTGAGTGCTGGGATTAAAGATGTGCACCACCACTGCCCTGCTTAATTTCTTAATTACATTTATTCCTGTCGTGTGTGTGTGTGTGTGTGTATGCTTACACAGTTCTCACTGGATGGAGGTCAGAAGACAGCTTCAGAAATCGGCTCTCTCCTTTCACCATGTGAGACCTGAGGATCAAATTTAAGTCTTAGGCTTAATGCAAGAAGCTTTGCCTGCATCATTTCCTTTCGTTTTTGTTTTTCTAGTCCTTTGTATTAATATGTGATGATCATTTCTTCCTCTTATTTAGAGAATCAATATTCTAGAACAGGAATTCATAATAAAATTGCAAGTGGAAAGAAAGTTGGATTTTGTGGTTGTTGCTATTATTTTATTACTGTTGGCATTTTACACCAACAATGCTGGTCACTGAGAGAAAGTAGCATCCAGCTAATCAACTGGAAACTGAGGGTGATTCCCCTTACTGAGAGGCCAGGCTATGAAGAGTGGGACCTTTGAGCATTTCCAAAGCAACTATGACTGAGTGCTAATGAAAGACTGCCCTGGCAAGTGGCTGTAGAGATGGAGAATCAGCATGTGTCCACATGACTACTGAATCACCAGGTCGGGGTGGGAGAGTAAAGAGTAAAAGGCCAGAGGGTCAGATTCCAGCCTCTGCGTGGAGGTGAGAGGCTCGCTTTAGTAGCCAGGAGTGAGTGGAGACATTCAACCCCTGTGACAGCTAGGTGGAGAGACTCCAGTGGTATTGGCAGGCACATAACATGCCAAAGCTGTAAATCCAGTGTGTATGTGCATTTAGCCTACACCAACTGCTGCAGCTTCTAAAAGGAAAGCTATGAACATGTTCTCCTACTCCCCAAAATACGTGGGACAAAATTTACCCACAGCTCTGATCTGGAGAGAGAGGGGCTGTGATTTTTTTTTTTTTTCTTAAAGTTTTTGTTTCCTCATCTTGCTTTTTATGTCTTGTCAGACAACTCAACGGTGTAATTTGCCTTTGTATTTATGACAGGTGAATACTTTAAAAATGTTGCAAAAAGATATACTGAATTAATTTACATGAAGTTAGGGACAGAACTAAGGGCTCTGTGCATGGGAGTGCTCTTGTGTGCATCTGTAATCCCAGCATTCAAGATGGAGCCAGAAGAGTCAGATGTTCAGTCATCCTCAGCTACACAGAGTTCAAGGTTAGCCTGGAGAGCAAGATGCTCTATCTCAAAACGATAGCCAAGAATAACCAACCAATGGCCTGATAGATGTCTGGTGTCTTATCTAGACGAGCACTGCTTTTTATTTTTCCTACCAGCATGAGTACAGGCAAGACTCGCCCTAATGCTCACTTAGTGTAGAATGTATTTCTTGATATGTATGCCCTGTAAGAAACTTTAATTAAGCAGGTTTACACTTCTGCCCACATTGTCTGCTGTCAGTTTTAGAAAATGATCATCCTCCTGTAAAATCTGAATGAGCAAAAGTTGCAGTTGAGGTCAAGTGTTCTTTGCTGTGTGCGTGATCACTGAAGGACCGTGGTTAATGGAACTAACATCGCTTGCAGTTCTTACGGTCACTGTGATGCTCAAGCCTTTATTTAAAAATTCATCTAGTCTAAAAAAAAAAAAAGGCAAAAAAACCGGGCAGTGGTGGCACACATTAATCCCAGCACTCAGGAGGCAGAGACAGGCAGATTTCTGAGTTTGAGGCCAGCCTGGTCTACAGAGTGAGTTCCAGGACAGCCAGGGCTACACAGAGAAATCCTGTCTCGAAAACAAACAAACAAATCATCTAGTCACGACCAAATGGCTTGAGAACGTGCTTCCTAGTACATGACTGTAAAAAGAGATAAGAAAAATACCTGATGCCCCACATACTTTAACTGTCCTTGTTTCTTAGTGTCTTAGTTTCTTGGGAAATGGTTTGCCGTCCTTTTGGAAAGCCTCCTGCGGCATCAGAGTTGGTGTTTATTTGAAAGAGAGGCCTGCATTGTTCCTCCTCCTGTTCCCTTTCATGCACTCTAGCCACAGTTTCAAGAAGAAGCTATTGATTGATCTTAGCTGGTAATTTGGGGAGGTCTCTTTTAAATGAATATTAGACTCAGGGTAATAAAACTGTATGTTGACATACTAGTGGCTTTGTAATTGCTCGGATGCTGTCTAATTAGTACACTTTGCTAACCATATTGATTTTTTCAAACACCACGTTTTAAAGCATTACAGCGTACTTATAGGTCAGCTCTAATTTCACAAATGCACTTAACAGCTGGATGGAGAGTTAACAAAGATGCTAGGTCTTGGCCTTGTTTGCATATTGATGTTCCCACAGAGACTGTGCCTTCTACCCAGTGACTGCAGCTGTTTGGATTATATGTGGCAAATATAGGCATCTCAAATGAACCACCGATTAAATTACCATTCACGTTGATAATGAGAATAAACATTAGATGTTAAAGCCCATTGCATAACTGCCTTCACAGGCATTGTGCATCAAGACAGATGTATCAAATTTCATATTACACTGTTTCATCCCTGTTATGTTTTTAATGAACTGGCCTCTCTAAAATGCATGGCACGTGCATATATCTTACCTGCCTGAGCAAAATTGAGAATAATTTTAAAGAATTGGTTTGGGGAAAGGATGTAAACCAGCTCTAAAAAAATCAGGTATGTAAAAAAAATTAAAAAATTAAAATTAAAAAAAAGTAGTTATGATCTGGGATTGTTTTGTGTAAAGCGTTGAGACCCTTGAGAACCCGTGGTAACTTTTACCCTCTCCACTGAATGCTCCGTGTACAGGGGTGGTCAGTGTGGCTGTACTCCTCCGCTCTTGTAAGAAGCAGAGGCTATCAGGACACCTGGTACTGCCTACAGATGTCCACCCTGCCCCGCCCCGCCCTCCTTGGTAACCACTTTAACGTTGGAACCATGAATCTGACACTCTCTTATTTTCATGCATTTCTCAATCAGTAACACATAAGTAACTCTCCCTTTATCTTTTTTAATACTCACCAGTTTGCTTTTTTCTTAGAAATACTGTATGATTCATTAATATGAATGTAGTTCTGTTCTTTAATTTTACAGCAGTATAACTGCATTAATGCAAAGCCTGTTTATCTTATGATCTTAACTAGAAGCCCAGTGTTTGAGCCTTTTAGTAATGGACCAATTGGAAGGAAGACTACATAGGTAAATAAATTACTTAATAATTTAACCTGAACCTAGTATTAATAAGACTAAAGAATACCTGACCATAGAAACAACATGTTTTAATGGTAGAAAACGCACAAGAGAATAAACTAAAAGGTACCTGCTTCTGCCACCTAAAGAGAATCCTAGTTAGTGTTTTAGCACATAGCTGGCTTATTTAAGTTGGTTTCTGTACACATATTTGTATTTACCAGAACACCACAACTCAGGATGCGGGGCATCACCAGCTCCCTAAGGGAGTCCAGTTTGAGAGGCAGCCTTGAAGCTTTGCTGATGACCTTCGTTCTGTATCTCCCTTCCTGTTACAGGGTCTGAGCACCTTCTAAGCTCAGAGCTGTGCAGATTGTACTTTTTGGATTGGAGAGGTTTTCTTTCTTTCTTTCTTTTTTTTTTTTTTTTTTTTTAAATTAAACAGTTGGGGGTGGACTGAGAGATGGCTCAGCCATCAAGAACACTGAATGCCCTTCCAGAGGACCAACCAAATGCTTCAGTCCCTTACAAGCACAGAGGCCAAACATTCATACTTACAAAAATTCTTCACTTGTTATAGTTCCATATGTTTACATAAAGACAGTTAGTCATTTTTCCTTCTCATTCTTCTTTCTCATCTTCCTCTCTCCCCACTGAGATCCTTTCCCGCAGGGTGTGGAGGAAATCCTTATAGCTGTTGTTGAATGGGGGACTGCTTGCTTAGGACCGACCTTTTTTAACAGCAACGAAGTCAGGTTTAAGTATTGTAATGTATTTAATTATCAATCAGGAGAAAACAGGACAGGAGAAGGTGAACAGTGACAGCCTCTGAGGACTGTTTGTATGTAACACTTGAATCTCAGTATTTAGAACCTGGGCAGGAGAAATTTCACAGTAGTCTGGTACTAAGGTCAAATTAGAAAAATTTTTGTGGGACTCTTCCATTTGTGAAATGGCTGTCAGCTATGCAGTCCTAATTAAAGTCCAAAGGGGCCAGCAAGACACCTGATAAAGGGTAAAGGCTCAAGGCTCTTGCTGACAGTGACCTGAGCACCATCTCTGGAGCCCATGTGGAAGGGGAGAACCTACTCCTGCAAGTTCAAACTAGAAGTTAAAGCCTTGGACATGAGAAATGTAGAAAATACACCTGCGTAAGCTGAACTATGCTCACAGTAAAGGACTTTCCCGCATCCCTTTGCCAGGCAATGCTTCTCCCCCATGTGACCCTGCTCTGGTTTCTGTCACTATGTCCGCTTCCTGCGGACGAAATCGTACATGGGTGAAATTGTACACGGGTCACTTTTGTTGTTGCTGCTTTGAGATGCGCATGTGTGACAAGCAGTGGGCCTCTTCCTTTTCTCCATCCTGCCTTGTGTAGGGTAGCACTTTGGACGAGCTTCTCGGGCCTCTTTGTTTGCTGATCCTGGGCTCTTGCTTTGTTTCCAGTCTTGCTACTGTGATAAATATTCTTCTGCATGTCTGTGGGGGCACACACATTGTTCTGTTGGGTATGGATTTAGGAGTGAAGTTGCCAGATAGTGATGTAGGTAACAGTTTTAGCCTTGGTCAGCATCGCCAGTTCACCCAGTGCTACCTCCAAGTCACACATTCTGCCAGTTTCACCCACCCCACATTCCCACCAGTCTTTTGTAGTCTGTGGAACTGTGGCTGTCCATATGGTCTCCGTGGTAACTTAATGAGTTTATTTCTCTAATGAGTAATATTGGAAAACTTTTCATGTATTATTGAATATCAGATAGCTTTTCTTATGAGGTGCCTGTCCACATCTTTTGTTGTTCTGGCTGAGTTATCTTTGGTATTGATATATAAGAAGTGTTTATGTGTTGTATATGCCAGTCTTAGTCTCCATAGGGTACTGCAGATATTCCAGCCTGGACTGGATTTGTGTTTGTGGTCTACTATTAATATGAGAGCACAACGTTCTTAATTTTGGTGGAATTCAATTTGTCAACATTTTCTTCTGTTTCTTTTATTAAATACTTAATGCTTTGTTTTCTTCGGTAAGCTGTTGTTTTGTCTTGAACAATTAGGTATGGGGTCTGTTTGAGTCTTTATGACTCATATAAGATAAGAGTGACTGGCTGAGTGAGGCTTGAGGCAGGGGCTTCCTATACACCCTAGCCTGGCATTGAGCTTGTGATCTCCTACCTCAGCCTCCCCAGAGCTGGGTTATGAATGAGCATCTCCATGCCCAGAGGAGAGTTCATGCCTTCATATGTATTTACTTGTTCCAGAAACATTATAGAGACTTGCTCTTTTCCCAGTGAATTCCTTGACATAAACAAGTGACCACGTAATTGTTTCTAGAGTCTCCATCCTCACACTGCCATGACTACTGCATGATAGCCTTGGCTATCATACGGTGTTCCAAAGGCTCCATCCTTTGCACATCCATGTAAATTTTAGAGTCGGCTTGTTAGTTTCCCTTTCAGGAGCTCCCTAGCATTCACGGATGCTTTATTAAATATATGGGTTTGCATCTAAACAGTAAGACAGCTTCCAGTTTATAAACATAAAGCGTATTTTTATTTATTTAAGAGTTTTGTCCAGAACCGTTTTGTGAGACATACCAGGCTCTTCTTTTAAGTCAAAAATGCAGAGAGGAGTAAGCCCAACAGGCATTCTGGGATTACAGTGTAGCAAGGAATATATTCCGAACCCAGATGGTCAGCATTGCTATGGCACGTGGAGAGGAAGCCCATTTAGTCCACCGAGGAGATCAGGAATGCTCTCTCTGATGTCCTGACACTTAAACTCAGATCTGTCAGATGGGCAGGAGAAAGCTGTGAACAGTCCCTACTGTTCAGGTGGCGGGACCATGGAGTCTGTGAGGCGGGACAGAGTTCTAGAGTTTTCCCTGGAAATGAGAGCAGCTGGTGTCTGAACACTGTCCATGGTCGGGAAGGTGGCTGGAGAAGTGACTGGGCGAGAGAAGGGAAGACCTGGCAGCTGTGGGACCTGCATGCCTCATGCATCCAGTGGTTTTCCCTGGCTGTATTACCGTGGGTTTTCTGTTGTGGCTCTGTTCCCCAGCCTGGATCTTCTCAGTTCTTTTCTTTGCAGCCTAAACTTTCCAGCCAGAGGCTTTGGTATCAGGCCTTCTTATCTTTTCCCTTTGTTTCTAATGCCTTATATTTAGAACATTTTAGATTTCCTGCCAGCATGTTATTTCTAGTAACAGAAGTAGAAAGCCACTCTTTGTTACCTGCTTGCTGGATATAGGACACTCGTGGTATAGAAGTACCTGCTTCTAATGCATGCATCCTTTTTCTTGACACAGCCATTTCACTGTATATCAAGCTGGCCTTGAACTTGAGATCCTCCTGCCTCTGCCTCCACAGAGGGAATTCTGGGAATGAGTGTGCTACCATGCCTGACTCTATTTTCATAATTTCTGACATTTGTCTGTACCCTAGGAAACATTTACTTAAATGTGCTTCAACCCTTGCAAGACCCAGTGAGGCTCGTGCTGAGCAGAAGACAGTAGCAGCAAGAGCCTCCTTCCCCACCTCTATGGAGCCAGCTCCAGCCTAGAGAAATGTAGAGAACCCACAGGTTCAGCCCTCCCAGGGAAGACGCTCGAAATTAAGTACACACATCAATCAAGATGATAATTCTCATCCCTAGCTAATATATAATAAAATATTAACCAAGCTAAGTCAAATGAGTTTTTAGTTTAGCTATGTAAGTGCATAAATGAGGTCTGTTGCATAAAGAATTCCAGTTCTGTGGTGCAGAAGCAATAAATGGGATTGGGAGATAGGCTAGGTGAGTCATCCTGTGCTGCGCTAAGTCACTCCTCAGAAGACCAGCACAGGGGCTGTGCAGGCTCTGGCCTGTGCTCTGAGGAATTTGTAGTAACTAAAAGCAAACCCCTGGAATAGTCCACTATTGGTTTTTACTTAATAAAATATTTAATCATAAATGTCTGAATTCTGCATCTCCCACAGGAAGTTATTTCTGTGCCCACTGACAAGAATAATTTAGCAATTTCATAGCTGAGTGCTTAATTACTCATAATTGTGAGGGATAAGATGTGATGAATTCTTCCTCCATGGACTTACTAAATATTTTAACTAAGTAGATGACTTCAAGTAAATTAAGCTAGTGAGGTCATTTGTTACATTGGTTAAAATCAGATTAAGTAATATTCTCTTGTCTCAAATTCCACTTGACAGTAATCCAAGTGTGACTTCCTCTGTTTGACTAAAGCTGCATTGCTGAGCTAGGAGGCAGATTCAAGGGGGTATGAAGTTTGTGGAGATTTGCAGTGGTTTTGCCTGAGTCATTAAAGCCCCGTAGTTATGTGTAGAGCTTGTTTCTCACACTGTTGAGAAGTTCTGACATCTCTTGCTCCATAAGAGTACAGTTTGTCCCGTGTAAGACTTGGTGGTGGTAGACTCGCCCTTAAACTTTGCTAGTGAGTGCTTCAGGATGCTGGCCTGCCTGGCGAGCACTGCGGAGAGTAATCTGAAGGCTTTATGACAAGGTAAAATTACAAGGAGAGACTAGAAAATTCTCTATTAACCTTCTAATGTAAGAAGAAACTTAGATTGTGAAGTAGAGGAGACAGTGGCAAGCACTCAACAAGTGTGCTTCTCCATCACTGCAGCAACAGCCCTGTGGTGTCTTCAGGGGCCTGGGAGCCTCCTGCGCCCCATTAGGGACGGGGAACCAACTCGTCTCATTAAGTTAAGTCCTTCCCTCCAGTGTCTTATTCAGCGTTAGTTCTCTTAATTCTCCTTCCCTGGTGATTTGGTAAAGTGTGTAAAATCACTAAAGGTAAAAGGTTGACGCAATCCCAAATTTAATAATCTATCACCTTCAGTGTATCTGTGTGTAATTCCCAGCAGTTCTTTGTGAATTCGTTAGAAGACAGCAAGTCATTAAAAGTTAATAAGAAACTATTTGTTTCTGTGAGTGTGAATAAAACCACTTGGTAAATCTGACATTTTTTTTCCTCGTCATAAAAGACTTGCTCTTAGCCTGTCTGCATTTTCTCCCCCCCTAGGCTGCTCCTGGGTGGAGCCCCTCTGATAGCTATCCACAAGGCCAGGTACTACAAGAGAAAAGACGGCTTAGCCCTGGGGCCGGGACCATTTGTGACTGCCTTAGAGTATGCCACAGACACAAAAGCCATAGTAGTGGGAAAACCAGAGAAGACTTTCTTTCTGGAAGCATTGAGGGACACTGACTGTGCACCAGAGGAAGCCATCATGATAGGGGATGTAAGTACAAGACCCAAAGAGATGTCCTGACTTGTCTGTGGTGCTTGGAGAGACAGTTTCAAATCCTGCTTCCTGTAGCAGCTTTCCTGTACATGGTCAGTGTATTCTTATAAAAATAGAGATGTTGTGTCTAACATGACTCCATAGAGAATATATATATATAAAATATACCAGTCAGTTAAATGTTTAATGTATCCTGCTAAAGAAAACCCCAATACAGATCTAAACATTTTTTAATATAGCTTATGTAGAAAACAACTTATACCAAAAGAATTCTATTTTTGTCTTTTTAGCATCTATTTATGAAAGAATTACCCAATCAGTGTGTCCAGTAATTAGGGATACTGGCCACTTTTCATAGTGGGGCACATCCTGGAATGAGTGGAAGCCCTTGATAGTCACCTGTGGTGATGAGCAATTATTATTTCTTATGTGTGCCACATGTGGTAAGTTGGTTTGAATGATTTATTTTAGCTCTGTGTGACACCCTGGTAGGATGGAAGCAACCACTAAGATTGTCTGGTCCAACCCTTATTTTACACATTAGGGAACTGAAGCCTGCAGAGGTGAGTCTTCTACCTAGCACAGCTGGATGTAGACCACAGGGTTTAGACTCCCCCTAGTTTCTTAGTCCCTGGTGGTAAAACTCACAGTCCTCCTAGTGTTGTCTTCTGCTTCTGGAATCATCCACTAAAGTTGATAGAATGCTCGTGGAACTTGGTTCTAGTTTGAGAAACTATGGTTTTTGTTCCATCTTTTTCTCTTGGCATTCTGCCTGATTCCCAGGCAGATATATGTGACAAGTTAACTATCTGGGGCTGACAGGCTAGGGAGGGTGAGGAGCTGCCAGCTGTGTGCGGTTGCTGTTGTCCCGGAGAGAGGTATGTCCCCATCCCATTCTCTCAACAGGGAGGATTTAGCTGTGTTAACATAGAAGGTCTTTGGTGGACTTCAAAGGGAGATTTTGGCATTTGGGGAAATCATTTCTAAGAACTATGTTAAATAATAGGAACCGTTTTCTTTTCTAGAAAGAAATTGTCTTTGGGCATGATCTAAATGAGTGTGCTTTCAAACATGAATTGGCAAGATTGACTGCCCTGATGCTTCTTCCAGGCCTTGACTTTTTAGTTACTCCATGTCCATTGTCAACATTAACCAAGTATATGTTGGCTGTGTTTCTGGTTTGGGGGACTTTTTTAAAAAGATTTATTTATCTTATGTATGTTAGTACACTGACTCTGTCTTCAGATACACCAGAAGACGTCATCAGATCCCATTAAAGATGGTTGTGAACCACCATGTGGTTGCTGGGAATTGAACTTAGAACCTCTGAAAGCAATCTCTCTAGCCCATTGGGGGATTTTTTTTTTTTTTAAAGATGGAATTTCGATGTGCTGCCCATCTAGCCTCAAACTTTTAAGCTCACTCAATTGTCCTATCTGAGCTTCCTGAGTATTGGGACCATAGGTATGTGTACCACACCCAGCTCTACTGAGCATAGTCATCTCAGTCCAAGGAGCTCCCTCCAGGTTGCTGTGATTCCCAAGTGGGAAGTGAATGCAGTCAGTCTGCTTGCATATTCTGCTTAACTTGATTCTCTCTGGTTGGGTGGATTTTAAGGACATTTGGCCACAGAAAAGTTATCTTATGAGTCTGCTTCATTGAGTGTGAGCAGTTTGATAACTCACCTCACAAGAATGCAGGTTCTCATGATCTCCTTTAAAAGGGTAGACAGGTGTATGAAAAACACAGAGATTCAGCACTGTTCTCTGTGTTCTGTTACTGGAGCTCCTTCTCTACTGTTCTCCTCCTGCCCTGATGATGCTCTCCAGCATGGTTTCCTCCTCAAGAATGTTCACACAGAGTTACTTTAACTCTTTGTACACATGTTCTTTACTTGCATTTTAAGAATGAACAAGAAAAGCAGGGAATTTTGAGTAGCCAGTACAGCCCAGTCAGCTGTTGGTAGAGTTTGTTGACAGGCTGAGTGAAGGCTCTCGATAAATGCTGTTGTGTTTTCAGGATTGCAGGGATGATGTTGACGGGGCTCAGACCATTGGCATGCTGGGCATCTTAGTTAAAACTGGTATGTATTTCCTGTATATCCCCTTTCAAAGATAGGATGGAGTGAGGCATGGTGGCACATCTTTAACCTAGCACTTGGGAAGCTGAGTAGGGGGCTGCCATAAGTGTGGACCAGTTTGGCCTATGTAACCAGTTCCAAGCCACCCTGGAAGCACTGTTCCCCTGAAACCCAGAGTTGCCAGAGGAACAGGCTTTGCAGAGGGCCAGAGCTTCCCACATCTAGTTCTCTTTCTACCGTAAGCAAGTGGGAAATGAATTCTGGATGCCGGGAAGAGCAGCGAGGGCTGCTGTACTACACAAAGCTGGAGCAGGCTTGGGGCATTGGGATGCTCCCAGAGATGACCACACAGTGGACAGTGAGCAGGCTCAGGGCATTGGGATGCTCCCAGAGATGACCACACAGTGGACAATTCACCTTTGCAGGACATCCTAGAAATGAGTTTCATATCAGAGTAAGCAGGAGGCTGAGTCGTGGTGCTCTGAAAAGAACTTACTTTGTGTGGGCTGCACAATGAAGAAGTTCATCGTTAGGAGCCAGCCTGCCAGTGCCTTTGTCCTACGTGTTCATTTTGCATTGCCTAACGTACATGTAGAGAACACTTTTCTTTTCTCTTAACTTTGGTTTTGTGATCAAACATTTAGAGGACTGAGACTATAACTCAGTGGAAGAATGCTTGTCTGTACAAGGCCCTGGGTTTGAATTTTAGCACTATACGAAAATAAGAGTTTGCAAATTATTTCCACCAAAATTAGTTTCCTTCACACAGTCTATCAAAAAAGAAAATGACTTCTTTGGGCAGATTCTGTTGACCCAGTATTTTGGTTTGACAGCAATCCAGTGGTTAATTGTTCTGTGTCTTGGTCAAAGCTCTGTGCTGACTAGTCATGTGAGAAGGATCAAGCAAGGATCAAAACGTAAAGTCACTGAAGAGTTAATTGCAGGAAAGTGACCACAAAACTCTGACCTCTGAAGAGCTGCAGAGAGGTTAGCAGCAGAAACAGGTGACTGGAAAATGTCAGACAGCTGAGTAAGAAGGAGCAGGTCTGTGTGACACAGGAAAATGCTTGAGCCTGTCTGTGTGCAGGCCATTTGGAGCCATACACACAGTGAAAGCCATCACTTCAGAACCAACACAGCATCTTCTCCTCAGGAGCATTACAACCGTGATGTAAACAAGAGGAAGCAGGGAGAAGTCGAGAGACACAGCCTCTCCCATCCTTCCTTTGTTTTCTTCTCACCCGCCTAACTTTGAACGAGCCTAAAATGACTACTTTTGCCTTCCATTGTTCCATGAATGTTTCCTCTTTTTAGCTCACACAACTAAAGGTTCATAGCCACCATAAGACTGGACCTGTGCATCGCTGTGAATGGCCTGTCTGCCCTGACCTCCACATGCCCTGCCTTTCTTATGTCCTAAAGAAGCCAGCATGGCAAACATGTAATTAGTAAAGCAACTATGGCCCTCAAGAGAACAGGCCCATTGCTACTTGATGTTAGTGAGAGAAACCTTGTCCTAAACCATGAGAAGAGCCAGCACTGATTACAACTTCCAGCACAGTACAGTGGACAAGCACCAGTCTTCCCAGCATTTAAGATGACTCTGAACATCTAGAGTCATAGTCAGTAATAAGTAGTTTTCCTGGACTGTCCTGAGCAATTTTGTGTCTCACTGGGAGCATGTGGTCAATGAGCAGTGTTCCTATGTTCAGCTGTTGGTTAAAAGACTCAGGATTTGTCCTAACCAGAATCTATTTTTGTTTAGCATGTGAAATACCAATCTAGAGAACAATGACATGGCTCTTTTGTCTTACAGCATCAACGCAACTTCTTTGCTTTCTCTCTCTTATTCTTTATTGACCCAGGGCCTTCCTGGGTGAATTAGGCAGAGATGCTTCATTCAGTCAACACTGTTGAGCACCTGGTTTGAGCCAGACACCATGATATGGGCAACAACTACATACAGCTGAGCACTGGGTCTTTTGAGCCTTGTGGAAATCCTCCATTCTCACTGGTCTAGCAGAAGCGCTCCAGAAGCCCATGGCTTAGACACTTATTTGTTACTTAGACTATGGGATCTGGAAAGTAGGTGGTATCGCAGTAGTCAGCCTTTGACGTGCTAAGTAGAGACCCTGCCCACTGGTTTGTTTTCATAGAATTTAGCGTAAGGTTTAAGCAGTAGAGTTTGCTGGGTGGAGTCTGCTGCACCCGAGGATATGCGGGTGAGTGCAGTGAGTGTTGGCCCCTAGATTTGATGCTGGCCCCTTCACTGGAAGAGCTCCAGTAGAACAGAGCAAGAACCATCTTCTGCAAGGGGGAGTTGCAGAAAACAATCATTCTGGTTTGTGAGGGAAGCTAGATTCAGGAAAGGAAACCTGACAACGCTGAACAATGACTAGAGGTCATAGACGAGAAGGAGAAGGAAGAAAGCAAAAGCAAAACCCTGCAGGTCGTAGGCAAGTGCAGTCCTCTCACTGAGCATGGAGCCTGGCTGCCTCCCCATCCTTCTTCCTATTCATCTGTGAAAGACAGACTTAGGGACTGCGTATGATGTGCCCAGCATAATAGTAGGTCCTAGGAATCCCTTAGCCTGTAAGGAGACAGTCCCAGCTCCAGTCTCCGTAGCTGTAAGACAAGCAAACGGGTAGCTACAAATTATAAACACTATAGCGGGAACTGGGTGCTCAGACAGAAAGAGGATATTCAGAAATGCACTGGACCCAGTGAGGCTGATGAAAGGGGGCTTGCTGCCTCTACAAATGTAAAACCTCTCCAGTCCTGCACAGACTGGTTCCTCTTCTCTGGGCTGATGTGCTGACTTGTGTACCATGTCCACGAATCACAAATTAGGCAGCACTTGGCATCTGATTTATATCTAGTCTTATGTTTTAAAAAGCATTGATTTAAATTACCTGCCTACCTCAGTACTGAAGGTCAGGGAGAGAATGCTTCTATGATTTGAAGAAACCTTAACTGTGGGTGACTGTACCTAGAACTGTCTATTGTAAAACGCCAGAGGGCCTGGGAAGGTAGTAATGTCACAGTGGTTTGGGTTGCTCCCTTGCCTCCTAAGGTCTCAGGAGAAGGTGCTTGTGAGAAAGATGGAACCTTGACTCTGGTGGTTGTGGGGTGCTCCTGGGTGTGGTAAAGTTGGCATTCTAGCTGTAGCCTTTGTTCACTGGTCTTATCTTCATTTCAGGGAAATACAAAGCAGCAGATGAAGAAAAAATTAACCCTCCTCCCTACTTAACTTGTGAGAGCTTCCCTCACGCTGTGGACCACATTCTGCAGCATCTCTTGTGAACCAGCATGTGTTGTCTGGACTGGATGGATCCCTTTCTAACAAGGTGGCATCAGTAGGCTGCACCATCCAGTGCCAATCCTGTTTAACCCTTTCATTGTGCATTAATTAGAAAAAGGGGTACTGAATTGCAGCCAGTCCTAAACCTTGCTAATTTCTTTTGTTTTATAAAAGAAGATGAGACCTGAAGAAAGGGAGAGCTGAGATTTTTGTGCCATTCCTGTTAAACTCATCTGATTTGCTGGGCTGGAAGGAGACACTCCTGCCGGCGGGCGTGGAGGAACAGTGGTTTGCCATCTCTCTGTCTTGGGAATGAGAGGGGATCCTCTGTGAGTATGACTAACTCACACAGAGATGCACTGACAGTGTATTTGGCCGCTATCAAGATGCCAGAGTCCAGCCCTGAAGCCCAGCAGACAAGCTACAGAGAAGCAAGATAGCCACAGTATGGCGAGTCCTTCAGCTGGGATTCAGTGAGGTTGCTCTCACAGATGTGAAAGCCAGATCTTCCACTGTATTCCCAGCACAGATGACTTTTTTCTCTTCATTAGCCAGAGATGACTAATTTAAATTTAGAACCCGAATTTAATTTAAAATAATATTTCCATTAATAACCTATTCATTGCAGATACCTATTATACTGTGGAACAGTTGTTTGGGAAATTTTATGTAAAATTAAAACTATCAGTATTTTACAGATGTTTTAATTAGACATTGTTATTAACAGGAACAGTGCAGAAACCAAAATCAAGCCTTTAATGTCTTATAGACCGTGCATTTTTGAAGTTAGTGTCCACTAGGGACCTATTAGCTGTACATTTGCAAGACTTCATTATTTTTGCCTCCAACACTAGGGGAGAAATCTTTTAGGAACTATTGGGACAGATTCAAGCTTTTATGTACTTCTTACTACAGTTGTAAAATGAGATCTCGTCTCGGTGCCTGGATTATTCTTCTCATGTTAAACCCACCCAAATGAAGGAGACTAAGTAGGTAATGATTTTCCTGGTGCATTTGCATGCTGTGCTAATCCAAGGCCGTGGCAATTGTTTACAGGGCTCTGGGGCACTGAATTATTAGAATGTAACTGTGCATCATCACAGTGCTCACCTTACTGAGGCACACACTAATGTTAATGAGCTTCAGGCTTTGATGCTTGTTTAGAGATCAGCTCCGTCTTAGATAGAAAGGAACAAAGCTAAAGAAATGGTGTTTTAGTAAATGCTCTGTTCTTGGTTTTGCAAATGCCCCAACTTCATATTTACATCCTGGCAAGTGCAGATGGCAGTGTGATATGACCATAAAGTTGGAATGGCTGAGAGCAGAGCTTCTGATGCTCAGTGAACTCAAGCCCTCAGACTGAGAGCAAGTCAGTCACCTCGCCCCTTTCCACACAGTGTTGTGAGCATGGAATGTAGGAACCCATACTAAATACTTAACCTAGAAAACCTGAAAGGGGCAGGCTTGATGAGGACTGACCTCAAAGGGCTGCATTTGGATAACAGCTCAGCCTGAAGGAAAGCATCCTGCCCTGGAGCCTGGGGAAGGGGCCACAGCCATCTGCAGTCTGGGATTTGGGTACCAAAGTCAGTTGTTCGTTGCTCAGGAATTACCAGATACTCTGAGGCTGCTGTGTGCTAACTGCTGTGCTAGCCATGGTCATTGCTTCTGCCTCAGGGTTCTCTAGTTGAGGAGCTAAGGACACAGTGCTGAAGATCAGTAGGAAGACTGGAGTCCACATCCTCTCTGCTGACTTCCCCACCTGGAGAATAGAATGAGATGCCATGGTTTCCTGCCCAGGTGGTACTAGTAACAGTGCCCTCAAAAGGTCCCATATCTCTTCACTGAGCAAGACTAAGTCTCATTCTTTTTAAGTCTGCTGCCACATAGGCAACTGAACCAATGGAAATGAACTAAATATCACAGGAAGTTAATGCTAGGGGGCATACATGTGGATGGAGAGGAAACATTTCAATTTCAGTGTTCTGTCACAGATGCCTAAAGCAGAAGCTCATCAAGTATTAGCAAACAGTAGAGCTGATGCTCTGGAAACAGGATAGATCTAAAGCAAGGAAAGCTCCTGATGGGCCAGGTGTATCATGCTCACAGGATGGAAGACCTCAACCAGGATCAAGCCTGGAGGAGCAGCCGGCTTCAGTGTCCCTGAGAACCATGACAATCTTAGTTTGGAGGTATTTCTTTGACATATTGAACATCCATTTAGGGCTTGTTGACTGGCCTGTCCACAGAGAGATCCAGGAGGATCACTCAGAAGTTTATCTTAGACTTACCTAGAATCAGAAATGCTCCAGTAACCCTCCATCTCAGCTGGTCGGTCATCCTAACCTCCTGCAGGACATGTAACTCAGGTGTCTAGGGAGCTTCCTTCACCGGCCATCTTAGTCTGTTTTCCTGTTGCTGTGACAAAGTGCCTTGATAAAAGAAACTTGAGGGAGAACTTCCATTTCACAGTGCAAGTCCCTCATGGTGGGGAATTCAAGTCAGCAGGTACATGAAATAGCTGTCCAGGGCACACCCCCACTCAGGAATGCACCATTCTCATTGCTCGGGGCCTTTTTCCATTTTTTGCAGTCCAAGATCTCTACCAGGAAGTGGTGCCACCCAGAGCACAAAGTTCTCAACAAAATCAAGAGAATCTCCTATAAGGAGCCCAGAGTGATTCTAGGTTATTTCAGAACAGCACTAACCATGGCACAGGCCATCCCATAATTAAAAGGTTGTGATATGAAAGACTATCCAAATCGGTCTCACAAGTACCTTCTCCTGGGCCAACAAAGGCACTAAGTAATACTTTGGGAGTAGAAGGCCAGGGGGCACAATGGCAAATGATGGATATTGGGAGCAGTGCACACTGAGGTAGTACGTAGGACCAACCCATTGGTGGCCAGATGTGTCAACATCACACCACACCGCTGCAGGTTAGGTGCAGGTCTACCTGTCTGCCACACCACATCTGTCAGAGGCTTTCATAATGTCAAGGCATGGACAAGGGACCACCTCATTGTGATGGCTCCACAAATGTCCCCAGGTGTGATGTCATATACCACCTTGGAATGATGGCGTTGTCATTTCACCCTTAATCCTACACTTTAAAACTTTGGTATCCTGTAGGGTGGGGAAGGTAGAAACATCCCTGTATTTATTATGTTGAGTTAGCTTTGGATCAGTGGCTCCAGTAACATGAAATTAAAGTCCTTAGGCACCTGCAATAAAAAAAATTTAAAACTGCATAATCTAGTTGACCAAAACACTCCACCGTGAGTGGGAGAATGAATCCTTTTTTCTTATTAGTCATTTGCATGGAGCCATGCTTACATTATCATGTTTATCTGTCATGAACCGCAAAGGCCTTTCCACATAGGCCCGTGAGGGCTTTGCTGGCTTTTTGTGATACCAGCCATCAAGACCTACTAGCTAGAAGCACGTTTCTGTCTTTAAGAGGCAGCGGATCAAAAATCATACAAACTGCACTGGTCGCTAACAACTCCGAGTATCTTCCAGTGCTCATTTTCATGTCATTTACATTGGAACTGTTTCCATGGCTGATGTGCCTGAAAACTTTGTATTTATTAAATGCTTACTGTGGTCAAAGCATAGGAAGACAGCAGGCACAGCCCTGTCTCTCAAGATGTGCATCTTCTAGTCTGGGCATTGAGGCATACAAAACCAAACCTGCCGATACAAAGGGCTCTGACAAGTTCAAAGCAATCATAGACTTCCTATATAGAGTGTAGTCAGCTAAGTGCTTGGGAACAGTATTCATAACTCCTGGAGCTCAGATAGCCATTGGCCTATACTCTTTTTAAAAGATTTATTTGTTATATGTAAGTACACTGTAGTTGTCTTCAGACACCCCAGAAGAGGGCATTAGATCTCATTATGGATGGTTGTGAGCCATCATGTGGTTGCTGGGATTTGAACTCAAGACCTTTGGAAGAGCAGTCAGGGCTCTTAACCACTGAGCCATCTCCCTAGCCCCTGGCCTATACTGTTTTAAGGAACATTTCATTCATTCAGTAAGAATGAAAAAAGGGAGTTCAAACCATGGAGCCTACATCTGAGAAGGACAAAAGAATCAAACACACAACTGCCTAACTCAGTGTGAGTGTCTGGAAAGTGATGAAGACAAGCATTGACAGCAAGCCTGGGTTTGATAGAGGTACGTGTGGTCAGCCAGATAGACAAAAAGGATGCAAATGATACAGGAGCAAGGAGTCACTAACTCTAGTTGCCAGAGTTTGAGAATGATGTTCAGGTGCAAGTTAATTGCTCCTGTTTCTAGGAAGATTAGGAGATCTGGCAACGTTAGACTAAATTTCTGTATTGAACTGGGCTGAGTCACTACTGTGTCCTTCAGAGAGTGTCTGGCTCTCACCTGTTCATCTCCCTCCCCACTTCTGCCTATGCAGTTTATGAATCTTGATCTGGTGCCTGCGCTTCTAGCTAGCAGGTCTTGATGGCTGGTATCATCAAAAGCCAGCAAACTCCTCATGAATATATGTGGGGAAAGGCCTTTGTGGTTTATGACAAGCAGACAAGAGAATGGCTCCACGCAGGCGACTTCTACATAGCACGCTGCTCATGTGGCGTCAGTTTCCACGAGCATTTGAGTTGTGAGCTGTAAAATAAGTCAACAAAATTTCCCACGTGTTAAGATAAATTTTATTTACTCCAATGCCTCCTACAACTATCTATATAATATATATGTAATCCATCTATAGAGTATAATCTGTGTAGATATATATTGTAGCTATATAGTTCTAGATTATATGTAATATATAGTTAAAAATTATATATTTCATTATATAATATAGTTTTATATTAATAGCTGCATATTATAATCTATATAATTTAGATTATATTTATAAAGGATATATATATATATATATATATATATATTATATAATCTTCTTAAATTACACATGTGTGCATGTTCTAGAGACCAGAAGACAACCTCAAGTGTCACCCTCAGAAATACCATCCAGCTCCTTTGAGACAGGATTTATTGGCCTGGAGCTCACAGCCAGTGAGCCAGGGGTTCTTCCTATCTCTGCTGCCTCCCCAACACTGGGGTTATAAGCATGCAACACTAGACCTGGCATTTTTTTGTGAATGTTAGGGATCAAACTCAGGTTTCAAATTTTAAGCCAAGCCAACAGAGCTATTGTCCCAACCTCTTAACCTACTAAAAAAACAATGATAGACCCCTCCCTCTATAGTTCAGAGAACATCTCAGCAAAGGGAACAGAAGAAAATCTAAGAGTTGGGTGACAAAGAGATGAGCTACAGAACAATCTCTGCTAAGAATGACAGTTTTACAGTCCCTAACCTGTACCAAGCCCGCACAAGACTACTGCCAACAGTCAGTCGTGGATTAGGAGGGGTTCATGAGTCCGTTCCGAAGGGAACTATGGCTTACTGATGGGTGCTGAGTGAGGAGGGGTCATTATATTGAGCTGTATGCTCACCGAGGAGCCCACCAGTTCCAATGGATAGTGCCATACACATGGTCGTGCCTTGGTTAAACTCAGTCACAAAGACTTAATCAACGGAAAGGGGGGAAGATGTGATGGAAGTGGGAGGGAGGGAAGGCAGGGCAGGGTGAGAGTAGCCAGAGAACATTATACATACGTAGGAAACTGTCAGAGAATGCATTTAATTAAAATAATAAATAGGGGCGGGAGAGCTGGTTCTGTGGTTAAGAGCACTTGCATTCTTTTAGAGGACATGAGTTTGGTACACAGCACTCAGGCTGGGCAGCTTGCAGCTGCCTGTAACTCCAGCTGTAGGTGATCCAGAGGAGCTGACACAGTCTTCTGGCCTCAGTGGCATCCGTACACATGTGACATACACTCTCACAGAAACAAAGAACAAGTAACTGTAGGAAATTTGTGTACAAGCTGATCTCTTTTCTCAAAACTGCACTAAAATGAAGGAAATAGAGAAGCTATAAGCCCACAAGATCAGCCAGCAAGAGGATGCAGGCGGGAATATGAAATACTGGAAG
The DNA here is from genome assembly GCA_019843965.1 of Rhynchomys soricoides. Lineage (NCBI taxonomy): Eukaryota > Metazoa > Chordata > Mammalia > Rodentia > Muridae > Rhynchomys > Rhynchomys soricoides. The sequence goes on along the minus strand of JADRCH010000107.1, from coordinate 7,173,239 downwards.
ATGGACGTGGGGTGCTAGTAACCAAACAAATTATGTACGCATTCTCTCCTTCAGAACACTCTGCAAGACTGGAATCTTTGTGGGACTCTGTAGAGGGAAATGTAAGGCAGGCCTGAAGGCCAAGTAGTTGAAAATTAGCTGACAAACTAGCTGGACTCCAGAGCCCTGAGTAGGCAGGACAGCAGCAGCTAAGGCCTTGAGTACAATACTGTGAGGTAAGACAGTGGTCGTGTAGTCAGCTAGGGTAAGACGGACTGAAAGGAGAGGCTGGATATGGTTCACGCAGTGGGGAGAACAGAATTACAGGGGGCATTCAGCCAGCTGGCCTAAGGCAGCACTTTAGCCCCAGCAGAGGCAGTGGATCTCTGGGAAATCAAGGCCAGCCTGATCTACAATGTGAGTTCCAGGCCATCAGGCACTACACAGTGAGACCCTGTCTTGGAGGGAAGGAAGGAAGGAAGGAGTGAAGAGGGAGAAGGGGGAGGATGATACTGATGGTATCCAACAGGCTTGAGAATGTATTACAAGAAAGAAATTAAGAATAGAGACTAAGAAAATATTTTTCTTCAAAATGAAGATCTCAGTTCACAAATGAGAAACACAGGAAACTTCTTCAAAATTTTATAAGTTGAATTGTGAGAAAAACCTCTATTGCCTGACCCGACAGCACACACTCACAACTGAAATCTCCACTTTGCTGACATCCATGACACAAGAGCTCATGTTTCCAAAGTAACACAGTTGTCTAAATTAGTCCAAGGATAATTTCCTCCCTTCCATCCCAGTCACACTGGGGAGACTCTTGGCTGCCTCTGGCCAGGTCAGGCTGGGCACAACTTTATACAGACTCAAACTTCTCTTGCCAGGCCAAGTATCTTTCAGTCAGATTCTTTGCTGAAGGCTTGGTGTGAGCCAATACGTCCAAAAAGTCCTGGGTGGTCACAGTATCCAGCTGGATCCCGGGTAAATTGCTGTTCTCTAGACAAAAAAGACAACAGTCAGAACACGGCGCTGCATCTCGTAGGGGTCTGAGTTCTTGGAAGGCTATTAGGCCAGGTCTGCAGACAGTGCAGACATTTTGTCCTTGATGGCTAATGCAGCTCAAACATCTGAAGAGAGCGATGGTCTGGTGGGGCTTAAGGCTGTGACACCACCCCTACCCCCACATTCTGTCTCCAAAGGGGAATTAAATATAGTAATGAAGTATTATTTATTATTTGTATAGTGCCTCAGTTGGATCCAGTCCTACATAAGCGTGTGCCAGAAAAATAAAAGCCCAAAACTCTGAGTATGGGATAGATTATTATCAGCCAGCAATGTGAATCTTGCAGCAGAGTACACTGGGGGTGACAGTTTGATCAGAGAACATACAAATGTAAATACCTCGGAGCCTGGAAACCCAGGCACTGGGCTCCATCTGCTGGTGAGAGGCAGTAAGACTTCTGCATGAAAAGCAAGTGCTCTGCCATTCAGTTCAAGCCTGAATATGTATTTTGAGACAGAGTCTGGTTGAGTTACCTAGGTTAGTCTTCGGCTTAGTATATAACCAGGTTGACCTTAAATTTGTTCCCACCTTAGTTCCTAAGTGGCCAGGAAGTCAAGCATGCACCTCCACATCCTGCCAAGAGTTAGGGTGCTTAAGCACAAGTTTCCTTCCCAAGGCCCCAGCACTGTGAGCCCAGTGTACCTGACTGGTGGTTTTCAAGCACACTGAAGATCTTTCGCACAGGCCGCATGGCTGCCTCCCTGCAGACTAGCTTAATGTCGGAGCCTGAGTAGCCCTCTGTTTCCTGAAATAGTTTCAAAGCCAGGCTCAGTTAGCGGGTGGAATGCTGGTGTTCTTTTCATTCTTGTAGGCAGGATCCAGTGTCTGAATGCTAGCTTAGAATTTTGTCATCCCTGTCCACTACACCAACATCCCTGAGTTAGCAATACTCATGCCATCAAATATGCTGTGAGATGCCAGTGGAGGACTGAACCACCTGGCGTTGCCTAATGGGGACCTTATTTCTAAGTCCAAGATGGCCAAATTAGGGCATTTTGTTCTTGTGTTAAATAAGCCATTTCTGCTTTTGAAGGACTTTAGAAAACATTAGGTTTGTCTACCTAGAGCAGATATCCTGTAGTAGCTATTCTTGGTTGTCAACTTGACTACCTCTAGAATTAACCAAAATCTCGGCTGGGTATATCTGGGAGGGATATTTTCTTAATTAAATAATTTAAAATTGGAAGACCTAATGCGGATCTTTGAGCTGGGAAGATCCACCTTTAATCTGGGCTACAACTTCTGGCAGCCTAGCCAAAGGACATGGAAGAAGGAAGCTGCTCTCTCTGCCTGCTCCCCCCCCCCCCCCCCCCCCCCCCCCGTCACTGGCAAGTCTATTCCTTCACTAACATTAGAGAGCCATTCAACTAAGTATTTGGAATTCTGGAGTCTACTGAAGACCTGCTGAGACATCCAACCTCATGGACTGAACAACTATTGGATTCTTAGACCTTACTTTGGTAGACGCCATTGTTGGACGAGTTAAACCACTCTAATAAATCCTGTGTGTGTGTGCGTGACACATGTATTTATTTATAAGAACATGGAAGAAGGAACCCTTATTAGTACAATTCCCAATGAGGATTAACAGATATGTACCTTGAGTTTTTCTTTGCAAAGGATCCATCAATTCATTAATCACAGTAACCCTCTGTGGACTCTCTGCTGCCCATTTTAGAAATGGACTAACTGAGGCTCAGAGAGTAAATCACATCCCTAAGATCTCATAGCTAATACGCCGCAGGGCCAGGATTTGACTATAGGCTCCCTGAATCTGAACCCCATGCAGCTCCAGTTTTCTGCTTCACTGTAGCCAGGCTCCTGGAGCCCATCTGTTCATGGGGAGGGGCTCCACTGCACTGCTGAGCAGACTGGATCTTTTCTAAGAGTTGTTGATTGGTGTATGTTGCACCCATGACCTGTGCCTTCCCTTCAGGCTGCCCACCTGGCTCAGCACGCTGTATTCCAGCTCTGTGTGCAGCTCCAGGGCATGGTTCTTGCTCACAGGAGGCAGCCAGTGGTAGATCATGGCCTGTCTGGCCTCTTGGCTGGGGAGATCAACCAGAATCCTCTTCTCCAGGCGCCGTAACATGGCACAGTCCAGCTCCCTGTATCTCAAGAAAACAGGAAATGGCTGGAGCAGCCAGCAGTGCTTCAGACAGACAGACCTCTTACATTTATGTATGTATGTATGTATGCATGCATGCATACATTGTGTGTGAGACTGCACATGCGTGTGTGTGTGTGTGTGTGTGTGTGTGTGTGTGTGTGTGTGTGTGTGTGTGCCTGGCACATGTATGGAGGTCAGAGAACAGAGTTTGGAAGTTGGTTCTCTCTTTCTACCCTGCGGGTCCCAAGGATCAAACTGAGCTCACCAGGCTTGGTGGCAGTTTGCCTATACTCAGGAAGCCATCACACTGGCCCCAGTAACTATATTCTAAGTGTTTTAGCTTCACAAGAATCAATTCTGTATCTTAACTGTCTCTGTGTATCTATAACTGAGTAGTTACTGCAGTTACTCCATGTTGTTTGAAAAAGAATTTTTTTAAAAAGATGTGAAAAGGAGATGAAAAGAGACAGCACCTTCCAGACTCCTCATGTAGAGGAGGTCCTTTCAGTGACAACAGGATAGGACAACTCACAAAGACTCAGTGTACGAGTACCGCATTGAGACTTTAATTGAGTCCAGTTGCTGGACTCAATTTTGCCAGCGAGTGGACCATTCATCCCTGCTGGAGTGAATAACCACCTTGCTCCACTGCTCTGGAGAACTCAGCACCAGTATCTCCTTGCTAAGTGCCCGTGCCAGTGTGGCCTTATAGCACACTCGTCCCTGCATCCACCAGGCCAGGTTTATGCAACTTCACACGTGTAAATCATTTTCCTAATCTTATTTTTAAAGGTGTGTGTGTGTGTATACAAACATAGATATATACACACACACATAAGGTATATGAGTGCTCATCCAGAAGAGGGCATTAGATGCCAGTACAGATGAGCTACCATGTGGTTGCTGGGAATAGAACTCAGGACCTCTAGAAGAGCCACCAGTACTCTTAACTGCTGAGCCATCTCTCCAGCCTCTTCCTAAACCTCTTAATATGAATACTTTAAGTAAAGATAACAGCAGAATAACAGAATGCAGCCCATCCATATACCTGCCATCTTGGGTGGACAGCAGCTAACATGTGGCCACATCTGCCTCATGTGGCTTTCCAGGCAGCCTTACTCAGCTTTTTTTTTTTTTAATTGCATCAATGACCCCATCTCTAATGTCCACATATTTCTGAGAAAAGGGACACTTTCTTTCATGGTTATCACTGTGACACGTGACACCGTAGAGACCAACTTGTAGTATGCCCACTGCTCAGCCAATGTTCAGCTTCTCCAGTCATGCCAAAATCTCTCTTCAGGACTTCCCAACCAAATCCAGTGATGGTGGATTATGCACAGCCGTGTCTCCTAAATCCATTACTCAAAGCCAAACTCTCTGCCCTGGCCTCTGAAAAAGGAACAAGGCTCTTTGTGAAATGCCCCACATCCTAATTGTGTGATATGTCCTTCTGTTACTCAGCTGGGACAAAGCTTGACTGGGTCCAGGGTACTCACTCCGGAGAGTTTCTCTGGCAATGTGCTTGTGCATTACAGCACATCAGGATGCATATATGTATGTCTCATCAGCAGTGACAGGGTGTCACTTTCTGAGATCATCTGATGATGACATAGCTCTCCATCATAAAAGACACATCTTGTAGTAAGTAGTAAATTTTCTGTGTGCAAGCCTTTGACATCCCGTGCCTTCCCTATCTTTTCTCTATTAGTAGTTGTAGAATCCGTTAGTGACCTTTATTTGAAGGAATTATTGTTGATGTAGTTGTAGAATCTGTTAGTGACCTTTATTTGAAGGAATTATTGTT
>JADRCH010000107.1:7116739-7168267 GCA_019843965.1 Rhynchomys soricoides | reverse complement strand
GTAGTTGTAGAATCTGTTAGTGACCTTTATTTGAAGGAATTATTGTTCCTACACACTTTCATATGGTGATTTAAAGTTGTTTTTATCCCAGATATTTTGTAGGAGGGGCTGTGGCATTCTCTAGCACTGCCTTGCACAGAGGCGCTTTTCCTCTTCTCTACAGTGGAGTTGCTTGGTTACCTTGTTACCATTTTGATTATTAATGGCTACTTTGTGTGTGACCTGTGAGCTCTTCCTATGTTAAATTTTCAAACTGAATTCTGAGAAGTGTAGAAACCTTTACCTTTCTATAATAGAAATGAGGAAATGCTTGTATGTTCATCCACCTTAACTACTGATAGGAAGTAAGAAGAGAGTCGGCTGTGGTCCAGCACTCGGGAGGCTGAGGAAGACTGAGGGCTGGAGGTCAGCCTGATAAACATAGAGAAACCTTTTCTGATATGGGAAAGGGAGGAAGGAGGTGTGAAAGAAGGACTTTAACTTATCTAAGATGGTACTTAAAGCTGAGAGGAGATACAGTCACTCCCATTTCTTCCCACAACTCCCTAGAATAGGTTAATAATTGGCATAAACCTACAAAAGCAAATGGAATGGAAACTGGTAACAACACCACCAGAGGCTTCAAGGTGGAAAGTCTACTTTTCAGTGACAACCAATTTGCAGAACCCAAGAAGCTGCTTTCCAACTAAGCAGTAAAGAAAGCCAAGAAACAAGCTGATCTGAACCACACACAGCCCTCCCCACCAAGACACTGGGGGCTGGGATGGGGCTGCCAGCATCCCTTCCCTTTGGGGCTAAGGTGAAGACCAACAGAAAAGGGAGAATGGGTTAAAATGTGTTTAAGAAACAGATCACAATTTCTTCCCTGCATCCCATGGGAAGGGCCTGCCTCTGTCTGCCACAGCTGACAGGGACACGGTGGAGGGTCTCTGCTGAGAAACACCGAGCGGGTGAGCAGGTCAGAATCGGGTTGTCTTGAAAGTTGGATCATAACCCTCACTCACCAGTGAGGTGCCAGCTTCCTGCCCCGAGATGGGGAGTTCCCAACCATCTGTAACTCCCATCTCAGGAGATCTGATGCCCTCTACTGACCTTCACAGGCACCAGGCACATATGTGGTGTGTAGACAAACATGCAGGCAAAACACTCATACACGTAAAAGAGTTTTTTAAAAATTGTGTCAGTACAATAGGAACAGTGGTCAAACATGAGTACCCTGATGCACCTAGAAACCTTTCAAAAGCTCTGAAGCCCCGGGTTTCTGTTTAATGTTACCTGTAGGAACAGTCCTTTATCTGAATTCTGTCTTGCACCAGTAGGCACAAGTGTCTTTGTTCTACAGCCCTTCACAGAAATCCTCTGACTGCGACAATTTCACAGATTTTCTTTGGTTTCCTAGCTCCATCAAACTCCATGAGGGGAAGATTCTTTCTTAATGAGGGCATTAGTCTAGAAGGCCAGGAGACCAATAGTAGGAGTTCCAGGAAAAAGAACAGAGGAATCTCATAAAGAAGACAACTCCAGAGAATGTTCCAGATTTCTAGTAACAACGCTTCTATATTTCAAATGTTAATGAGGCCTAAAGCTTAAATAGTATTTACTAAATGACAGACACACTTCAAATATTTTATAGATGCTAATATATTTAATTTTTACAGCAACCTCAGGATGCTGTGCTCTTGTTGCTTGCATTTTGAAGAGGAGGAAACAAAGGCTTAAAAAGTAACATCACTCAGGCCTGATGCTCAGAATGCCTCAGGAGAGGTGCCAGGGTGCTGTGCTGAGGTCAGCACAGCTCAATGCCCACTGACTCTCAAGTTGCATCATGGAGAGATTTCAGAGCACCAAGAACTAAGAAAGGATGACAAGTTTCCAAAGAGAAACAACAGGTCACATACAATGTATTAAACGTGACACTTCTCAAGCCACATGTGGCCGTCTGTACTTGTAAATCTAGGGTTCAGAAGCTGAAGGAAAAGGATCAAGTGTTCAGGATAAGCCTGGGCTACACAGCAAGTTCTGAGCCAGTCTAAGGCAGTGGAGTTAGATCATGTCTAACTAAAACAACAACAAATGTTACCCACAGCAACCTGAGGTATGAAAAGAGACTTAGATTCCAAGAATTAGAATTAGAAAATAATTTCTAATTAAAAAAAACCTATAGGTTGGTCAAACTGTTTGGATCAGCAGTGCAGATAGTTTCAACATGTGAAGCCTAAATAACAAAGCAAGCCAAAGCTGGGTGGGACCCAACCACCAGAGACACTGATGCAGAAGAGGAAGAAATCACCAGGGCAGCAAGGCGAAAGCTCAGGCTCCCCTCTGCAGACAAGCGATTCGGTTGGGACCTGGTTTAAAGGTTCGGGAAGATGTATCTGCAAGAAGAAGTTGATAGGATGGTCCATCTAAGGGTATCAAGCAAGTATTGATTTGGACAGCACCTAATTCTTGTCCCCATCTCATCCTGGCTTCTTTATGGGACAGTCAAGACAACAGAATCACATGGAGGGGTGGGAAAGCAATCTTTCACTGTACATGTCTGTATTGATCAACTAATGCCCTAAAGTGAGAGATTTACCTCAAAACTGCTTGTGGGTACAAAATAAGTGCAACTCGCTGACAGCCAGGCCTGACGAATGCACTCTTAATGACATCAATAACCATATAGTCATATGAGAGAGGAAACAAAGGACAAATGGAATGTACCCAGAAATCATTCTTTATGCCAATATATTTATATAAAAAAATGTAACTTGTGGCCACCAGAGAAGGATCCTCCTGGCTCTTGCACTTAGATTTTACACTAGCTATTTCTGTTGTTATGACTCCTTCCTCCTGGTTACTTAGTACAACTCTCCCATCAGTGGTCAAATCAACCAATAAGCTTGAGGTATATCAGATATGAAAGATAAAAGCTCTCAGACCTTTGCCTAGATACAAAGCACTATATACCCCTGGACATCCAGAGAGCTCCCTTGGGCCACAATGCCTTGGACTGGACAGCCTAAGTATCGGCATCAGACCTGCGGGCACCCTCCTCTGCCCATCGTCGCTGGTGTACTGTATCACCCTGGACCTGAGATCATTCTACAGTTCACAGCATGTAGAAACCAAGCACAATTCAAGTTTGTTCCTTCAACAGTCACAAGCACTTCAAGTTTAATCTATTTCAGGATGCTAACAGAAGAGCCAACTACTATGCTGTAGACAAAGTCTTTGCAGTACATCCATAGCCACTATAAAGTGGATGGTCATGACAAGACCATCCTGGAAGAGCAGACTGAGCTGTTTGACAGATAACAGGGAGCCAGAGATTCGAGCGCTGTCTTCTACAGTGAGCCCACATGGAAGGCCACCTACTTACACACTTCCCCAGATGGATCCACTTGCTGTCTTTGAACCCAGTTTCCATTCTAGTTCTGATATGTGTGCATATACATGTGCATGTGTGCGTGTGTGCGTATGTGTGTGTGCCTGTGTAGTTTATTGGGTATACCACAGGGAGGAAGGTGAGGCAGTAACTACAGTGCTACTGTGGGCATCTTCATGTCACTTTCTTCAGGTGCACCTTCCACTTTGTCAATCCCAGAGCAAGTGCTCTGTGTGCAGTAAAGGCTTTGATTTGCTTTAATATCTATTGTAAAAAACAAACAAAACAAAAAAAACCCTCATTGCCCCAGGCATGGTGGTGCACACCTATAATTCCAACCCCTGTGAGGTGAGGTGGGCGGAGCATGAGGTGGAGGTGAGCCTGAGCTGTACAGTGAGTTCAAAGCCAGCCTGAGCTACGTAGCAAGACCATGTCTTGAGAAACAAAACGAAAACCAATGCTACTCTTTTCTGTCTGAGGAGCTCCCATGGTGCCGAGTGCATCCCCAGCTCATTGATGAACAGTCTTGGATCCTTGCTTCCTACTTCCCAAGAAATCCCACTCTGCTGGCTGCATGAACCAACTGTGCATGCAGAGATGGTGGCTTTGTATCAAATGTCCTCCTCCCCGAGTTATTTCCTAAGGGGAATGTGTTTGGTATTATCCATGTACTAAGTTTCAAGCATCTGTATGTGCATGTGTGCTCGGGCGTGTATTAGTACATTATAGCCATCATTAGTTTAGATTAGTGGGGAGGAGCTGCACGGACATGGGCAATGAGAATGAAGCTCTGTACTTTCATTCTCGGTGAAAACCATGGAAACTGTGAGCCTCAGGGGACCTGCCAGGCTCACTTGGCAGCGCTGCTGAGGATGACTTGAGAGATGCGTGTCCAGGGCCTCTTCTCTCATCGGACAGGCCAGCGAATCCAGTAAGGGAGCCTTATCAGAGCAAGTCATTGCTCTACTCATGTGTGAGCTCTAAGTATCACTTTAATGGATGAAAATCACCTCGCATTACCTATTGATTACCCCACCCCAAAATACGATGCCAATAACCAAGGGAAAAAAATCTAATGGCTCTGACCACAGCAAAAGAATGAACGAGATCAGAAACCTTATCTTAAGGCCCCTTTAAAAAACTCGATTGATTATTTAAAAAATACTTTTTGAATGTACCATGGAACCCCCGTGGAGGCAGGGACAAAGTTCTCAAGTACAAAAAAAAAAAGGCTCAAAACCAAGACTATTTAGATGAAAACTTAAGAATGACGGACTTGGGCTATCTGCCTCTTGGTTACAATGGGTTATGTTTTAAAGGTTTGTGTGGGGCAACTTAGAGTCAATAGAGGGAGAGCCAAGGCTTGGGATACATCCCTAGATGGCCGAAGGGCACATGCCCAGTAGGATAGCGTAGGTTAGGATGGCTCCCCATTAGCAAAGGAAGCCATTAAGAAAATGAGTCTCTGTGCTGCACTTAGGGACGGGAAGACTTCATGGATGGTTCAAAAGTATTGGCTTCATTGCCACAGTCCCAGATATCTTAACCTGAGAAGAAAAATTAAGTCAAAATGGTCCAAAATCTGAAACAGTCAAATAAATTTTCTCTACAGGATCCCATTACATGACTCCCATAGATAGCATCTACATCATTAATAAAATTACAAAACATGTTACAACCACCATGAATGAAAGTCAGAAGAAAAGCCTAACAACAGAAATAAATTGACCAGAGAATAAAATGTTTAAAATTTATAAAGAAAGAAAAGGGTGGACCAAAAATATGAGCAAGAGACTTGCACATGCCACCTCCGATGACTGAAACCCCTGGCTTTCCTACAATAAATAGCAAAAAAAGATTCTGAAAGGCCGGAAGAGGAGGCAGACTGGCTGGGGACTTCGAGACTTAGAACTGCCATGGCAACGAGGCTTGCTTGCTTGCTTCTCATCTGTCCTGATGGTTCACTGGAGAAACCCATAACTCAAAACTACATAGACAAAACACCAAGAAAAGTTTGCTCCCCCCAGCCACAGGATCAGAAAAAGGAAATTTATAAGACAGAAACCTTTTGGAGATTATCCGTTCTAATCCAGCCAAGCACTGTAGGAGATACCCCTCCCACTGAAGGACTGGGGTTGGCAAGGAGGGAGCAGAGCCAACAGCGGGAAACATAAAAACAAACAAAAATACCTTCCCCAAAAGAAAAGCCAAATGAAGGATGGGCCACTAACATAATGGAACTGTTTCTAGAATCAAGTCAGTTTGCAAAGGTGAGCACAAGTACATCAAGCTGGAACACACAGCCGGTCATATTGTAATAGGATTCCACCCACAGAACAGTCCCATTCCGCCACCGTATGTGTGCCACATGCAGGGGTTGAGCACATGGTATCTCTACATCTTGTTTCCATTTTGTTGGTTTGCTGTGCCAGATGGATCCTAAGGCCTCAGTCATACAAGCTAGGCAAGCACTCTGCTCTCCCAGCTAGATCCTGCTTTAAGCACAATGCGTATTGACCTGTGGTAGACCACATTAGGAAAATGTAGGTCAAAGCCCAGAATGGAAAGACAGAGAGCCTCAAAGAGCATTACCCTTCCCCAAGTTCAGAACGCTGGTGGTGACTGTGCCAAGGAACCGGGGTTATGTTAACTGATCTCCGTTCACAAATGTGCGTTTCTATAGGAACGCCACACCAGGAATGAGTGTCCATATGGGAAGAAATCCATTTACACAAGCAGTAGAAAGGCAGCTGGGCTGGCAGCTGCCTGAGGAACATTTTAAATCCTGTAGAAAATGGAAGGACGGTCCCAAGGGGATGGCCCGTGTGAGGCACTGCTGGTGTCCCCTTAAACAAGCCCGGACAGTTTCGTTTGCAGAGCCGGTGTCTCTCAGCTCATATGCCTTCTGTTTTGAATATTAGAAGAAAGCTGCTTGCAGCCTGACTATGCCAGTATCTGCTTTCGTCAAGGGTTCCTTTGGCAGGCAGCAGGAAAGACAGGAGTGTCAGCCTGCCACTTGCAGCTTCGAAGCTTTCTTGGTAGCGTTACCATAGAGTTAAGTAGACATCTCTAGCTAGAATTTGCCTTAATGGCCCTGTTCATTCCCTCTGGACTGCTGGGCCTGAGCTTGTGAGTATGCAGCAATCAAGGCAGGTCAAATGAGCTCTAATTATACTCGCTAAGTTTCTCACATCGCCATTACATTAAGTGATAATATTAAATGTGCAACATTTTTTATGCCTCTCATTGCTCACTTACACATCCGATGACACAGAGAAGCGGTTCCTTCTTGTCCTCTCTCATGGTACAAACCAGCCAAAGCATGTGAGAAAAAACTGTAAGTCACCTCACTGCTGAGTCAGGGGTAAAGGATAGACCAGTACCTGAATGATGCTTTTGACAAGAACTGCCCCAATTGTAAGGAATTTGATATTTTAGGACTGAGTTTTCACATGCTTGTTCTAAATTGGCGGAATAGACGCTTGAAGCCGATAAGCACCCCTTTCTCAAGTGGGATCCTGGGGCCAAGGAAAATCTTATTCATTAAGAATATTCCGCCGGGCAGTGGTGGCACACTCCTTTAATCTCAGCACTCGGGAGGCAGAGGCAGGCGGATTTCTGAGTTCGAGGCCAGCCTGGTCTACAGAGTGAGTGCCAGGATAGCCAGGGCTACACAGAGAAACCCCGTCTCGAAAAACCAAAAAAAAAAAAAAAAAAAGAATATTCCTTCTTCGGAGAATCTTTCCTTATAAAAGGGTTTGTCAATATATCACAGGGGGTTAAAATACAAAACCCTTCCATTCAGTAACCCCACTTCCAGGTATCTTTCCTAAGGACCAGAGCTGTACCCAAAGGTATTACTTTGTGCGTGTGTGCACACTGATTTGTGTGTGCACACTTCGGGGGTGTGGTGTGCAAATGCACATGTGGGGGGGGGGCAAGAGAATAATCATGGGGTGTCATTCTTCAGGTGCCACCCCTTCTTTGAGAGAGCCTTTCACTGGCCTGGCGTTCATTACGTAGGCTAGGTTGGCTGGCCAGTGAGCCCCAGGAATCCACCTGTCTCGGCCTCCCTGAAGCTGGGATTACAACCACTTTTCTGACTGAGCTCTCTCCCTAGTCCTGTTTGCAATGGCCTTTATTGCAAGGACATTCATTTCGATGTTAGTAATAGGGAAAGTTTGGGAATGTCATATCTACTCGATGGGAAGGATTGATTAAATTATGGTATAGTCCATGTGAGGGAATTCTGGGCAGCCATTACCAAATCCAATTTTCAAGGATTATTTAATGACATTGGAAATGTTCTCACTATAATGTTAAGTAAGGAATGCAAGACACTAGTGGGAATGCAAACTAGCACAACCTCTATGGAGGGAAACTTGGCAGGCTATCCCATGATTCCATGCCCATTACCTTTTGACCCCGTGGGTTTCCTTCCAGGAACCAATCCCAAAGCTGCACTGGCGGAAAACAAAAGTAGCCTAATGATACCCACACCTTACTGCATTCCAGTCTGTAATAACAAGAGCAGCCCTGCTGCCATCCCTGGATGACTGCCTGGATACATTCCAGATACACACAATGTTGTGGTATGCCATCTTTTGTGTATGAGATAAATACAAGCTGTGTGACGCTGCTGTCTATAAAACGTGGACTGTTATTTATAGTCAAACTTTTTAAATTACTGAAAGGTGTAGATTTTAAAATAACAAAAAGCTAGAGTAGTAAAGATGTTTACTAAAGCATGTAATTCAGTAACCACGGTTTATTAATTCAGTAACCACGGTTTATTCTCAGTAGTATGCATTGTTTTGTGTATGCCACACTTTGATACAGCTAACATTCCAATGGGTCTATTGACACCAGTATCAACAGACATGTGAGCAATGAGTTCACTCTGAAACGTGGAACCTCTGTGGCTCATTTATTATCTCACGGGACCACTGTCATGTAGGCAGGCCATCATCACCCAAGACGTGTAGAACATGGCTTCAGTACGTTAACAAGATCAGACAACTAGCACCACAAGCAATTTTATGACAAATATTCTCTCCATCCTCAACCCCTCATGTAGAATGACTTCAAAATTGCCGTGTAGCCAACAATGACCTTGAACTCTTGATCCTCCTTCTTCCAGTACCCAAGTGCTAGGATGATCTGCCTGTGCCACCACGGCAGGCTGGTACTGCATTTCTTGATTGCATTAGGAGGCTACACTGAGTGAGAGACTTACTTCATCTGGGTTTGTACTCCTGTGTGGTGGTAAATCTCAACAGTTATTGTAATGGGTCCTCTGAGAAGATCTGTAAGCAAGGATTAGTTGAGATAGAAGACCCTCTTCAAGATTGTATGACACAAATATAAAAAGGTCTGAGGAAGATGCAGAGCTGCTGGCTGCCTGCTTGGTTAGCTTCTTGCTGGTGAGCGCATCAACACCATGTCCACACTGCTACTGAGCCAAGCCTAACTAACATCAGAACCTAGCTTGTCTGGCCTCCCAGGGAGCACAGAAAACAGGTGATTCCCAGACTGGGAAAGCTGAGACATCCGGCCTAGGAACTGAGCCGATGCCTGCATGCCAATGGCCATGGCTGGACTACCCAGCCGCTATCAGTTCTAGTAAGCATCTCCTTTTGGTTTGTTTCTCAGACAGAGTCTCACTATGGAGTCCTGACTGTCCTTGAACTCACTGTGTAAAGCAGGCTGGCTCGAAGTCACAGAGTTATGCCTTTTCCTGCCTCAGGAGGGATGAAAAAAAAGGTGTATTCAATCAGATCCAGTACAAATCCTGTGTTATAATACACATGCATTGTGTTGGTTCCGTCCCTCTAGAGAAATATAATACAAGGCACACAAGGACCTGGCTTTAATCCCCACACAATGCAGACCATAGCTGTAATAAGAATAAAACAAAAATACATAGCAGAGGTAAATACCTAAAGGCATATGTCATGAGCTCTGAAGGATGTGGGTGATAGCTCAAGAGTTTCTTTAAAACTCACAAAACTCATCAGGGCGAGTATTGCATTCCTGCAATCACAAGAGCCAGAAGACAGAGGCAGGAGGGTCCAGAACTCAAGGTCAGCTCCAGTACATGCTAAGATCCAATCAACCCAAACAAAAACCAGAATAAGAATCATTGACAAAGCCTAATGGTATTGCACTAAACAAGCCTTGAACTCGTGGAAACGGGCCAAAAGTTCTAAAGTATATTTCTCAGTTTAGAGAAGTGGGGGAAGGGGCTTGCTCACTGCTGGTGTGTCACCTGATTTTCTAGATTTCAGGGTAACCAAGCAAGCCCATTGGATGAGAGACAGCTTATAGAGAGCTGTCAACCAGAAGCACTGACAAGACTGTCACCTCCGGGGAGGGGGTCACATCATGGTGAGCACCAAGCCAGAAGGAACAGGAGGTAAAAAGTCAGAGGTCATCTTGCAGTTGAGGAAGAGCAAGAACATAACAAGGTTTTTCTAAGGCTATGTTCTTCCTAAGCAGAACAAGAAGGTTCTGCCCACACACATTCAGGTAGGCAAGCATGCTTAGGGGCAGGCACACTTCTGAGCATACCCTATAAGATGCACACTTCTAAACATGCTACTTTAAGGTTCTAGACCACAGGCTCACTTGTCAGAATTTTCACCAAAAACCAAAGAACAGCTTTGAAGTTTCATTGCTACTATTTTCTTTTTTTATGTGCGTGAGTGTTTTGCCTGCATGGATGTCTATCAACCACATGCATACCTGGTGCTGGAAAAGATCTAAAGAGGACATCAGATCCCCTGGGACTAGAGTTTCAGGTGATTGTGAGCCACCACATGGGTGCTGGGAATTGAACCTGGATCCTCTGCAAGAGCAACAAGAGCTCTTAAGCACTGAGGCAACCCAGATCAGGGGATGCTACACTCAGGAGAGATGTACTGTCGAGGGACCAGACCAATACACCCTAACTCACAGATCAATCTTAGCATCAGCAATTGTGAGAAACCAAGATGTTGCCCACTTCAGGATGTGATGCAGTGTGACGCTCCCAACACTGAATCAAAAGTTTAAGGAAAAAAAAACAAAACAAAACCTGCTGAACTTCATCTTCATCAGCTTCATTTTTAGCCTAGAGCACTTAATAGCAGTGAGAAGACACTGGCAAGACCACCACTGACCTTGATCAATCAACACAGCACAGCGCAGCACAGCCAGAGCTACTGGACTCACAAGCAGAGGCAAGGGTGCTCCACTCTTTCTGGAAAATGTACGTTTAGGTCTCTCAAGGTATGGACCTGCCACGCTCACGTTAGGAGCTTCAGAGTGTCACACCCACCTGGTGAACACCCACGACCAGGCAGCAGAATAAAGAACAAGATCAAACATGGTTTGGTCTTTTTCAAAGTAAAGAGCCTTGGAAAGTGGGAAACAAAGACACAAAGCAGCAGAAAACAACACAATCCACTGGCTAAAGCCAGGCTATTGTAGTGCTGTGGCACAACCAGAGCCATGCATTTACATGGCTTCTAATAATGTTTGTTTAAACATATAAATAGTGATCCTCTACTGAACTCCACTTTAAATTATATATAAATATATCATCAAATGTAAAATGCTGATCATCTAAGCATAATCAAACAAGTTTTACAAGTGTATAAGGAGGTGGGGCCAGGTTTAGATGGTGAATGTATTTAACAAAGCAACTGCCTAAAATTTGTCTTGGTCTCTTCTTGTTTGGGACCCCAGATGATCAGCATGTACTACAGAAGAGCTGTCTGTCTCTAAATGTGGAAAAGGAGGTGGGGGTGGAGTGAGAAGCCCAGCTCTGCTCACTGCTGCTGACCACAGGCTGATTTGCCTCTCTTGACCCTGGACACCCTCTGAGAATGTTTCCTGGCGTATCTCCTTCCCTGTCCAGGGCATAAAACATAATAATGGGAAATGTTCTGAGAACTGAAAGAGGATTGTAACATTTTTAAAATATATTCTCCAAGTAGATATTGTTTCCCCCTAGTCAACGTTTCTTATTTGCCAATTCTTCTTCTAGAATTGTTTCTAAACCACTCTGGGATACAGTTTGAATAAAAGACTCTGAGAGTAGATTATATTTTCAATTAGAGATTATTTAGTTTTTTATTTACTCGATGGCATTAAAGAAAGGATTTTTCTACTAACTTAAGAAAGTTTAATTTTAATACCAATAAAACCAAAACATTATTTCTGGAATGTTCTTTGAGAACTAGAGATATAAGCTCTTACAGTTCTATGCAGAACCGCTCCTTGACTTTTAAAAACATGGTGTAGTCAGTCCTTATGTCCTAATTTCATTTCTGTTGCTTTAATAATAATATAAAAAAATAAAGCCTGACAGAGGCGACTTAAGGGAGAGACGTCCACTGGAGTGGGAAAGGAACCATGGCCAAAAGCAGAGAAGAATGAATGAGGAACAAATGGCCGTTGGTCAGATCAACTTCTAGCTCTCAGGGGTTTAGAACCCAAACCCAGGGAGTGGCACTGCCCACTTTTTTTTTTTTTAAAAGAATTTTTTACTTAGTTTATGTATGTTAGTACACTGTAGCTTTTTTCAGACACACCACAAGAGGGCATTGGATCCCATTACAGATGGCTGTGAGCCACCATGTGGTTGCTGGGAATTGAACTCAGGGCCTTTAGGACCTCTGGAGGAGCAGTCAGTGCTCTTAACCGCTGAGCCATCTCTCCAGCTCAGGTACTACTTACTTTTATGCTAAGTCTTTGTATCCAAAGGAGATTGGTTCCTGGTCACACCGACACCCACTGTGGATTCAGTTTGCGTAGAACTTCCTTACCTCCTCCTGTAACTCTTACGCCACTGAAATCCGTTTAGTGGTTCATGAACTGTGTGCAGTGTGCTCTCTGGCTGTCTTACCATGGCAGGTTCGAGGCGGCTAAGACAAACACGAGGTCCTCTGAGCGTGCTAGGCCATCCATCTGAACCAGTAACTCCGTCTTCATCCGAAGGCTCCCTTCGTGCTCTCCCCTGCAGAGACAAGGAGATGTGATCCTTCTCATGGCAGAGAGCCTTTGCCCTCACGACAAGAGTGGCACTCACAGCAATGGCCCTGTGACTGCAGAACAGGCTCCATTCTGACAGCAAACAGGTTCAAGAGAATGGGTGTTTTGGGTATTTTAGTCTTACATGAAAAGTAATTTCTTAGCTGGGCAGTGGTGGCGCACGCCTTAATCCCAGCACTTGGGAGGTAGAGGCAGGCAGATTTCTGAGTTCGAGGCTAGCCTGGTCTACAGAGTGAGCTCCAGGACAGCTACATGAGAACACTAAGGATGTTTGAGAAACTATATGGAAACGTACTATTTCGCACACACACATACACACATTCACGTGCACACACACTCGTATACAAATGCATACATGCGCATGCATATATACACACACAAACATGTTACATGCACTAGAACACACATAATACATGCCACATACACTCACAAAACCAAGCAAGCAGGCAAGCAAACAATCCTACTTGGCCTTTTGAAAGCATAACCCAAAAGCACTTATAACAGAGAGGTTCTCCTTCCTGCTTGAGACATTTTCTGACACTTTATCTTTAGAAATAATGTCAAGGAATCACCAGTTTCCTTGGCCTCTAGAGAATGAAATTCAGAAGCAGCCCACCCTGAGGCTTCATGGGGGAGTCTGGCTCCCCACTGGCAGCCCTCTGGCTCCCCACTGGCAGCCCCTGGCTCCAAAGGAGGTTATTTTGAGCCAGCCAGGCCATCATGGCTGCCTGGGATCCTGTGGCTGGGTGATCTTCAGGCCTGAAAATCACACTGTGGGAAGAGGGGAAGGGAGGATGATATCTCCTCTGGCTATGAAAACTATTTAAATCAGCTACTCAGTTAACAGGATCTAATTTAAAGAAAGACCTTTCCATGTGTCTGCAGAAAATCTGTGGGCTTATAATAGGCTCATTCTGCTGGAAAATGTTGAGGGGCTTCTGACCATCATACACTTACAAAGAAGGGAGAAATGATGACAGCAACACAATACAACAAACATGACACAACGTAACCCAGGGCAACACAACCCTATCTGTTACCCAGGAATCATGCCTCTCTGACTCATCACCGACTCCAGCTCGTCCAGGAAGATCGTGGAAGGGGCATGATATCTCGCAAGTTCAAACAGCACCTGAGAGGGGGAAAAGCCGGGGCAGGTTCAAATTTATATTCTTAAGTTAGTCCTTGTCATACACTTAAACATTAGTCCTCAAACGCTCCCAGATTAAGAGTTTAGAATTGTACTAATACGCATCCATCCCACACCCGTACTCAGAGGCAGCCTGATACCCACCACCGTTACTTCTCCCTAGTTCCACCCTAGGGGGTTGGATGCCGTCCAGTATTTCCATTTATCATTTGATAACATTGGAGCCAGACAGAGCAGGCAACTAGTTCAAGGTTAGGAATGATAATGAGAGCTGAAGATCAAACTCAGTTCCTAAGCTTCTGGTCGCCTGGTTAACACCTGAGGAAATGCTAGCATGTTCCACGGGGACACAAACATCCTTAGAACGAAGAAGACCATGTAGAAACTTTTCCCCTTTCATCTCTGAGGACAACAGGATTGTGCTCAGGAGGGAAAAGTGCAGGGAAAAAAAACAGTCCTTAGTAACAAGCTGAAAATGTCCTTTTCTGTTTTCCACGTGACCCCGAGGCCTTCACCCACCTCAACACTGCCTGCTAGGATCAGGTTCTTTGTATATTTTTTTTGTTTGTTTGTTTGATATTATTGTCATTGTTGGTGGGCTTTGATTGTTACTTTGAGACAGCATACGCTGGACTGGAACTCACAGTAGCTCAGGTTGGCCAGTGAACTCAAGGTTATCCTCCTCTGCCTCCCAAAGAAGATCCAATTCTCAAAAGCAATTCTTGATTGAATAAGATGTTCTGTTCCGGTGTGAAATATTATAGACTGAACAAGAAAACAGCCAGGAAAAGAACTGACATAAAAAAAAAAACAAAACAAAATAACTCCACGGGGAGATATAGTGCTGGTGAACAGCATAAAGACCTTTTTTTTTGAATCCTGCAACTGATCTCTTGAGCACTATATACAATTCTTCACTGTTGACTGGAGGATGCAGCAGAGATTCTTCTGTTGCTATAGGGGATTTAATCTCCATGTCACTTAGTGCTAGGAAAGCATCACAAGGATAAATAGGAGGGAGAGGGCTAGAGTGTGCTTTCAGGAGCAGCAGCAACAGAATGTCCCTCTGAGGACTCCCTGTCACTGAGGAGGAACTCCCTCACCTTCCGTCCGACTCGGGTATGGTGAGTTCAAGGTGATGTGTCTGTACTTCCCTTTCACAGAATCCTGGCTCATAGGACCTGGTTCCTTCTCATAAACAGAGAGAAGGATGGGGTGTAGCTACTTCCTTTTGTTTATTCCCTCCTGGACAAAGGAGGGAAGCTCACTAGACTCCAGAAATAAAGGAAAGTTAGGAACTTAGAAAGCTCAGGGAATAAGGGGGATTTACAAGGCTTGGGGAAGAACGGGAATTTACTAGGCTCAGGAAGTAAAGAGAACTTACAAGGCTCAGGAAGTAAAAGGAACCTACAAGACCCAAGGAACTTGGGGAATTTAAAAAGTTCATGGAATAAAGGGAACTTGCAAGGCTCAGAGAGTAAAGGGAAGTTACAGGCTATGGAAATAAAGAGAACTTAAAGGCTAAGGGAGTCAAGGGAGCTTACAAGGCTCAGGGAACTCCTGAAATACAAGATTTACAAGGCTGAGCCCATGGTTATAAATGCATGAACAACTGGTCTGAGAGGCGATTCAGGGGTTGGTGGAGCTTACTGAAAGTTGTCCAGGCAACAGCAGGGATGCAGCTTCCATGAAGCACCCCTATGTTGGGTGGGCCTCATGGTCTATAGATGCCTTTACTTCTATGATCACTATGCCCCAATAAACCCACTGGTTGAGTAGACCAGACTTGAGGAGAATCACTTATTTGGTGTGTTACCAGTGCCCTACCTAGGCAGATTCTCATTTGTCCATACCTCCCCAGCAGAAGTCATGACACAGGGCAAGGCTGGGGGGACTTATCACTAACACTTCTCTGACACAGGGGAGCCCAGCCAATTAGGAGCAAGAAACTTTTCTTCCTTGTCAGAAAGACAATCCTGATTGTACTTGATGTTAAAGGTGATTACAATAGCAGCTAATCTACCCAATGACAAGGGGTTAATAGCCCCCTAGATCAGACCCATACACAGTTTTAAGGAGCTCACTGAGATA
The DNA here is from genome assembly GCA_019843965.1 of Rhynchomys soricoides. NCBI lineage: Eukaryota > Metazoa > Chordata > Mammalia > Rodentia > Muridae > Rhynchomys > Rhynchomys soricoides. Next base: position 7,152,620 of record JADRCH010000107.1, on the reverse strand, counting down.
TGGGAGACCAAGAGCCTCTCCTACACATGAAGAACTAACTGCACTCAGGGCTTAGGTCTCCCTATTGCTCAAATTACTGAGTTTCCATTCCCAGAGAATAAATAGAATCCTGGTAAGTGCTTCTAGAAGCATTAGTCTAAAATGTCCAGGGGTGCTTCGAGGAAGTTAAATCACATGGCGGGTGGGGGTCGGGGGGATGCAATCATCAACAGGTGTGTGCATTTGCTAAAGCGATCACTCAGCTATTCAGTAGCGCTTTACTCCTAAGGGGCAGGAGCGTTAGGTAAGGAGGGAGGGTCACAGCCCAAAGGTTCCCTATAAATATCTCCTTAATTGGAATAGAAAAAGAAACAAATGAGAGAAAACACTTTTCTGATTTAGGGGAAGGTCCTAAAGGGTTTGCTTTCTCTAACATCTTTTATGGGAAGGAGTTGATAGAATGACAAAGCTCTCCAGGTGAGGATCCTCCCCAAATCTCAAAAACAAGGAAAAAACTAACTTCCAGAAGGAAATAAGACAGAAATAAGAAATAAGATCCTTCACGGCTGGCAGAGGAGTCCAGATTCTTTCTGAATATTTTTCAAATACTTAAATTAAAATGTATTTTTCATAAGAGAAAAAAAAGACATGTAAGTGTCTTCTGAAGTAATTTGTAAAATGTTCCCAGCAGAGCCTGGGAGGTGGCTGGGTCAGTGCTTCCCGTGTGGACATATTCTAAATCAAAGGAAGATATGCTTTCGTGCATTTCTCATAAAGCTATATTCTTTAAATATAAGGTAAAGGGGATGGAAAAGTCAGGGAGGAATCATTGCCTCACTCCTAGGATTCTGACAAAGTAATATCAAAGCAGAAAACAAAACCAAACCAAAAAACCTGAACTAAATACTGCTCACAGAGAAGGGGGCATTCTTGTGATTTGGCAGTTCTAGCTACTCAACACTAAATGTCTCCATCTTTGTTGAGGATATTCGTGAAATATGAGAGAGAGAGAGAGAGAGAGAGAGAGAGAGAGAGAGAGAGAGAGTGTGTCCATGTCCACCTAAGGCTTGTCTAGGAAGGTTGGGATCTGTCTTTGAGCACTTTTTTTTATGCCAGGATATAAATCTATCTACCCCTTAGGGGAGGGCATCTTCTGTGAGCTGTATTATTGTTACTCAACACACAGAAATTAAACACATACTTCCCAAAGAGTTTTAGGCTGATAATGACCATAATTAACTGAATCTCAGCTCTCTGGAATAGGGTTAACCAGAATCTCAGGGATCCACACATGTTAGAAACAGATAAACAGGAGTCATGTGGATGTGACCTGAGTCAGCATGGTAGTATATGCCTACAATCCCATCACCTAGGACAATGAGGTAATCCCAGCAGAAAGATCATGAGTTCAAGGCCAGCCTGGGCTACATCTACAAAAAGACCTTGTCTCAAAATACCACCACCACAATAAACAAAATAACAACAGGAGAGAAAAACAGTGTTGAAGGGGTGATAAAGATTCATAAAAATTTCAACTTGAAAACAATATCAAAGGGCTAAGGGTCTAATTTAGTGTTACAGCACTTGCCTGGCATGCACAAGGCCTGCATTTAATCCCCAGAAAATGAATGAATGAATAAATAGTCAACATAATAAATAATAGGTAGGGTTTTATTTTTAAAAACCAACCCTTTTAAAATATCCCATTACATCTTCTAAGCAGTCTATAATCATTTGGAAATTAGTTTTTATGAGGGGCATAGTGCTAGGGTAGTATTTTAGGATAATTCTTTTCAGAAAGAATATTTTACACTCACTTAGGATTGATTACTTATCAGTCCTTCTACTGCAGGCAACGGTCTAACGGGGTTTCTGGCAAAGCTCTCCCTTGATGGTGAAGTATACATCATAAGGAGCTGTTCTCTTAAGGTGGCAGGAAGACACAGCAAAATGTTACAGGGCCGTGGGCCAGGAATGACATATTGTAAAGATAGAAACAGCCTTTCAAGGGAAAAGTATACACTGCGTAGGCATTGGGCACCACGGCAGAAAAGTTGCTCAGAACATCCGAAAGAATAATTAAATTTTAAGTCTCTCGATTCCTCCACAGAGTATGCAGTGTAGGGTCTGGCACCCAGCAGCGGCCTCTCACTAAGCGTAAATGGGATATACTGTACATGCTTAATAATGAATGTTTCTTGAGTGGAGAAAACACTAGGCCACTTTAGAGACTTTTATTCTAGCTTTTATTCCTAAACTGCGTGAATCGGAAAAGGACTGTTGGTAAAATTCCATGCTTTGCTGAGGGCGCTATGACTGATATCCACATGTAATGGTCAACGCATTTCCTAGGCTTTTGGTAGTCACAATCCAAGTGAACTCTAAGATATACATCACCTTAAAACAAATATGCTCTAACATAATTTTGTACTCTGGTATTCTGGAATACTGACTTTTAAGAATATTAAGAGTTCCTACCCGGACCAGTTTTTCAGAATCTCCTCTCCATTTGCTGACAATGGTGGATGCAGAAATGTTAAAGAAGGTCGTTTTGCATTCCGTGGCCACTGCTTTGGCCAGCAAAGTCTTCCCGGTGCCTAGGGACACACGAGCGTAAACATGAGCAGGTGTTCCTTGTCTCACTGACAGGCAGAATCCAGGCTCCCACAGGCATCCTTTGCCCCATCCTCAGGCAGAGAAGGGGGGACAGTCACAGCACACACACTTCCAGGACGACAACAGAAGGTCGTGCTTACCTGGGGGGCCGTAGAGCAGTAGTCCTTTCCATGGGGAAAGAATTCCTGTGAACAGCTGCGGGTACTTGGAGAACAAAGAAGAGGGGCATGAACACAGAGTGTGCACAGCCTTAGCAGGCGGGGCAGGAGGGTTAGTGCACAGTAGCTGCCTGCGGCTCAGGCCCACGGTTTAAAAGTGTGATTCTCGTCCTGTACTTTGTCTGTCCCAATGGCATTTTCGCAATGGGCAAAAATGTTTGAATTAATTTTTTGAAACTTAATTTTTGTGACTTCTTGAAAGAAAGAAAGAAAAAGGGAGAAAGAGAAAGGAAAGAAAGGTATATCCAGATATTGTCTTCTCTGTGACAATAGTTATTTCTTCTGCATATAATTTCTTTCCTTCTAAGTTCTTCTTTTTTTTTTTTCTTTTGGTTTTTCGAGACAGGGTTTCTCTATGTAGCCCTGGCTGTCCTGGAACTCACTCTGTAGACCAGGCTGGCCTCGAACTCAGAAATCTGCCTGCCTCTGCCTCACGAGTGCGGGGATTAAAGGTGTGTGCCACCACTGCCCAGCTCCCTCTAAGTTCTTTATGTGGAACATTTAGCTCCTTTTTAAAACTGTAAAGCAGACACAAATTCAGGATGAATCCTAGAAGCAACTCATGAGGGTGTTTGCCCATGTGGAGATTGGGGATACTCCCTCCCAGAGGATGGGCACAGATTTCAGCTGAGTCTCTTCTGCTAGCTCAAGTTCAAACGTTCTAGGAGCTGGACAGGACTCGTAGCGGACAAGGAAAGGGAAACAGTAGTGAAACTACTACACGGGCTTACTGTCTCGCTAGTGCTGCTGGGAAAACAATCGACACTACTGATTAGGGGGGAAGGGGTATGTACCATGAAAGTAACACATCTAAAAGGGGAGAGGGCTGTAGCCCTGTGGGAGATCTCTTGTCCACATGTCAAAGGCCAGCACTTTGTTCTCCAGAATAATGAAAAACATAATGTATCTAGAGTGCCAATGAAATGGTCTATCCTTTTCAATGTTCTATGCTATGGTTTCTCTCCTAGTTCTAACACCAATTCTCTTCTTACTCCTACCTGAGCAGAAGGAAGAGAGGGAAAGGTAATAGGATTTAACAGGTTTTATTCCCTTAGGATTAAAGTACACCAAAATCCAGAGCTTCATGGAGTCAGCACTAATGCGCAGTTGTAGGGTGTCTGTCTGTTTACAAGTGTGTAATCCTGGTCTTAGCACATTATGGTTGCTAGCCACACATTCTGTACAGCTGCTCCCAACAGAAGAAGGGACATTGTTTCTTCATCACTTTCACCGGGGCCTGACCCTCTGACCTTTATCCGCCCTATAGGATGTTGGAAAACATAAAAAGTGGTTTGAAAACATCAGGTGAGTAAATGGGAGTTATGAGAAAGCTCACACAGCGGGACTTGATCTTTCTAAGAGCCGTGTGAACAAGACTGGACTTGCTCGTGACAGGACAAGGCCATATGGAAAGACTTGGCTGTGCATGTTTCCCAGTTTCTCGCCCAATCTTCCCAGCCACTCTGGCTGGTGCCCTGAGCATGGGATAGAGCCAGGCAAATAATATCATGTAGATATCATTTGGATCTAGCTCAATCGAGCCCAGACTGCCCACTCACAGAAGGACAAAGGAATTTCTGTTTTAATGATGGCTGTTTTAAGGCCCCTAGTGATAGGGCAGTCTGTTAGATAGTGACACTATGCAACACTCTGACCACCTCCTTACTCCTCTGGCAGGGTAAGTACCATCTGCCCAACTGTTCTGTGAGACATGTAGAAAACAGTCAGAAGTGATGACAACAGCACCCTTGCCCTGCTGGCCAGGGCTCTGGAAGGGACCGTCAAGTCTTCAAGAGAAGCTAAAGCAAAGCTCCTGATGGGGACTGGGGTTTAGGGATATATGGAGATCTACAGAAACAAAGTGAGAGGTGTCTCTCCTGGAAGGTGTGTCTACTACACTTATCGTACTGTTAGGACGGCAAACTAATGGGCCAGTGCTCAGTATCTGAAACAATGTATATCCACAACAGTCTTTGTGTAGACACTCTATTGGAACCAATATAGAAGGTGATTTTTAAGAAGGATTTATTTTGTATTTTATGTGAGTTAGTATGCACAAGCACATGAAGGTGTCTAAGGAGACCAGAAGGCGGCATTGGATCTCCTGGATTAGAGCTATAGGCAGTGATGAGCCACCTGATGTGGGTGCTGGGCACCTAACCAGGTTCTCTGCAAGGGCTGCAAGTGGAATGTGATTTGAAGAGCGACAGAATAGGCTGTCTTGCTGCTCCAGCACTGACCTAGTGTGGCCCAATCAGAAGGCTAACTCACAGATAGATGAATCACCATGCTTGCGTGTCTGGACACCGCTCGTCCAGTTGACAGTGATTAGGGACGTGCCTTCCACACTTACCCTTATCGGGTACACAACGGCTTCTTTGACTAGCTGCTTGGCTGCGTCCAGTCCAATAATGTCATTCCACTTTATGTTGGGATTATGGAGATAAATGTCCTGCAATGTGCATGGGATTATTCTGTTAAAACTAACGTTCTCTTCCACTTCTGAAATAAGCAACACAGTGCAGAACACTTGAGTTAATAGTATATAAGGTGTTGGTGATAAAATAAAGGGTTTCATGAATATTAGAACGTAGACCTAATCATACATTGTAATTTGGGGTTAGTTCAGCAAAGAGATGGCATGAAAGAATTCAGTGACTTTCCCTGAAGAAAGCATTGATAGAATAATGTACGTTAGGAGCTGTGGAGTTGGGGGGGGAGGGGATCTAACCATGAGCTGTGCCAGTCATCAGTCAGTAGCAACTCATGCTGATTTATGACCACAAATACCTTCAAATTACACTAGTTTTTATTGGAAAACTGATCCTCATCTACGCTGGGTGTCTGTCTAGCTTTTTGATCTGGCAAACACTTTCTTAATTTGTTGTGTAAAAGACATACTGCTCCTACACTCCCCTGAAACCAATTTCCATTTTCCCTAGTGAGCGTTCCCTCCTTCCAGCTGGAGTGATTGCTTCTGCAGGCATCCAAGGAGGCCAAGAACCAAGCGAGTGCCCTTTCTCCTCTTCAGGAGAGCCCTGTGGCAAACACCCTAGGGCAATCAATTAAGTAGCTTTTACTGATAACTAATTTACAGTTTCCCAATTCCAATTTCACAAGACGCCGCTGAACAGTCACTCTGGGGCCTTTCTCCATAGGAGCTATTTCAGGCTAACAGTGTCTAGAGTAATGCTTTTCTTCAAGGCCTTTGCCTATGCCATTCTGACTAAAGAACAAGTCTGGAAAGTGTTTCTCTACTTGTTTTTGTTTTTGTCTTTTTTTTTTTTTTTAAGTTACTGATATGTGCACATGTTTCAAAAATATAAAAGAATGTTTTAAAAATGGCCTAAGATGCTGTGGTCCTATGTTTATCTCCAGGCCCTCTGCAAGGAGTTCCACTTTGATGAGAAGTGTTTATTAGAAATGACTTGATCGTGCACAATGTATGCCATCCATTGTTGCCCAGGGTGGTGGGATCAGAACCTAGTCTTCCAAGTTTTGTGTTTTGAGACAGGGTCTACCCCTGGCCTGGGATTCACTGTGTGGCGGGGGTCCTCCAGCTTCAACTTCAAGTGATTACATCACCCCTGACTCCAGGGCTCCAAACCTTGGGAAGAACACGCATCTCTGGTTAGGGCTTTTCTTAGGAAAGTTGGCACACAGTAAGGATACATCTACTCTGATATTTGAACCATCCATAGATACCCACATTTCTCTCCATGATCTAGAGTCAACCCTGAGTTTAACGAGATGGTGTTTAATTTTCCAGCCTAAAGTTCTTCCTTATGGACGTCCAAAGTTAGCTGCCACAACTCAACAGCTGTGCTTCAGGAGCTAATGATCTCGCCATCACTGGAAGCATTCGAGAAGGAGCTGAAGGCTGGCTTCCTCTGGCAGTGTGGAGCCCCTACTTTGAACTTCCATTACGTTATCCTCTTGCAAAAACAGAAAGGAGACGACAGATTTACGTGGACATGAAAAGTGCTATCCTCTGCTTCCTCGTGCATCCTGACGAAGCTTAAACTTTATCATCCACTGGTGAAAACCTCATAGCTGACCTCCCTTATCCATCTGCCTCACTGAACAAATGACCTATCAACAGACAGAATGACCTACCCCCACAGAGGGCTGCTATTCTGACCTTCTCATCTCTCCCAGTTCTCCATCCTGGATACGCTGGGGACTCTTCTCTACCACCCCGCCCCTCACTCCGCCCCTTTATTCCAAGTGCCTTCCAGCCCCTTCTTCTCTTCCATGTTTTCCTAAATCCTTTTCTTCATGCTGTCCGGATGCACTCATCCATGCAACCAGAGACTGTTGAGGTAAGGCCTGGGCCTGTGTCACTCCCCTCAGTGCACAGGTCCTCTACGCACCTGCTGTGCTTGCGCAATGCATGTCTACTGTCTGGAGAGAGATGCAGTATCACCCTTGATTATTCCTAGCTGAACTTTCTGGATGATTTTAAAGTGGCTTCTTGAGCCTACCTCAGTTTCAGTCTTCAGTGAAATTGAGATCAGTGGAAATTAGAAAAGTCTTCTGCAATCAATAATCTACTCTTATCCCAAGGAGCTTGCCTAAAATCATATAGCTAGAAAGACAAGGTTCTAGAAATCAAACAGGTCACCTGACTTCAAGGCTGTGTCGTTGTCCGTTAATTTTCACTGCCTGGGGTTGCAGGATGCAAGCTTGAAGTAGCTACAGCCTGGTGCTAAAATCTTTCTTACAGGTCATGTTATATTTCTGGAAATTTCCAAGTCTGAGGTCACCACGCTCCCAGACCCCTGTATTTTCGGACTGTGACTCTTTAAATAAAGCGCGTCTTGCTTTTCTTAGAAGCCTTTCCCTCCGCTCTGGGCCTGCTGGAGAGCCTTTCACCTGTCTTTTCCTTTCTGCATCTTTTTGCTGTCTGTTTTCTTGGCCCCTATAGTAGGATGGTGGGCTTTTTCTATTGTAATTTTATGATTCTATAATTTATTTATCATGCATTATTGTGCCTCTAAACAATATGAGTGCCTCTGCAAGTGGGGGCACTTTATAAATAAATGATCATATTTATTGTTATTAATAAAAGAAGCAGCCCACAGTGCTCCAGGAGCCCTGGTCTGCCTCCATAAATTTGTGAATTGAATAGCAGATCTTACCCGGCTCACCACCGCTGCCAGTTCCCGCATCTCACTGCTCATGCCAATAAATGCACTCAGAGGTTTCAGCAATCGCTCCTGGTGAGAGGAGCAGATAGGCTAGCATTACAAAACTGCTTCATAATTTAGGAAGAAAAACAGGATCTTGGCAAAACAAATGGTGCCTGGTTGCTATGACCTTTCTGGACTTAGAAGGACACTCCTGGAAGTTCCACTAGATTTGAGCAGTTTAAAGGGGGAGGCACACATCTTGGTCACTTACTGAAGGGTCTGGGTTACATTCAAAGGTGTTCAAGGCAAATTCACTGGTGGCTCCTTTGATAGCATCTGTGAGCAGTCCTCGGAAGTCAATGATTTGGCCCTAAAAGGGAGCAATGGTTATTTAAATCATGAACACATGAGAGCAGATCAGAGTAACCTTGGTAACTTTAGTAGCTGCATGTGCCTATCCTTGCATGACAGGCAAACTTCAAGTCTAAAGAGAAAGCTGGGGGCTGGAGAGATGGCTCAGCGGTTAAGAGCAAGTACTGTTCTTCCAGAGGTCCTGAGTTCAATTCCCAGCAACCACATGGTGGCTCACAACCATCTGTAATGGGACCCGATGCCCTCTTCTGGTGGTGTGTCTGTAGACAGCAACAGTGTACTCATATACATAAAATAAGTAATTCTGAGAGAGAGAGAGAGAGAGAGAGAGAGAGAGAGAGAGAGAGAGAGAGAGCCAGAGAGAGCACTGAACTACTGTTGAATAAGATGGTGTGCGCTTAGCTCAGGCCTCAGTAAAAATGAAAACAATAATTCTTCACACTAGAGTTAGACTAATAAAACCCATGGTCACTTCCATTGCTGACAATGATCTGCTTTCTCACGTGGCTACTTGCCCTGTCTGACCACAGTCTTTTAAAACATTACACAGGCCACAAGAACCCACTGGGACAAGACAGAGATAAGTCCTCTGTGCCCACTGCATTAGCATGTGTCATTCAGAGAAGGCCTGGGACAGAACAGGTGCACAAGGTTCTCAGCCATGATCACACCTGCTAGTGGTGAGTAGCGTTTTAATTTTGTTTCTGTGGGGGGAAGCCAGAGGCGTAAAACAATTTGCCCAGGGCCACAAGACTAACAAAGGCCTGAAGCCAGGACTCAAACCCAGATATTTGCTATTATGTTTGATTCTGAACCATCCTCCATAAGGTCATTCATTTGAATGCAGCCCTAAAAGGCACTGGTGGCAGTCTGTTCAGAGGTTGTAGAAACTTTGGGACATGGTGTCTGCCTAGCACACACTGGCCACTAACAGCAGCCCTGCGAGGTCACTCCTAGCTCTGACTCTAGTCTAGCTTTCTACCTAATGAAGCTACCTCTGGCTGCCATGGAAGGAGACTCAACTACAAGCTCTTGTTACCACAAACAGAAGCCACTCCACCATGCCTTGCCTGTCGTGGACATCCCCTGAAGCAGGGAGCCAACTCCTTCCTCCCTTAAGTTGCCTCTGCCAAGCACTGGTCACCACACAAAGAGTAACTAAGATGATTTTCCAGGCTCCTTAGGGAAGGAGATTAGCAGAGTAGGCCAGGTGCTGGAGCTTATTACGTGGCAGGCAGAGATAGGACGCTCCCCTTGCCTTCTCACACACAATACGTGATGTGATGGTCTCCATTTTAAAAACCAGCACACAGAAGGCTTGGATGATGATGAGCAGCTTGGCCACCACCTGACCCACTGTGGACTCGGGCAGCCTGACTCCCAAGCTGCTGCTCCAAAGAACACTTTTGACATTTTCAGCAAGGCACCAGAATCCAAAGCAAGAGCCCCTAACGTGGTGGAGAGACTCTCTTAGGGGAAAACCCCTAAGCTCTGTCTGTCATTCAGCACATGTACATTTGAAAACCTTGAGGGGTGGGGAGAATCTATATACATTTTACCCAATCTGTTTCTGCTAGAAATAGAATTTATAGCCAGACTCTTTCAAAGGTTAAGTACTAGGTTAAATAGTCCCTTCCGCAGGGCAGTGGTGGTATGCGCCTTTAATCCCAGCACTCGGGAGGCAGAGGCAGGTGGATTTCTGAGTTGAGACCAGCCTGGTCTACAGAGTGAGTTCCAGGACAGCCAGGGCTATACAGAGAAACCCTGTCTCGAAAAACCAAAAAAAAAAAAAAAGTCCCTTCCTTGTGACCCAATCAGAGGCACCTGTTTATATGAGTGTGAGGCAGACCGGAGCTAACCCAGCAGCCCATGGTTCAACAACTCCACTGGAGGAGAGAGGTTAAGGAAGGACAGCTGGAGGGTCCCTCAGTAGGAGCATGCGCTCCTCCTTGCCAAAGGGTCCATTAGCCCTGCCTTCTGATACACCCATTCCATCCAGACCTTTTCTCCTGAAGAAACTATTATTTACAAACACAGCCCTGAGTTTCATCAGAAAAAAAGCAGGAATAGCCGATGGTGCAAATCTTTAATCCCAGCACCAAAGAGGCAGAGGCAGCTGGTGAGTTTGAAGCCAACCTAGTCTATACAGTGATTTCCATGCCAGCTAGTGAGACTCTGTCACAAAACAAGCAAGCAAGCAAACAAACAAACAAATAAACCAAGATGGAGAAGGAGGAGGAAGAAAAGGGAAAGGAGGAAGAAGAGGAGGAATGGGAGGGAGGGGGAGGGGAAGAGGAAGGAAAAGAGGAGGGAGGGGAGGAGGAAAGGGAGGAGGAAAGGGAGAGCAGAAATATCTATTAAGCATAGCCTAAACCAACTAAATTTTAATGGTTCACAAATAATTACACTTAAGCCTGGAGTCATGCTTCCAGTCGGAGGGGTTAAACAATTGCCCTGGGCAGGGCCACAAACAGTAAGTATAGGACCCATGGCTCAGTAAATAACGCAGCACACCAATGTTTATCGTGGTAATCATGGGATCCTTCGTGTTTTCTTCACCATTTCTGATGCCAGGCAGCAAATACAGAGTTTTGTAAATGCAGGCAAACACTCTAGCACCCAATTACACCCCAGCTAATCACAGAATTCTGAAGCTGAAAGGAGCACAGGACCCTCTCTCTTCTCAACACTTCCATTTGCGAATAAGGAGACTGCGATCTCTAGAGAAGGACCACTCCAGGTCATCCTTCCAGAAAGGAGAGGGCAATAAGAACCTGGGTTCTGCTCCTCATGGGATGTTCCTCTCATCTTACCTCCCAGCCAACCTTTAATGCTTCTGTCTTCACTTTCTGTTCAGCAAAAACTGTCTGCTTTGTTTTCCTTTTCCTAGAGACAAACAAACTCCCCTTTCTATCCTAGGACCCCGAGCGCCACTTACTCTTCGTGGGTGGGCCTTTTCCTCTGGGTTGTCTTTGTGGATTTTTGATATGTTTAGGCCAAAGTCAGTGCTCTCTGCTTGAGCGTTAGTGACACTCTGCTGGAGAAGAAGGAAGACTTGTGAGTGCCTAGCTTTGGAAGCAGCTGAGACCCTAGCTCTGACTGCCCATCCTCCACAACCAATGAATGCTGGATACCACTTCTGTATAATGGCCTAGCTTGCTCAGATTTACAGGACCATGAATCAATGGCTCACTGATTTCACATTGATTTCATTGATGTCTCTGTGCCCATAAGGAAGGAACTATTGCCAGAGGCTGAGAAGACTCCAGGCTGTGGCTTGTAAAGCTGCCTGCCCATGGAAAAACACCCATACTCAGACCATCCCCACCCACTGGCTTGTCTTTTCTCCTCTGGCCAAGGCTGGTGAGTCTGGGGATTAAGCAGAGCCAGGGAACCTCCTGTGGAATTCAACTGTCCCATAGTATCTCCCTTCTCCCTTGGGGACAGCCAAAGACCCTCTTCAAACCAAGACAATTCCGTGATTATTTTTTTTCTCTCCCACTAGTCTTCAGCACTAACTTCTGTCCCTTTTCCCAGTTTCCACTGGTTCTTTCATGTAAAAACCTGGAATGTTTTGTCTTAGATAAGAAGGTTCTGGATGGGCCTACTTCTGCTGCCTTCCCTTCTAGAAGGCTGAGTGTTGAGATATGGGGTAAGGACTAACCCTAGGTGCTTTGCAGAACCCTAGAAGGAGATGCCAAATCTCACCAGCCAGCCCAACCCCTTCCAGTGCCCTTACTCTACTATGAAAGTAGAGAAGGAGCTGACAAATCCGTTTTTTGCTCCAGCATACTGAATGTCACGAGTACTCGGGAACTGCTACCTGCTTAGGGTGTTCCTTGACAGATTTGGTGTCCGCTGTCTTCACTGCTGTAGTTTTGGGTCGTGACTTCTGGTGATTTATCTTGGGGAGATTTTGACTATTGTCATTCATCAGCCTAAAGAAGGGAGCAGAAACTTCCAGGAAAGTATTCTAAGCATTTAATTCAAGGTAAGTAACTAGTAGAGCATATTTAAAGCAAGTTCTGGAAAGCCACAGGCGTGCACCGCAATGCTGCTCTTCCCTGGCTCAGACTCCCTCTGGGCTCCTCCCAACTGAGCTGGAGCACTCACCTCCTCCCAGGACCCACCTCCCCCTCTACCACACCACAAAGCTTCCACACTTTGGCAAGTTGCTTTAGTTTTCAAAAACCCATCCATATGAATAAAATTGTTTAAATCTAACAGACAAAAACAAACACACAAAAAACCCAACAACAAGCACTGCTTCAGAAGAACAGTGGTTCTCAACCTGTGGGTCGTGACCCCGCTGGGTGTGGAATGACCCTTTCATACGGGTCACATATCAGATAGCCTGCATGTCAGATATTTATATTATGATTCACAACCGTAGCTACATTACAGTTATGAAGTAGCAGTGAAAATAATGTTCTGGCCGGGGGGTCACCACAACATGAGGAGCTGCACTAAAGGCATTAGGAAGGTTGAGAACCACTGTTTTAGAAGAATACCACAGTTAACATCTCTCATCGACCTTATGAGCATCAGACCAGGGAAGGTGTCTGGGTGGAGGGAGAAAACAGCCCTCCCACTTAAGTTATGAAACACCAGAAGATTCAGGGATCTGTCTGGGTTGTAACCCAGTATACTGAATATACTTCCTCTAGGTAAAACATCTCTCAGCACGTTGTACACAGTAAATAGCAAAATGGGCTTATAGGGTGGAGAGATGGCTCCATGGTCAAGAGCACTTGCTGATCTTCCAGACGACCTGAGTTTTGTTTTGTTTTTCAAGACAGGGTTTCTCAGTGTAGTCCTGGCTGTCCTCAAACTTAGAGATCCTCCTGCCTCTGCCTCCTGAGTGCTGAGATTAAAAGCATGTGCTATCATCACCCGGCTCAGGACCTGAGTTTTGTTCCTAGTACCTACACCAGGCAGCTCACAGCTGCCTGTAACTCCAGCTCCAAGGGATCTTATACCCTCTTGGACTTTACAGATAACCAACCACACATAGATACATACAAAAACACATAAATAAATGATAAAATATTTTGGGGGGAGCTTATGGAAGGACAACAGAATTTAAGCCATGTCTACTGACACTTGTCATTCATCTTTGCAAAATGATTTCTCATCAGTATACTTCGTTTCCAGAAAACCAAACTGACAGGACTGATGTCAGAAGAGTAGCAACTCTGGGAAAGATGGTGTTTACAGTAAGGGAAGGGATAAAGGGAGCCTGCTGGTGGGCTGCACACGACAGTCACAATGTGTTACACTCACTACAAGGGCAGGCCTAATTTGTTCAGTACTTCCTCATACACACACACACACACATACACACACACACACAGTAAGGGGATGTTGTAATAGAAGACAATGTCAGAGGCGACCTTCTTAGGAGGTAAACATGAGTTCGTACAACCTTTTGTTTTGTTTGGTTTTTCCGAGACGGGGTTCCTCTGTGTAGCCCTGGCTGTCCTGGAACTCACTCTGTAGACCAGGATGGCCTCAAACTCAGAAATCCACCTGCCTCTGCCTCCTAAGCGCGGGGATTAAAGGCGTGTGCCACCACTGCCCAGCTGAATTCGAACATCATAATTACTCTCTTCCCTCAGCTCTTCGCAAGATATCTGCAGGGGGTTTACTGGAATGATGACTCTCGTGTTCTAAATGATCTCCGACAGCTTCTGCCTTGGCTCCAGTTCATTATGGAAAAGAAAAGTTCTTCAACCCTAATACAACTACCTGAGCCCAAAACAACCCATGCCCACAATTCTGCCAGTGTCCACGTACTGGTGGTAAACTCAGGGCACGTGGGCATGGGCCATACCTAGGCATTTTTTCTCATCTCTAATATAAGAAAACTATGCTTCAGGCCTTCTACTGGCACAAAAAATGAAATAATTATGAAATGAATACCAAGCATTTTATGCATAAACACTCTCCTAATGAGGGTGGTTTAAATGAAGTTATAGATCATACAAAGTGGTGAGAAAAGCAACTAACGTAACCCTTAGGATGAAGACGGCCATGCTGGTCTGCATTCTAGCTAAAAATCCCTAGTTGCTCCAGTGTCTTCTACTGATGAGGCCTGAGAACACATCTGAAATCACACTTCACTAAAGTGGTGCTGCCTCAGGCAGTGTCCTACTGTTAACTTCTTTTCTAGGTTTCTGGTTTTTGCTGCAGGGAAGTTACTTGTTATAGCCTGGACCTTATTTCATCAAATCCCATTATCTTAGGCCCATCCCACAATTCTTCAAGCCTTTGGACCCTGATCTGTCCTCCATCTCATTAGATACCTTCCGTCCCTTGGGTCATCAGCCGATCTGTAACTGCGAGCAGTCTCGGGTGTGAGAAACAGCACTGGGAAAGAACCCTTGGATGAGTGGTACCTAATCAGAGGACACACCCTGTCACCAAGTGACTGACTCAGAGAAAACTGTGCCCAGCACAGCTAGGGAAGGGCCTCAGGGACTAAGAACACTTGTTGATCTTAGCACCTGAGTTCAATTCAAGCACCCATGTTGGGGAGATCACGACTGTGTATAACTCTAGTTCCAGGAGACCTAATGCCCTCTTCTGGACTCTGGGCTCTGCGCAGATGTGGTGTACATACTTACATGTGGTTAAGGCACTCACACACATAAATAAAAATAGAAAATCTTTTTGTTTAAAAGCCCACAATGCCCAGTAATACTGCCCACTGCTTTTCTAGTCCTCCTTCCTGACTAACTACTTGTGTTAAACCTTTGTGCTTGCCATATACAGAGGTCAACTCAGAAGAACTGTGGAAACCCCAAGTGGCTACACACACCACTCCCTCTCTCCCTCTGCTCTTACACATTGCTGTCCAGGGATTACTCACCAAGTACATACCAGGGTAAAGCACCTGAGGGCATAGCAGGCGTGAGTGAACAACCGAAAACAGCCAGGTCCCTTTTAAGACGACATTCCTCTTAAAAGGCGCTCACCAGAGGCTGAGCAGCTTTATAGAAACAGTTAACAAAGCAATAGCACCTCCATCAGCACACTGAAACTGTTCCCAAGGACAGTGCAAGGCAGTGTTGCCCTCGGGCAGAAGAGCATTGGAGTCACTATTCTGAAGAAAGCATGGGTCCTATCCAGACCTTGTTATGGGCGATGCCAAGAGGCCCTGTTGAAGTCTCTGGGTCCTTCCTTCTCTGGCTGGATACTGGAAATGAATTCATCAAACTGAAGCTCTGAGTGGGTGGGTGGGGGAGAACATACAGAATGCATACCTCTGAAGACCTAATAAATTACTTACTATGTCAATTTAAGTTTCCTTTTTTCTGGTACATTCTAAGTTGTTTGTTTGTTTGTTTGTTTGTTTCTTCCACTGCCCTGGGTGTGCAGTACAGCTCCTTCTAGAATCACATTTTCACCTGTCCCTGAGCTTTTGGATTTTTTACACTAGCAAAAACCTACAGTCCTGCTGCCCTAAGCCAGCCAACACTGGGCATATGCCAAAGGCTTGCTCCATGATTATAAAAATAGGTGGTGGGAACTGGGTGTCAATCATTCAGCCTTGAGGATCCAGATGTTCCAAGCCACATGGACAAGAAAGGCAGGATGTCATTGAAAATGATTTCAGCGACCTGGGAGAAGCTAAAGACACTGGCTTAAGTCAGGCCAATGGTGACAAGGGGGTACTCCAAGGTCACATGGTCACTGCCTGGTATTGGGGGCAGAGAGTCATAGGGTTGCACTGAGATTCTACAGGAAAGAGATCCCACACTCTCAAAAGTTGAAACAATCAGGCCTGGCATATAGGTACACATCTTTATCCTAGCACCCAGCAAGCAGAGGCAGGTGGATCTCTGTGAGTTCAAGCTCAGCCTGGTCCATACAATGAGTTCTGGGAAATTTGGGTGTGGGGGGTGGGTTGGGGAGGGGGTACAGAAACTTTGTCTCAAAAGAATAAAAAAGAAAGTGATAGTTAAATCAAATGAATCACTTTACCTTTTGCTCTTCCCTCCACTTCTTGAAGGTAAATTATTTTCTACTGTGGAAAACAAACATTGGGGAAAAGAGAAGCATTTAGTTTTAAGCGAGTAAGCAAACCTCCATGAACATTTTCTTCCAGGGTCCTTACACTGTGTGCTTCTAGATCACAGACAGCTAGCTCGTCTAAAGAGAGAGGAGAGAAGCAAGTCCTAGCTTTTGAGGCATTTTGAGTCACACAGAGAAAGAATACCCAGGCCTCAAGAAATGTGTAGCACACCCCACACTGGGGACAATACCCCCCCACACGCTGGATTTATGGCTTGCCATTCCAATGAGTTTTCATAAATTTGCCACTGCTTTTCTGAGTCACAGAGCACTCCGGAATCCCGTGAGACTGACAGGAACATTTACTGAGCCAAATTCTGCCAACTGACCTTTAGAATGAAGACATTGAGTCCAAATCACAGGAGAAAATGGGTGCCAAGCTAGAGGAGGACGGGACATCTAGAACTCAGTCCCTGTTGGGAACAGTGCTTGTCTCTCTGTGTCAAGAGCCAGTGCCCAGCTCAAAAGACCGGCCGAATGATCTGAGATCTGAGCCCTTCACTGGAGAAGAGCTCAGAGTAAAGAAAAACAAAAACTAAAACTGCAGGCCTCCTTCACGCCTGGGTTTGGTCCTGGCTGTTTTTAATTGATGTTCCTCTCAGTTTCCTGGTCCCTACATGAAATGTTAAACCCTGCGGCTTAACAAGTGCCTTGCAAACAGGACAATGATCTCTCTTGGTTTATAATTACTTCCCCTACTTACAGACTTCTCAGTCAATGTTACTACAAAACCTAGGACCTTGGCTTTAGCTCTTCCCTCTAGCCAGCCTCTGTGACTGCTGACCTACACTGGTCTTTGCATTCTATTGATCATCATCTGGATTGATGGCTTTCAAAAGCATTTCATTATCTATACATGAGCTATTAGCTTCACCAATACTCATTTCCATGTTATTTTCAAGATAGATAACAGGGTTTCCTAACAAGAAGAAGTCTTTGGTCATTTATAGTCTTCCAACAGCCCTCTCCATCACTCCAGAAGTAATGCCGCCCTTCTGAAGAGCGTCTGCAATACACTGGGGCTCTGCTCTCAGTGCCCTAATTCATGTTCCTCAAGTACAGGCCAACAAGACAGGAGGATGTCGAAAAGTCCAGGCAATCATATTAGAAGGGTCAGTTCTGGGTCGGAGCTAGGCTCCAGATCCTTCTGGTCTACTCTTCCAGGTATATCAGGGAACCTTCCAACCACGTGCCTAGAAACACCTTCTGCTGCGGGAGGGACACCCCCCCACACCCCCCGCTGGGATTACAGATGTGGCCGCTGGAAACACCATTCTTAACAAGGGGATAAAGCATCATTTCCAGCACCAACCTATGTACCTGGATCTGGTGCCTTCTTAACCACTTTGGGGTACTTCTGGAACTTTACAAAATAATAGCTCTCATATTCCATCAAAATAGTTTCCAGGTCAACGTTGTCACAAACTTCAAAGCGCCGTAATCCCAGTTTAGTCTCCTCCTCCAGAGCATTAGCTGCATCCATATAGCTGGCAGGGTTACAGGGGAGAGAAGATTAGGTCTGGGTTTAAAGAACAAAAGCAGACAGGAGTTGCAAATCCAAGGGGACTCACTACAAAGAGCAAGCCAACATTAAGCAGCATGCTACAGAGAAAACTGTGGAGGAGACTTTTCCACAGTAAGGAATATACATATGATTTTTTGATTTGTTTGGATTTGTGTTCTTGGTTTTGGTTTTTCTGGTTTGGGTTATTCGGTGCTGTTGAACAGGTTGGGTCTTTTTGGTTGTTGTTGGTTTGGGTTTTGTAATTTGTTTTCAGGTTGGTTATTTTAGGGATAAGGTTTCAATCCACAGCTCAAGCTTTCTTAGGATTTGTGATCCTCCTGTGCCAGCCTCTGAGGCAGCGAGATCACAGATAGATGTGTACTTTAACCACGTGTTAAATACATCCCAATACTGTCAATCACGACACCCCCATCTGGAAGCTTCCTGTTTCTATTGACATCTGGTGATGTCCCCATTGTCCAAAACAATTTCGAAAGTGCTTAAAATCAAGTCAGTCAATTAAGAATCTGTCATTGGCTTGCCTTTCCTTGCTTTTAGCCAAATATGGGTGTGGTTGCTGTATTGATTACTTTCTTGTTGCTGTGGAGAATACCACTTATTAGTAAGGGCTCATCAGTTATAACAAATAAACTACACCAATGAGAAATGTTAATTAATGTAAGGGACTGCACTGGAGCTCGGTTGTAGAGTGCTTGCCTGGGATCTATCACCAGCACTGATGATGATGATGATGATGATGATGATGATGGTTAATAATAATAAAGCAATATTATTAATAGTAATAATAATATAGGAAATGGGTGGGGGAAAGGAGTATATGGGGATTCATTTCTGCTCACTTGTCTGTAAACATGAAACTGCTCTAAAAGTAGAGTTTAGTCAGTGCTTTCGAAGGGTCGGAGAGGAGGGGCATCGTCAGAAATGCTTGTGATAACATACCCTTCTTGCGTTAAATAATGCAAAATCAAAATGAGAAGATTTTTTCTCCGTGCTTCTGTCCTCATCTCGTACTGTGAACAAAGAGGAAAATTTAGAAGGGACAACAGGATGCAGCAGTGCTTGACAGCATAGCAATAAAGGCTTAGAGCAAATGGCAATCCATCAAGACGGAGCAGCCTGTCTCAGAGGCTGGCCAGCCTCTGTGGTCTCAGAGGCTGCATAAAGTTGTTTTCTAGCATCTCTTTCTTCTTCAGTCCAGCTCCTCATCAATAAGTTTAAGAGATACTGACTTGAATTAGGGCTGCACGTGACAAGTTGAACTTACTGGCAAGTTAGCTAACCTATTAGTGCCTAAAACTAGGAAGAAACAAATATACATACACCTGCTCTTTGGACCAGGTTAAAGAGGTGGACATAAAATAAAGTTGTGGGGGCTGGAGAAATGGCCAGAGGTCCACTTCCAGAGGACCAGTGTCTGATCCCTGCACCATCTGTATGGCAGGCAGCTCATAAACGCTAATCCCAGAAGATACAGTGCCCTCTTCTGGCCCCGAGGGGTACTGCATTGACTTGGTGCACAGACACACAGGCAGGCAAGACACCCATACAAATAAAACACTAAGATTCTTTTTAGAGACAGCCCCATTCACACTGCTAGGAGTCCCACAAGAACACCACGCTGCACAACCATAACATACAAAGAGGACCTAGGGTCTGTCCCTGACTCTTTTGCCTGCTTCTGGGCCCGTCTATCTCCTACTAGGTTGCCTCATCCAGCCTTGGTCTGAGGTTTATGCCTAACCTTATTGTAACTTGTTATGTCAAGTTTGGTTGATGTCCCAGGGCAGCCTGCTCTTTTCTGAAGGGAAACAGAAGAAGGAATGGATCTGGGGGACAGGAGAGGTGGGGGAAGGGACCGGGAGGAGAGGAGAGCAGAGGATGTAATATATGAGACAAGGAAAAAATTTAAAAACTGGAATCAACAAGAAAAAGACAATTTTTAAAAATAAAATAAACTTGTGATCTACAAACCACCTGTGACAACATATGTTCATGTGATAATATATCTTTAATTCACTCGGAGTCCAACCCGGTTCATGGATCAACTCAGTGATGGGTTCCCCAAGCCATTCGGAGGTCCGCAGCCTGACGACTGAAGGGCACAGGGCCTCTCAGAGAAATCCAGCGTAATGAGGTCACCCTCCAAGCTAGATGAATGTGTGCCACCATTCACAGTGTCAATGTGCACATTTATACTATGGAATTCCAAATTCTCCAATATCTATATCCAGTAGCACGTCTCATAATTGAGAACAGCTCTCTTTATGTAAAGAGATTAAAGGTAAGAAGTATGTGTGTGTGGGGGGGGGGTAAATGGTCTCTATGCAGTCCAAGTTATATCATAAAATCCATGTACATGGACTGGTAATGTAGCTCCATTAGTGAGATCCTTAGCATGCATAGAGCCCCAGACCCAACCCCAGCACTGCCTTAAACCTAAAACTGGATGATAGAATATATGCCTGTAGTCCCTGTAATTGAAAGATGGACACAGGAGGATCATAAGTTCAAGGTTATTCTCAGCTGCACAGGGAGTTGAGGCCAGTCTGAGCTATAGAAAACTCTCTCAAATTTAAATTTATATACAAATATTCATGACACACATGATGGTCATAGTTTTCTTTAAAAAAAAAAAAACCTAATGTTGTTACAAAATAAAAAAGTATACATAACTAATTATTCAAAAAGCACCAGTACCTTTTTCCTTTCTTGAGCACATAGCCCAGGCTGGCTTCAGACTTGCCATGTACTTGAGATGACCTTGAACTCTGCTCCTCCTGCCTCCAATCCTCCGGTGATAGAGTTGCAGGCATGGGCCACCACGCCCATCGACTTTTTTTTTTTTTTTTTTTTTTTTTTTGCTTTACGTTACTTTCTATTGTATTAAAATATACACAGTGTCCAGGTGAGAGGCACTGAATACATTCTCACCCCGCCGCCCACCTGCAGAATGCTTTTATCTCTCTCATTACCCACCAGCTCCCTGCCCCTCCTCCCAGTGCCCACAACCAGCATCGGAACTTTGCTTCTATGGTCTTGCCTACCCCGGGACCCCCATGCACGGAGACTCACATGTATTTGTCCTTTTGTGTCTGGTAAATTTTACTTAGTTCAAGGTCTTCAAGGTTCACCCACATTGTAGCGTGTGCCAAACTTTCCTTCCTTCTACGACTGCAAACTGGAGCTAGTGAGACAGCTCAGTGGGCAAAGGCACTTGCCACCAAGCCTGACATCCCCAGTTTAATCCCTTGATCTCTTTGGTGGAAGAACTGACTCCCCTAATCTCCACATCACATATTCTTATGCACATACATGCAAACGTGCACGCGCACGCGAGCGCGCGCGCGCACACACACACACAAAGTTCAACTTTTAAAAATCATCATCTATGTTTATGCGTTCAGGTCTTTTGTCTGTACAACACACGCATGCAATGCCTGTGGAAGCCAGAAGAAGGCATGGGCTCTCCTGAGGCTGGCGTCACAGCCTTGTAAGCTGCCATGCAGGTAGTACGTTTCAATTCCTGGACCTCTGGAAGAGCAGCCAGCAGTCTTAACCACCAAGTCATCTCTCCAGCCATAACTTTTTAAAAATTGAAAATAATATACTATTATAAAATGTTTAAATAGCCTTTTACCTTTATAAAAATAGTCTTATGCCAAATTCTACTATCCTTACACCAAACTCACTCTCTAGGGGGGAAAATCAAGTGCTTTAGCTAACCTAACATTCCGTTCCATGCCTCTGATTAATACATCAGGTTCATGAAACATGACTGCCCTGGTAAGCGAGATGAGAATTAAGCATATCACACCCTCCCTGCCCCCCCCCTCACAGTATGTCAGTATCCAGTGACTGTATTGTTAGGACATGTAAATACTGTCCTCAACTAAGCCACAAGTTACTATGTTTATTATTGTACGACAATTTTTTCCCTGTAATTAATAGTTGTTGTTCATTTTATTAGGTTAGTTTTCAATATACGTAGTCCTTATTGTGACAGTTTGAATGAGAATGGCCCCCATAGGTTTGTAGCTTTAACTACTTGATCCCTAGTTGGTGGAACTTGAGAAAGAGAAGGTGTGGCCATGGTGGAGAAGATGTGTCACTGGGGGCCTGTTGAGAAGTGAGCTCTCAGCTGCTGCTCCAGCACCTGCGGCCTACTCCCTCAGATCTGTCCCAAGTAAACTCTCCTGAGTCGCCTTGGTCATGATGTCTTACCACAGCGATAGGAAAATGACTTAATACTTATCAGATACCCAAAACTG
Organism: Rhynchomys soricoides; assembly: GCA_019843965.1. NCBI lineage: Eukaryota > Metazoa > Chordata > Mammalia > Rodentia > Muridae > Rhynchomys > Rhynchomys soricoides. Next base: position 7,130,434 of record JADRCH010000107.1, on the reverse strand, counting down.
TTATATTCCTTTTCTCACTGCGGAACACGTCGGACAGGAAGTCTACTACACTCCTGCCTTCAGCCCATGGCTTTCCTCCAGGCACATCTGAGGCAGGCAAGCTTAGGGAGAGCTTTGAACCCAACACTCCATGTGTCATGGGTCATACGCTCACCCCTATCCTAACAATGCCCCAAGCCATCTTGGACCCTCACTGGCAGCAAGTTGCACCTACACCCTTCTCCCAACAATGCAGTTAGTCACTCTCTTTTAGCAACTCCTGGATTACCACCTGCCTTTTGTTGCTAAATACATACTGGGGTACATCTGAGAACTGTGGTCAATGGGCCCATCTAGCCTTGACTGGCTTTGGACCCATTAAAACAAACTGTGTCCTCTGAGGGAACTACCTTAGGGGAGATCCCTGATTTACTGTCCCATGCCCAATTGGAAGGGACCTGTGCAGCAGGGAAAGGCTCACACCACAGCTCGAGCTGTCAATCCAGACAGAGAACCACCCACTCTGCATCCCTTAGCAACTGACTCCTACTCCTGGGCCCCATGAAAGGAGCATCAAGCAAAAGCTGATGGTCTTGGGCACTCTAGCTCAAGTAGGCTGCTGGTCCTTTGCAATGTGCCCCATCCTTTCTTCCTACATAAAACATCTTGGGGGCTGGAGAGATGGCTCAGTTGTTAAGAGCATTGACTGCTCTTCCAGACGTCCTGAGTTCAATTCCCAGCAACCCCACGGTGGCTCACAACCATCTGTAATGGGATCCGATGCCCTCGTCTGGTGTGTGTCTGAAGACAGCGACAGTGTCCTCACATACAGCACTGTGGCCATAGTCAGGACCACGTAGTCTCTTTGATTTGGTCTAGGACTCCCACATGTACAAAGTCTTCCCACCATGGTTACCTAATCTAGATAATCCCTCAGAGACTTGTCTCTTCAGTGACTCTAAAGCTCTTTTGTAAATTTTATTATTTTTAATTATGTTCATGTGTCCATGTGTGAGTATGTGCTCTTAAGTGCAGGCGCCTGCAGAGGCCAGAGGTATCGGGTCTTCCCAGAGCTGAAATTGTATGTATCTGTGAAATATCTGACCTAGATGCTGGGAATCTAACTTAAGTTCTCTGAAAAAGCACTGTGTGCTCTTGAACTCAGAGCCATCTCTCTAACTCTTCCCCCCTCCCCCCTCCATGGAAGCAGCATATTCGGTAAACTATTGAAAACTGACTCACCTGTTGATTGATAGGCCCCGCCTACTGTGGGTGGTACTACCCTGGACAGGTGGGCCTGGCTGAATAAGAAACATAGCTGGGCTGGATAGTTTTATGTCAACTTGCCACAAGCTAAATTCATCTGAGAGGAGGGAGCCCCAATTAAGATGCCTCCATAAGACCAGACTCTGCACAAACCATTGGACATTTTCTTAATTAGTGATTGATGGAGGAGGAGCCAGCCTATTGTGGGTGGTGTAATCCCTGGACTCCTGGTCCTGGGTTCTATAAGAAAACTGGGTGAGCAAAGAATGTTGAGCAAGCCAATAAGCATCCCTTCTCCATGGCCTTTGCAACAGCTCCTGCCTCCAGGTTCCTGTTGAGTTCCTATCCTGACTTCTCTCTCAGTGATGCAGTATAGTGTGAAAAGGTAAGCTGAGTAAACCTTCCCCCCCCCCCCAGCTTTCTTTTGGTCGTGGTGTCTCCCCACAGCACTAGAAACCCTGACTAAGACCGTCACTTTCTCACTCAGCCCAGTCCTGTGACTCTTGGAACAAGCCATAAGCAGCACTCCTCTGTGGTTTTTGTCTCAAGCTCCTGCTTTTGAGTTCCTGACATGGCTTCTCTCCGTGATGGACTGTAACCTATTAGCTGAAATAAACCCTTTCCTCCCCTGGTTGCTTTAGTCACAGTGTTTATCACAGCAACAGAAACCAAACTAGGAAAGAATTGATATCAAGTAGGATGTTGCTGTGGTAGACCAGACTGTATGGCACTTATGTCTTGTGCTTTGTTTTGGGTGGCAAGTGGAGGATTTAGGAATGTTAAACTGGAAAAGCCAGTTAGTGCTCAGGGCTTACTGGGCTATTCCAGGAGCCTGGAAGATGATGATGATGATGATGGCGTATCATCATCATCATCATCATCATCATCATGGGAAATACAGACAAGGAATCAAAGACACTATTGGACCATTCATGTGACATATTTAAAAGAAGAGTTCATAAAAGTGAAGCCTTCTGTGTTTTACTACAACAATGATGATAGTCATTTGGGGCTGAAGAGTCAGCTGTTACTAGCAGAGGCTTCACTGAGGGGAAATATTTGGAGAGGACCTCCTCAGTGTCAGTACGCAGAAGCTGAGGTCTAAGGAGTTCAAGGAGGGCAGGCAATCCCTAAGAATCTCCGACACAGTGATGGTTGGAAGGCATAAAGGGATCATGGAGAGCAGCTGAGGCTTGACACCACGTGGCAGGAGCCCTGAAGAAAAGCCCAGAGAGACCATGGATGAAGGTGAAGCCTCAGCTGCAATGGAGACCCCAGGGCACTGACAACACCAAGAGCCAAAGACAGCATCTGGTGTAGAGTGAAGCTTCACTGAGAATACGGACAAGCTGTGTGTGCTGCAGATAGCAAATCTGCAGAAGTAGGGCATCCCGGGCCTTTTGGAACCCCAAAGATCATGAGTAAATTCCAGATGCAGGACACTGAGCTTTTTACACTATTTATACTATTGGCTTTGTGGTTTGCTTTGATCTGATTGTAACTATGGCCTGGTTCTTCCATCTTGAAATAAAAACATGTATGTTTTGTTTTGTTTTGTTTTGTTTTATGGGTGCATACAGTTGAGAGGCTTTGGACTTTAAAAGAGACATTGAACTTTTAAAGCATTTGAATTTTAAGACTGTAAAACTTTTAAGGTTCCATTATACGTTGTATTATGGAATTAACATGAGATTTGGGGAAGAAAGGAAGGTTATGGTTTAATGTTGATGGGCTTTGTATGTCAGCTTGGCAAAGGATAGAGTGCCTCATTAACTTCTTACTGTTAACTTGATCCAATCAAGAGTCACAACAGAAGAGAGAGTCTCAATAGAGAAATTGGCAAGATCAGCTCAGCTGTGGCCATGTCTGTGGGGAATTGTCTTGACTGTTGATGGGTGTGGAAGGACAGAGCGTATGGAGCACATGGTGGGTGGTGGCACACCTGAGTTGATGGCCCTGGGTTGTATAAGAAAGCTAAAAGTGAGCCAGAGGAGCAAGGCAGTCGGCAGTACTTCCCCAGGCAGTCTGCTTCAGTTCCTACTAGGGTTCTGGTCCCAACTTCCATCAGTGATGGATTGTGACCTGGAAATGTAAGCATAATGATTTCTTTCCTCCTCAACTTGTGTTTAGGGTCAGAACAGAACAGTCAAGATCTTTGGGACATCACCAAAAGATAAAATCTACAAATTCTGAACACAAAAGATGGACAACTTCATATCAAAGGCATAGAAAATATTTTTGATAAAGCCCTAGCAGAAAACTTCCAAGTCTTGTGAAAGGCCCCTCTAATACAAGAGGCATGTATAAAACACTAACTAGGTGGGGCCTGAAAAGAAACTCCTAGGGTCATTCTACAGTTAAAACAGAGCAGGAAGTATACTGCAGTATGCAAGAGAAAAACATGCAATCGTGTATAGAGGCAGGCCTTTGAGAATAATGTCAGATTTCACAACAGAAACTTTAAAAGCTAGAAGGGCAAGGAATGATAAATTTCAAATTCTGAAAACCAGAGATACCAATACAGACTACTATACCCAGCGTCATAACTGACAGGAATTGAAACAGTCCATGATAAAGGCAAGCTGAAGGAATTTATGACTACTAAGCCAGCTCCATAATGGGTGCTAGAAGGGACTGTTCAGACTGAAGAGAAGTATAAATGTGTTTATTACGTTCATCAGTGCTCTCCAGAGAGCAGAAAGGAGATCGGACTTCACAGTGTGTCTGAATCATAGCAGTCAGGCTATTTCCAAAGCTGTGGAGAATCTTGAAACATTGAACCTCCAACCTTAGAAAATATTTGATCAGGATGGACAAGTAGGTGAAAACTCACTCAAACAAGAAGAAACCCTAACTCTTGAGATGAAGGGAACTCCAGGTCCTACGTTGGTCTGAATTCTGTTTAGTTTCTCAGAAGGCCTGGCATGATGGCACATGCCTACAATCCCAGGGTGCAAAAGCAGGAGGACACCAAGATAAAGGCCACCCATTGCTTTACAGTGAGATCCTGTCTCAAAAGAAGGAAGGGGGGAATAGCCTATCAGAGAGACATGTGCAGTTGTCATTGTATTCCTGGTAGCCATTCCAACTCTATAAAAAATATTTCCTTTTGTTTGTCTCTCATTTACTAACCTCACAGTTCCACAGTCCTGTCCTCTGTGGCAGAAAGTAAAAATTACAGAATACCCTTTAGTTGAGTAGAATTCTAGTAGAGATTGGGAATAATTTAAAAATGGCTTCCAAAGGGCTGGAGATATAGTTCAATGGTAAAATACAAGAGGCCTTAGTTGATTCTCCAACATCAGGAAGAAGGGGTGGAGCTTTTGTACTACGTGTACTGTGGAGCAACTTACAGTTGGAGTCATGGCTTATATATAAAGTAACTTTTACTTTAAGAAAAGATAAATACAAAGTCACCATTTAATACAGTGGAGATACAGAAAAGGCTAATTGGAAATATTTAAGATAAGCTTCTGTCCAATACAGAATGTGGCTGTTCTGGTTTTATATCTATTGCTGTTATAAATACCCTGACAAAAGCAACCTAGAAAAGAATGTATTTGGCTTCCAATTCTATGTTCCAGTTCATCACAGCAGAGAAACCACAGAGGCAGGAGCTTACGGCAGCTGGTCACCATCTATAATCAAGGGTGGAGAAAAAAGGATGTAGCCTGGCTAGCTTTCTTCCTTCTTATAAAGTTCAGGGCCTCTGCCTAGGGGATAGTGCCACCCACAGTGGCTGGGTCCTCACACACCAACTAAGACAATCAAGAGATGGGTCCACAGGTCAATCTGATGAAATAATTCCTCAACTGAGGTGCTTCCCAGGTGATTCCAGGGTGTGCCAAACTAACCACCAGCACATTTGTCTTACAGAATTGTTTGTGGGTTTTTAACAGAATATCTTCCCTGTTTGTTTTCTGGCTTGAAACAGGCTCTTACTCTGTAGCCCAGGCTAGCCTGAAACTTGTTCTATATCTCAGGATGACCTTGAACTGCCAATCCTACTGCCTTTGCCTATGAGCCTGAGCCACCATGCCTGATTCACAAAATTTTAAATTAATGGTTTAAAGTCTGCTGGACCTACAATATCTTTCTGTTCATGCCCTTCAAATTAGCATAGAAAATCATCTTCTGAATTAAAAACTAAGAATGTGCCACCCACAAATGGTCAATAGGAAGTCTAAGTGAGGGTTTGCCCCAGAAATGGACACAATTAGATGCTCAGTTAATTTCTGTATACCAATGAGAAGAAGCCCAGGAGTGAACATCTAATCTAGGGGTCTTGTTTGTCTGTTTCAATGATCTGGCTGTTTATTTCTTCCTTCATTTCCTTTGTGGGCTATTGTGCCACAAAAATGCTTCCATTATCAGATTCAAAATTGAATCCTATGATACTGTAGCCTGAGGAAAAAGAAGCATTGAGTGTCATTCTCAGTTTTAGACCCCAAAGATATTTAGGAAATGGTACTGTATGTACACCACACGCAACATTACTGCTTTCAATCTCCTTTTACGGGTGCAGTGGAGATTAATTTGCATGAGCTTGTTTCAATTTCTGTAATAAGATCTAAATTTTGCACTGAGCTTTCCATCTCAAAAACAAAGTTAGGAAGGAGACGTCTCTTGCTTCGATTTTTGTTTGGTTTCTGGTTACCCCTGATTCTATCAAGAAGTTCCTATATGTCAAAGGCTATACACCCCAAAAGACACTGGAACTATATGTTCTAGTTCTAAGACTAGAAATAGAAAGTTCCAGAATCCAGGAAAGAGACTATTGTGTTCAATACAGAGCCAGAATTGATCAACTGCGTTCCTGAATATAAAAACAAGTTTTGAGGTAGACTTAGTAGTAGGAAAGTCTGTAACTTCAGCTTCTGGGGAGGCTGAAGCAGCAGGCCAGAAGTAAAGACCTGCCTTGACTACAGCTTGAGAAACTTAGCTTATCTCCAAACAAAAACCAAAAAAGCTAAGATGGAGCTCAGTGGTAGAATGCTTACCTCATATGCCTCAGGTCCTAAGTTCAACAAGAGATATTGCTGAAGAGGAGACTCATTTATAGTCATGAGTATTACATAGTCTGCATGAAAAATGCCCTCCTTGTCTTGGTCCCAGACAGTGGCACTGTCTGCAGAGAGTTAGGTGGTGCAGCTTTGTTGGAGGAAGTGCATTGGTACAGGATGGCTGTGAGAAAAAAGGCTTTGTGTCATTGTAGGTCACTCTCTCTGCTTCCTGCTTATGGTTCAAGATGTGAGCTCTCAGCTTTCTGCTCCGACTGTCACGCCTGCTGTCTGCTGACATGCTGTCCCTGCCACTACAGACTTTAACCTTCTCTAACTGTGAGCCCAAATAAACTTTTATAAGTTGCCTTGGACCTGCAGTTCTATCACAGCGACTAAAAGTAACCCATACAAATACAAATTGGTTATTGGAATGGAGAGCTCAGGGAAGAGATTGAAAGTCTTTGGAAGCAAGAGAAATTTTCATACCATGCGACTATTATTAAACACCGAACAAGGTTTAGAGCAAGGTTTAGAACAAGGTCATTTGCATGGTTTTCCAAAGCCCAACAGAAATGTACACTGGACGCAGGTGTCACACTTGTAATCTCTCTGGGAGGTGAAGCCAGAAAAGTCAAAGTTCAAGGCCAGCCTGGGCTATGTGGGACCCTGTGTCAAAAAGGAGGGAGAGGTAATGAGATGGCTTGGTGATGAAAGGCATCCGCCACCAAACCACTGAGTTTGATCCTTAAGTATATACATGGTACAAGAAGAACTGCCTCCTTCCCACCAACTGTTCTCAGACGTCTGTACTCACAAATGTGTGTGCGCACGCATCTCTAAATAATAAACCAAAAAGTAAAAGCATAATGCGGTGGTGTGAATGAGAATGCCCCCCATCAGCTCATATGTTTGAATATTTTTCCCCAGTTGGTCGAATTATTTGGGAAGGATTAGGAGGTAACCGTGTGGAGGAGGTAACCGTGTGGAGGAGGTTCGTCACTGGAGTAACGCCCACGCCATTTCCTGTCAGTTCCATCTCCCTCTGCCTTGTGCTTGTGGATCAGATGTAAGCGCTCAGCTACCGTGCCATCACCGTGCCTGCCTGCTTGCTGCCGACTTCCCGCCATGATGGTCATGGACTCATCCTCTGAAGCTGTGCGCTCCCAACACACAGTTTCTTTTATAAGTCGCCCTGATCATGGTGCTTGGTCACGGCAATAGAAAGCAACTAAGACAGAATCTAGATCTTCAGATCCACATCTAAGTTTATCTGGGTTAAGGGAACAGAAGGGTTCCCTTTTGTCTGTCAGGATGTATGCACTCTCTGCTCCCTCTGTCCCTCTGTCTTAGTTTTATTTTGTGAAGCAGAAACTCCCTAGGTAACTAAGGCTGCCTAGAATGCTATGTAGTACAGCCTAGTCTAAAATTGCTATCATCTTGGCTCCACCTCTCAAGAGCTAGAATTACATAAAGTAAGCTACATACTTTATATGCCCAGCTGTCAGTGTGTAAAGCTGAAAACTTAATTAATTATTCGAATTGTAAAGTTATAATACTAACGGCACTGAAAGCAGTGATGGTAGTCAAGACATTATTATTATTATTGCAAATTATTATTACTTTGCAGACCAGACTGGCTTAGAAGTCACGGAGATCCACCTGCCTCTACCTCCCCAAGTACAGAGATTACAGGCAGACCCCACTACACCTGGCTAGGAAGAGTATCTTTGATGTACATCTTCAATATCTTCAGAGCACCCATACCTGGGAAGGCAACCAGACACAGGGCTTTTTGTCTGGAGACACACCCATCTTTCTCTCTAGTTTTCTACTGCTATGCTCACACTGGACCTTGACTATTAGGATTCAGTTTCTTCTCTTCTTCCTGGTCTGTGGGTGTATACAAATTCACTGGATTTTTCTGACCTGGGTCTTTTTGGTTTTCTAATATGGGGATTTATAACTCTCTAAAGTGGTTTGGTAAGAGTGGTCATCATCCCTGATGACGTTCTGATGATTTGACCAATCAGTAGTGGGTAGGGAACAAAGTCTAGCCAGGATAGCCCACCAACAGATAGCAGACAACAGTTAAGCCTTGGCTCACAGCCCAGCAGAGTGGACACATAATGTCAGGGTCAGCGTCTCCTGCTGGAGCTTTAACCAGCCTTGGACATCAGCATGCAGCAAAGGTCACTGCTAGAGGGCCAGAAGCTGATCCACCCAGTTGTTGAGAACAACCTCGACCTCCTTGCTGCTGGGAGGAGGTTGCACCAGGGACAGTGATGGCGGCTGAGCAGGTGCTTGGTGCAGTCCTGAAGCTGCAGCCCTCCTGGATTCCAGCACTGACCCTGGGAAGCTGGGGTAATAACTTGAAGAAACTCTAACTTGTCCATCACCATGGGCATTCTTGTGGAGACCTGCATCAGAAAGATGGTACAGAATTTCCTTCGATCCTTTGCCAAGAACTTGAAGAAGCTGGCTCTGCTGATACTCATTCCTGAGCCTGACCCACAGGATTTCGAAAAGAGCCAAGGTGGAAAACACCTCAGAGACACGCTTCAGGGGAACCATAATTTCAGTGCCACCCGGTAAACATGACAGCACTCAGGAGCCGCCTCCAGGATCCTTATACTAGAGGGCTCATCACTGGGAGAGGAGACCCCAGCAGCTCCTTACCCAGAGTTGTACCAGCTTCTCCTCTACATCAGGGGTCTTCTCACGACCACCATGTGCCAGGCCTCCTCTTGTTCACCTGTCCTGTCCCTATCCCATGGCAGTAAACCACAGTCCCAAGCAATGCCCGGAAAAGGCCACACCCACGCCTTCTCATACAGGTAGGGCTCAAGAAGGTCCCCAGGGGAGAGATCCCATGAGCAAGAGCAAGACAGGAAGTCAGCCGGAGGATGATGAGAAGTTACCAGCTTTGAAAGGCCAGAAATCCCACAGGGCCTTTTCAACAGGGGAAAAACCAAGGCTGCTCTCAGAGGCAGCAGGAGGCGTCGGCCGCCCTCTAGTGGTGGCTGGAAAGGGACCAGCAGGGAACACCATATCGCTAAACATTTGCCCAATGACAGATGGCCGCAAACAGGCTTCAAGTGCCAAAGTGCTTGGAGAAAACCCAATCTGACCCAAAAACACCAGATCCAAACTGCCTGGACAGAGAAGAGACGGTAGCAGCGGTGGCAGCGGACCCGGTACCCCGGGCGGAACAAATTTCAAGCATTCTCAAATCACAGAAAGAGAAGCCTCAGATACCCAGTTGGCCTGGAAGGTCCCCGAAGGAAGAGGCCTATGTCTTTGAGGCTCACTTCACCTTTGACCAGCTACTGAAGAAAAAGACAACAAAAACTTCAGCCTCCACTCAAGGAAACAAGAAGTTTAAAAGTGATTCAAAGGTGCTATTAAAAATCGTGGGCTTGCAGGTCATATGTTTCAGAAGTAAACAATATGCTTGTGTATATAGGTATCTTATATACTTAATTATGTTACTTTACTTTTTATACTATAAATTATTATATTTTACATTATCACAAAATAAAAGTTATGCATGCACAATAAATGTAAATTATAAACACTAGAAAAAAATCTTGGGCTTGGTTTTATACACCCGCTGTATACAGAAACAAGCCATGGTTTCTGTATACAGAAAGAGCAACCTGTGAACGCAGATGGGGCAAGCTGAAGGTCTCCCCGGAAGCCACAGTGCAGCCACACCCTGAATTACCCAGGCTGTAGGCCACCTGTGGTCCACTTCATATCCCTGTGGATGTCCTTCCAACCAGATGGGAAAAACATTCTTAGTTCCAGGAAGAGGAGAAAGAGGAAGGGGCTGGTCTCCGGACTGACTTCTAAAATGTCAGTGTATTCTGCAGCTTCCAGCTGTGACGATCTTCCCAAAGAGAAGGCTTTGCAAGAAGCAATGCAGCCTGGTATTCAGAAACCAGGTAGATTTCATCTCGGGAGGGACAGGAATCCCCAATTCTGTTCTTAAGCCAGCTCTGCAGGAAAGCATGCCTGCTCAGCTATATGACATAGAGAAGCATAACCAGGAACTACCTGAAGAGACAGTTCAGTTACACAGAGACGTTAAGGGAGAAAATCCTGATCAATACAGTTCTGGTGGGAAGGGCAGCAGTCTCAGACAAGGCTGTAATCCCACCAACCCCTCCCACACAGAAACCACCCCTGCCAGCAGTGCCAGCAGCAAGAGCAACTTGAATCGTACAGTTCAAGATGATCCCAGCACCAGAAGGGTTCTCACCATGACAGTGGTCAAAATCAGGAAATCCACTGCTCAGAAAACTGCCCTGCTTGCGACCAAGTAGATTAGCAATTGGAAGTCTGGACCAAAGATAAGCCAAGAGCCCTCCTTGCAGTGAAATCTAGAAAACTAGAATCTTTCTTATGATCCCAACCAGGGCTCTGAGCTCTGTAGTTCTCTAGAGCTGACTGTCATCTCACGTTGCTTAGATGCTTGTTGTTAAATACCTGCTTTGTAGACAGTGGCAGGATTTGTATAAATAAATATCTCTGGGTAGCGCTATATGAATTAAGAAATTACTAAAACATTATACAGGGAAGCTTTGCTGAATCTCAGACCAAAGAAAGACTTCTTAGATACCCAGAATCCTAAAGTTTACAACACTGGCGATTTTTGACATATTTATTTGAAGCCTGTTAATTTTCTTGAGAAAGGGTCTCTATTATGTAGCTCTGGCTCTCTTGGAATTCACTATGTAGACCAGGCTGGCCTCAAACTCACAGAGATTTATCTACCAGCCTCTGTCTCCGGGTGCTAGGATTAAAGGCATGAGACCCACACCTAGCTTTATATTAATGGTTTCCATCTACATGAACTATATTTGTATTCGACACTCTTTCTAATTTATTTTTAATTAACATTAATTAATTGTACAAAATAACAGCTTTTATGACCTTATACTCGTGTATGATGTGCTTTGAGCACACTCACTCTCCTATCACTGTCACTTGTCCCTTCTGTCCCTTGCAGTGGTCCCCTTCCTATTGCTGTGATGAAACACAATGACCAAAGAAACTTGGGGAGGAAAGGATCTATTGGGCTTTCACTTCCACAGCACTGTTCATCACTGACAGGATTCAACAGGGTGGGAACCTGGATGCAGGAGTTGATGCAGAGGTCACAGAAGGGTGCTGCTTACTAGCCTGCTCCCATGACTTGCTCAGCCTGCTTTCTTATTGGACCCAGGACCTCCAGCTCAGAGGTGGACCCACCCACAATGAGCTGGGCCCTCCCCCATCAGTCACTAATTAAGAAAATGCCTTACAGCAGGATCTTATGGAGATATTTTCTTAATTAGGGTGTTCCTTCTTTTCAGATGACTCTAGCTTGTGTCTAGTTGACAAAAAAACTAGCCAAGACAATACCTTCTTTAAAAGAAAAAAGAGGGGCTGGAGAGATGGCTCAGCGGTTAAGAGCACTGACTGCCCTTCCAGATGTCCTGAGTTCAATCCCAGCAACTGCATGGTGGCTCACAGCCATAAAAAGAAAGAAAGAAAGAAAAAAAAAATCTGGATTTTTTTCTGGCTTCTCTGTCAAGCACTGTGATGTTTCACCCATTTCCCTGTATCGTTTGTTCCTGTGTGTGTATGTGTGTGTGTGTGTGTGTGTGTTTCCTTTTTTCCAGATGTTTCTTTCTAATGAATTGACAAATTAGATTTACAAATTTCTGAAATGGCCCTCAGACCATAGAAAGACATTTCTTTAGGCTCCCTATTTATTTATTTTATCTATGTGAGTACACATACATTTCAGACACACCAGAAAAGGGCTTCAGAACCCATCACAGACGGTTGTGAGCCACCATATGGTTGCTGGGAATTGAACTCAGGGCCTCTGGAAGAGCAGTCAGTGCTCTTAACCGCTGAGCCATCTCTCCACCTCCCCCCTTACGTTTATACAAGATTTCTTGATGAAGGTGAGTATATAAAGACAATAACAAACAAGAACTACATAGAGAACATTGTAAAGAAAACAAGCCAGGCATGGCAGCACACACCTGCAATCTCATCATGTGAGATGTAGGTTCTGGAGGACTACACAGTGGACTGGAGGCCAGAGTGGGTGCTGTAGTTGTCGTCTCAAGGGAAAAAAACAGAAAACCAGGAACTCTCCAAAGCTCTCCTCGTCCACAGTGAAGCTCTAGCCCTCTCTGCCCAAGTCTCTGCTAAAGGCTCTCCTGCAAGCCCTGGCAAATGGTGTCTTCTCTTGTTCTCACTCGGCTGCTTTTCACTTTCCAGAAATATTTATCTAAGGGCCTTTGTCTTGCCATGGCCCAGCAAACCGGGAAGACCAAAGACCAGAAGGTAAAGATAATTCTCTGGAGTTCAAGGTCAGCATGTGCAAATAGGCTCATTGCACACACAGATACACACACACACACAGACACACACACACACACAGAGAGAGAGAGAGAGAGAGAGAGAGAGAGAGAGAGACTCTGAAATAGCACCTTGTGGTATACCTGTATGGATGCTTGTGTATATTTTCTGCTCCACAAAATATAAACATGGCCTTTGAAGCCACTGTTTCCAAGGGCATTTACCCCTCTCAAAGAGTCTTGGCCAGGCATCATGGGTACCCCTTTAATCTCAGCTTCAGGAGACAGCATTTGGCAAAGCTCTGCTGAATTCAAGTGCAGTCAAGGCTATATAGTGAGACCCTGTCTCCAAAAACAAGAAGCCTGATACCCTGCGTAGCAATGCTACCTTCAAAGTCACAAAAGCTGACTCTAGAGCCCAGCTACCTGGGAGACCTGGAAGACACCAAAGGCCCTGTTCTAGAAATAAATAAAAGACGTCAAGTTGCTTCAGCCCAGTTTCCTGTCCCAGTTTCGTGGCTTGGAGTGTTTTGGAGACATAAGGTCACTATTTAACCTTAACCTTAGCTGGCATCAAGCGTCCCGTCCCAGCCTCCTGAATGCTTCAAGTCCAGGTTTGTGCCACACCTGATCCCTCTTATCTATTCTATACAAGGCCCAGAAAATTCCAATTCCTGAAACTGGATCTGGATGTTCTTAGATTGCCAGGATTCCTCTTTGACAGAATGTGGGGTTTTTATCCCCTCTCCTTAAAGGATCTCTTACAAACATAAAGTTTTCATAAAGACTTCATCAACCTTTCCCTTCACGGTTGCTAATACTTTGTACCCTAAAAATAATCTTTCCTGCCTGGTGTGGTAGCTCTGGTGGCTTGAGTGAGGATGGCCTCCATAGGCTCATATTTTTGAATGCTTGCTCGTTTGCAGAAGGATTGGGAGGTGTCACTATGTCGTTGGAGGAGGGACTTGAGGTTTCAGAACCCGTGCCAGGCCCAGTCTCTCCCGTTGCCTCTTTGGATAAGGATGCTAAGCTCTTAGCTATTGCTCCAGTGTACCGTGCCTACCTGCCTACCTCTGTGCTCCAGTGTA